>JAMPIV010017856.1:0-167311 GCA_024509875.1 Oreohelix idahoensis | reverse complement strand
CAGTCATAGTAGGCGATTTTAATTCTCATCATTATGCTTGGGGTGGACAACATGCAGACAATGCAGGAAAGCGCCTACTTGACTTTATAGAAAACAATGACCTGCTAATACTAAATGATGGAACTGCAACTAGAATTAATCCACAAGCTAACGGGGCAGACTCAGCAATAGACATAAGTATAGCAACTAACAACCTAGCGAATGTAAATTGGGAAGTGTTACAAGACACAAACTCCGATCATCTGCCCATTGTAATAACCATGCATGAAAATGTCATTCCAAACCCAGGACCAGAGAAACCGACCTGAAGATACTGAAGTGCATTACCAAGTAGATCCCTTGGTAATTTCTCGTGACTCATTTATAAAACAGCAAGAAGATGATCCCACTCTAAAGAAATTCTTCACTCTTGCAACAAAAAATAATCCGAATAAAGATACAAATCGAATATCTTGGATTACAATGAAGAATGGCGTACTTGTGCGTATGGTCCAAGACTCTACTACGTCAATGCATTCTCAGATTCTTGTTCCCAAGAATTTGAGAGTTAAAGTTTTGCAGCACGCTCATGACTCTCAGTGTGCTGGACATATGGGTTTTTCCCGTACTAAGTCTAGAGTTCTTGCGGCTTTCTTTTGGCCTTTTGTAAACAAAGACATACGGATTTGAGTTGGAAATGACCATGCTAGTTGGGGGGGGAGTTATCGGAAGATATGGAGAAGATACTCTCAATGACAACGGAAAGCGACTCCTCAGATTCTGCAGTGAGCAGAATCTGATCATTACCAACACAAAGTTCCCCCATAAGCGCATACATGCATACACTAGGTGTGAACCAACAAAGAATGAGAAGTCAGTGATCGACTATGCCATTGTTAGGAGGAGCTCATTCAAATATGTCCGGGATGCTAGAGTCTGGAGGGGGCCAGAGATTGGAAGTGATCACTACTTGCTTACAATCAAAAGAACAACTGAAAGAGTTGCTCAGCCTAGGAACTGCCCAGCACCACGCAAGAAACCAAGTAAACGAATGGAAGAAATAAGCATTAAGACCTACAAGCTGAAAGAGCCAGAAATTAAGACCAGATATCAGGGGCTTATTGCTACAGCGGTGAGAAACACAGAAGAACAACCTGATGACTTGGAAACCTTGTGGCTTAAATTCAAGGACATCATAAAGACAGCTGCTGCAGAAGCATGTGCTGAAGTCCGACTTGGGAACAAGAGAAAGAGGACACCTTGGTGGACAGAGGAAGTCAAAGAGAAAATAAGAGAGAAGAAAATGGCATGGAAACAATACTTAGGAGCTAAAAACACAGCAGGACAAATAGAGAAATATAGGGAATATGTGATACTCAGAACAGAAGCAAAGAACAAGGTGCTAGCAGCAAAACAGAAGTCCTGGGAAGAATTTGGAGAAAAGCTAGAAAAGGATGCGCAAGAAAACCAGAAATTGTTCTATAAGACCCTAAAGAACATGAGGAAGGAAAAACAATGCCCTCTTAAATTTATAAAGGACAAGCAAGGCAAATTGCTTACTGCCCCGAAGGAAGTAATGGAAAGATGGAAAGAATATTTCTCAGAACTCCTTGATGGTGAGCAAGGTAGAGCATCAGAAATGATAACCACTAGCACAGAAGAGGATACAAATGGTGATGAAGATGACATAAAGATGGAAGAACTGAAGGCAGCACTGGAGAAAATCAAGATGGGCAAAGCAGCAGGGCATGATGGTATAACACCAGAAATGGTTAAGTACATGGGAGCATCAGGCGACCTATTACTCTTAAGGGTCCTACAGGCAGCGTGGTGCAACAAGGCCATACCAAAGGATTGGGAGATTGCCATCATAACACAGATTTTCAAAAAGGGTGACAATCGACAATGTGGAAACCACAGAGGCATATCCCTTCTCAGTGTCCCTGGTAAAATCTACTCTAGAATCCTAGAGCAGAGACTCCGATGCCTAGCTGAGCCACAATTGGATGAAGCCCAGTGCGGATTCCGAGCAAACCGAAGTACTCAAGACCTAATCTTCACACTCAGACAGCTGAGTGAAAAGGCCCTTGAGTACAAGAGTGAGATCCATCTTTGTTTCATAGATCTGGAAAAGGCGTTTGACAGGGTCCCCTGGAGCAAACTTTGGGACTGTTTGGCAAGGAAGAACATTCCAGCACCTCTGATTCATGCTATACAGAGCTTCTACAAGTCTTGCAGAAATTATGTGAGGACAGCAAACTATAAGTCAGAAGAGTTCAGGACCACCACTGGTGTAAGACAAGGCGATATCCTGTCACCTTATCTTTTCATACTCCTCATGGACGATGTCATCAAGGCATGTAAGGAGAGAACAAGAAAGTATTCAGTGGGGTACTGGAAGATGAGACAGGTCTGTATTTCAGAGCTAGCATTTGCTGATGATGTTGTCCTGATTGCTAAATCAGAGACACATCTCCAATCCAACCTGCAAGTCTGGAAGGAAGAGCTGGAGAAGAGAGGGATGGTCATAAGCAGCTCTAAAACAAAATCTATGGTGATATCACGAGAAGAAAGAAAACATCAGATTAAGTTGGGAGAACAGGTCATGGAGCAGGTCGACCACTTTAAATATCTCGGAGCTATTATAGACCGAAAGGGGGGCATCAAAGAAGAGTTGGCCACTCGAAAAGCAGCGGCTGGGAGACTTTATCAGGCCATAAATCGAGGATTCCTCAGCAAGAAAGAGGTTGGTAAGAAAACAAAGATGGCTGTATACAGCTCCACCTATGTCCCAGTCTTGACATATGGATGCGAGTCATGGGCAATGACTACAACCCACAAAAGCCAGATCCAAACCTCAGAAATGAGATATCTGAGGAAGGTGGTTGAAGTAACAAGAAAAGACATGGTACGCAACCAGACGATACGTCAAGGCCTAAAATCCCACCGGCTGCAGACCCAAATAGAACAGTCCCAACTAAGATGGTTTGGCCATGTCTGCAGAATGGGAGAAGATCGGCTACCACGACAAGCATGGGAAACAAAGAGCCAGGGATCCAGACCTCCAGGACGACCCAGAGTCCGCTGGGAGGACAACATTAGACAATCTTTGAAGGACCGAGGACTAGAATGGAACCAGGCCAGGAAGAAGACAGCTGATAGAATAGTCTGGCGCTCTCTCTTCCAAACCTCTACACCTCACGGTAGAAGGGGAACGACTAAGTAAGTAAGTAAGTAAGACATACGGATTTATTGTCGATCTTGTAAGGTATGTCAAGAAGTCAAATCCAAAGGTCCACGCCATGCTGCACCTATTCAGGCTGCAGATATTCCTATTCGGCCGTTTCAGAAAATGGCAATAGACATTATTGGTCCGTTTAAGATCAAATCTGCCAGAGGACATCAGTTTATCTTAACGTGTGTTGACATGTGCACACGTTGGCCAGAGGCTATACCTCTGAAGAGCATTTCCACTGCCGATATTGCAGACGCTCTTTGGCTAATATTTTCTCGTCTGGGATTCCCCGGAGAAATATTATCAGATCATGGCACCCAATTGATATCGGATACCATGTCTCAAGTGATGTCTACTCTGAAGATAGATAGATCATTGAGTAGTATCTATCATCCTATGTCTAATGGGATGGTGGAACATCTGAACAGAACACTCAAAACTTACTAGGGAAGATAACTGAGGATCATCCTCAGGATTGGGATAGGGTTTTGCCCGCGGCCCTCTTTGCGTATAGAGAGGTCCCCAATGAACATACAGGATTTTCTCCCTTTGAACTTGTCTTCGGCGCACGACCGCGCGGCCCTATGTCTTTGCTTCATGATCTTATAACCGCTGATAATATTGATGATGACACAAAATCTTCTTACGAATATGTCATCGCGCTTAGACATAAGATTATCGAAGCATGCAGATTAGCAACTTCTTCTTCTGAATTTGCCAAACAGAAGGCAAGGCAATTTGCCAATAAGAAAAGAAGAATACGACAACTTTGTCCTGGGGACAAAGCATATGTTTTGCTACTTTGTAGGGAAAACAGACTTCTTATCTCATGGAAAGGTCCGTTCGATATAATCTCGAAAATTTCCGATGTTGACTACATTGTCGATTATTGATGGAAAGCATAAAACCTTCCACATCAATATGCTTACGGAATTCCATGAACGTCCTGAGTATTTACTGCCTATTTTTCAGGCAACGGACGATTCCCCAGTACCACATGGTCATTACTCATCCTTGTCAGTAATACAGGATGAAGAAACAAGTTTCTCGGATGTAAATCTCCCTCTTCCAGTGATTCCACTCCATTCTAGTGAATCATGGGAAAACGTTACTGTTTCTCCTAATTTATCTCTAGAGGAACAGCGACAAGTTTCTTCTATGTTACAAACATTTCAGGATGTCCTTACTGACATTCCTGGACACACTAATGTCATTGAACATGACATTATTCTAACTGACCATAATCCTATTAGGGTCAGACCATATCCTATACCTATACATTTTCAGACACAGGTCGAGAAAGAGTTGGATGAGATGATAGAATTAAAAATAGTCAAACCATCCAGTTCGGCATATTCTTCGCCGATGGTTATTGTTCGGAAAAAAGACAATAACATACGTCTTTGCGTTGATTATCGCAAATTGAATCAGGTGACGAAGTTCGATGCTGAACCTATGCCTTTACTAGAAGAGCTACTTACTAGGCTTTCTAAATCTCATTTCTTCACTAAACTTGATTTGTCAAAGGGATATTGGTGTGGTAAAGTGGGATGATATAAATATTTATAGGGACTTAGTGTACTGACTGAGATCAGCTGTGAAGGTATCTGTATCTAATATGTATAGTGTTTTACAGATAACCTTACTTACTGCCACATATTTATATCTCAGTCAGAATTATTCTGGAATATTGTGTTGGCAACGTTATATGTCTAGGGTTATGCAAATGATGAAGTGTAAGTCACCACAACAACAACAGATAAACAATTTAATTATTCCACCACACTTGACAATACTGTGACACTCACAAACAGTCAACACTCTAGAAGACTATCTTAAAAGATTCAATGATAAATTTCAGATATGTACATATGTATTGATTTTCTCTACAATAGTGATCCTGATTCAACTACACAGTGAACCAGGCAATATAATAACATGTAATTTCAAATATTATGTACACATATATAAATGTGGTCTTTGCATTGACATACAATATTAGTATTCTATGTGTGTGAGTTGTGATGTGGTAATATGAGGTAATACTGGTTTTGTTCTTCAAGATAGATTCTTATTAGACATCATGACTGCATGTGCTTGTGTATGTTTGGAACTAGTATTGGAAATGGTCTCAGTTCCGAACATTAAAACAATTAATTGCCCCTCTTTAATTAAGTTAGTGTCATTTACGAGGGGTACATAGTGTTGAGCTCTTTTGGCCACAGTGGGCTTAACTTTCGTGATGGCGGCAGGCAAGGACTCCTCTGCTCGACTATTCACTGTTTCTGAAGACACCTCACTGGTTACTATAGGGACCCAAGAGTATGTTGTAGCCTCTGGATTCAGCAAACGCTCAGACCAGGTGCGGCTTCAATAACTAGGACCACAGTCCCTGAAACAAGAAGGATGTACCTCCTACTTCAGAACTAATTTATACTATCTGGCTAGACTGAGCACAATACATCACAAACACAGAGTTCAGAGCTTTAGTTTAACTGCTATCTTCTTCTGAAGCAGTTTACTCCAGTATTAACCTCCTTAATGGTTACTACGCCTCTGCACTTTCAGCTATAAGTCCTTCCATATCATAAGGTAGGTGTCAGTGTACTATCTGGTAATTCCATGTAGTGTTACTTTTCTCCGACACTTTCTGTTCAGGTTGGAGCACTATATATATTATAGGCCTTGCCTCTTGTTCGCTACTGAACTGCACATATATACAGACATAAATTATCAATGTACATTCAATTTTCATTAAAGAGATCAAATATTTCAGCCTACCACAATTCATGGAAATAAACACAGATACGTTGACTAGCAATGAATTCTGGCACAAATACTGGCACAAATTCCCATCTGCTTATGTTCCAGGCTTTTATTTAGCAAAAATATGAGCTGGCTTCAACGCACTGTTGCTTTATCAAGCTTATTTGAACTAGTGGTCTCGAACTAACGCTATCAATTAACTATATTAACAGACCTAACCAATCAGGCCATTTCTACCCCATCGTTTGAAAAAAAGTACTCTTACTTCCGTCTCCCTTGACAACAAAAGGTAGCATTTATAGTCCGACTAATCGTGTTTAGCCTTACATATCATTCCATCCAATCAATTCAAATGTAACTTGTGGCCTATTTCCGTACAATGGTGGTTTAAAATTCTGCCACTGAGCGACTCCGAGTTTTTAGGTTGTTTGACACCCTCATTATTTTCTTTTGCCTATAATTTATTAATTCCTGGTTTATTTGCGTAACACTTAACATATTCTGTGTCAGCAAGCCCTAAGGAATCCAAATATCTCAATCTAAGGGAGCTAGGTGGCTGCGTTCAAAATGTGCATTTTCTACCACCTCCTGTTCACTTCAATTCCCATGTGGTGTCTGGGTACTGTCATGTTTTCAAACGTAAATCCATCTAATGTCATCTTTCCTAATAAGCGTTTTCCAGGTTTTTTAAAACCTAACTCTGGGAAGGGTAGTGTTTTTATCACTGTCCGTCTGAAAAAAGTTAGTGCATGTGGCCTTACACGCATGTTAGGGGTGGCATTAATATAGCGAGACGCGTGTTTAGTGTTGCTTGCGTTCCTGATTTTCAGCCCTCCCTTCTTTCCATCCTACATCCATCTGTCCATTCGTAGTGTAATTAATTTAGGTCATACGCAGTGTGCCTCTCAATGTTTTTTCTTAGAAATGCAATACCCGTTTTAATGTGTTGTGGAAACGCTTGTATTATGCAGTGGCTTGTATTTAACGTGGAAACGTTACAATTTGCAGACGAAGCATAAAACAAAGGGGATTTCGAGTACTGTCATTGTGACAGCACTGTTCTTTACCATTCTTCTTCCTTTTATAGAATTTATTTGTTAGGCTTTACATTTACCTGATAATTTATATATGTGGATTAGAATATTTCATGACATCTCCCCTCTTAAAACAGACATCTTATGTCAGTCCTTTATTCTATATACACATAGATAAATGTAAGTCAACTTGACTTTACTCTGCTGTTGTTCTATCATGGTTTTATGTAGTTGGGTCCATTCAGAGTAGGCACTGCTCATGAAATCTGCCTCAGACCTCTACAACCAATAATATAGTTCGGTTATGTTACTGAACAGCCGCAAGTGTGACTGCTTGTCTTAATGCTGCTTCGCAACCCGTATTCACCATTTCTCTTCTCTGAGTCTGCGCAATGACATGTCCAGAGAACATTATATTTTCCTCAAAATGTACGTTATGAGGAGATAACATATATCTGGTGATAGCAGAGTTTTCCTAGTGGCTCCTATAATCTTCTTATTAGCCTGTATGAAACATTCGGAATATCCTCAATCAAAGAGGCAACTCAGGGATTCATTACGTTCCTCCGAATTGTTTACATCCAACAAGTTTGTCTGATCTCAGGTTTTACTGGAATTTGATAGTATCCTTTACTCAAATCCACTTTTGAGAAATACTTAGCTTTATTTAGCCTGGCAAACAACTGATTTGTATCCGGCAATGGATCCACCTGTCCTTCTGTAATAGCATTCAGTCTCCTGTAATCTATACAGAGTCTATGTTCTCCAGAGGGTTTCCTTAAAAGTACAACACTGGAACTATACGAGGATTCACTGTGTGAAATAATTCCTTCCTTCAACAAATAGTCTATCTCTTCCTTCAAAGCTTTCTCCTTAGCAAAAGGAATCGAATAAGGCTTCATACAGACAGGTGTGGGGTCTATCAGTTTCATATCATATTCCAATAAGTTTGTATGCCCCGGTCGGTCTGTTAACACCTCTGTATGATTATCTAGAACCTGTTGCACTCTCTCCTTCTGATTTTTCGTTAAATGCGTACTGATTTTCACCTGTGCCGCTGTCTCACAGGGGTGTAATGGATATTCAAATGATGAAAGTGGTTCCTTCTTCATCTCCATTGCAATGGACAAGTTAGCAAGTGTGTCTCTTCCTGATGTTCTCTTTCCAAATATTTCTTCAGGAGATTCACATGATAGATTTTTTTCCCCCCTTCTTATCTATCTTATAATTGGTTCTAGACACCTTCTCTAGAACTGTATATGGACCTTGCCATCCAATTTGTAACTTATTCTGAGTTCCGGGTAAAAGAAGCAGTACCTTCTCTCCCACAGCCAAATCTCTGTCTTTTGCCTTCCTGCTATAATAAGCAGCATGTTTCTTCCTGGCTTGTTTCAAATTTTCATTGGCAAGTTTCCAGCCAGTTTTTAAACGAGTGGTCAGCTCATTTACATATTGGTATGAGGATGTAATATTTTCCTCTGCTTTTTCATCCGTCCACGTTCTTAACAGTGCTACATATGGACCTTTAATTTTGTGGACCTCTTTGTCCATGCACCGGTATGGTCTCTTCCACTGGAAGCTCTATAGTGATGATTTTTCTTCCCAGAATTATCAGTCACAAAACGACCGCTACCAATTCTTTTCCTGGGGCTTTCTCCCCACTTAAAATTCTTGATGAGAGATTTCCTCTCTACATCCTCTTCCTCCAGTTTGTTTAAGTCCGATTGAGGGATTTTCGGCTTATCCTGGGGTAAGACATCTTTTTGCACTCTCCGCATAGTGGCCATTGTAAAACAGTTAAGTGAAGCTTGTCCGTGAAAAGGGGCTTCCCATTTCATTTGGTCCACTTTATCAAATTTATTTTTCTTCGTATTTTCAGGCCTACTTTTGCCCCGTGGCGTGTCCAGGTCCTGATCAATGTTCCCACTTGTGGGTGTTCCCTCATGTGCTATGCTACACCTTTCTACAAAATTCTCAATGTCCCATCTTGCCTTGGGCCAATAATAATTGTGAGCCACCTTTTGAATGATGGTACCAATTTTCTCATGGTCCCCATCTGGTTTCACATGTAGGCTCCTTATTAATTCTGTCCTATATCTTTTAGGAAGTACCAGCTGTCCCTGACCTTTGGATCTAGCTCCAGTCTTCCTATACATCAACTTGTTTTTCATGTAAAAATCTCCCTTGCCTGGAGTTGTATGACAAGTTGACAATTTCCTGAAACAAGGCTTGAGGGTCTTGTCCCCAGCCTGTGCCTTCCTCATCTCTTCTGGAGTGGTATCCAACATAATATCCTCCTCCTGTCTTGAGGTCGACCTGACCTGAAGGGTGGCCATATACACAGGTTTCCTTCTGCAATGGTCAGTGTCATGATTGTTCATCTGACAATTCTTACACCACCTTTTTCCTTGGTTGAAAGATTTTCTTTCATCATATTTCCTTTCATCGAATTGTGGGTTTTTATTTTTATTGTCATACCGTGGCCTATCAAATTGGTGCTTACCTTTGTTATGATCCCTATGATCAAATTTATTAAAGTTCTGTGGTGCCCTAAAATTTTCCACCTGTTTCTTTTTATTACCTGATACTTCTGCTTGAGCCGCCTGATACCTTTCTGCAACATTTAGCAACTCACCCAGCCTCTCTGCACCTTGTTCCATGAGAAACTTTCTCAGGTCTGGAGCCATGGACTCTCTTAATTGTTCTATAAGGATCATTTCCTTAAGATCTTGGGTTTTCCCCAGAGAAGTCCATTTCTCCAAGTATGTCTCTATCCGTGCAGAGAACTGGTGATAGGTTTCACCTGACAGTAGTTTAGCATTCCTAAATTTTTTTCTGTAAAATTCTGCGTTCTTCTCATATCTTAACAAAAGAGCCTGCTTTAGCATGTCATAATTTTCCTGATCATCTCTGTGCATTTTGGCAAAAACTTCATAAGCTGCCCCACGAAGTCCTTGAGATAACTTTAAGCTCCACCTTTCTCTCTCTAACCCATATGTGGTAGCTAATAATTCGTATCTATTTATATAGCTCTCAATATCATCGTCTTTCTCAACAAAATGATCTAAATGAAAGTTCATAGCTGAGGTTGAGGCTCCCTGAGTAGCAGTAGCATCAGAGGCAAAGGGACTGGCACCATTTTCAGGAGCATGGCCCTGAAACTCAAACTCCCTTAGTCGTAGCTCATGTTCCCTTTGTAATCTCTTCTCCTCCTTTTCTGCTTCCCTTTCTGCAGCTAATCGCTTGTCTTCCCTTTCTGCAGCTAATCTCTTCTCTTCCCTTTCTGCCTTTTGTTCTTCTAATTGGAGCCTCTTAATCTCCCTATCAGCCTCCAATGCTTTAGCCTCTTTGTCAGCCTCAATCTGCAACCTCTTAATTTCCTTTTCAGCCTCTAACCTTCTTTCGGCCTCAAACCTTCTTTCTTCGCGTTCAATAAATTTGTCACATTCAGTAGTGACATAGGTAATCATAACTTGCCCATCTAATCCCAACTCTTTTGCAGTCTGTACAGCCGCAGATCGAAATTTGGCCAGGTCCGCCATTTTATATCAGGTAATTAAATAAAATATCTAACTAAACAATATAATCTGTAATTATATATCCAATGGACAAAACAGGCACCAAGAGCTCAACCTTATTTAATTCCACCCAAGGATACCTTTTAACTTTTTATATTCCCTGAAGTGAATTACCCCCAATATTTATACTAGTAAAGGATTCAATATCCCGGACCGGACCCCAATATATGTGGTAAAGTGGGATGATATAAATATTTATAGGGACTTAGTGTACTGACTGAGATCAGCTGTGAAGGTATCTGTATCTAATATGTGTAGTGTTTTACAGATAACCTTACTTACTGCCACATATTTATATCTCAGTCAGAATTATTCTGGAATATTGTGTTGGCAACGTTATATGTCTAGGGTTATGCAAATGATGAAGTGTAAGTCACCACAACAACAACAGATAAACAATTTAATTATTCCACCACACTTGACAATACTGTGACACTCACAAACAGTCAACACTCTAGAAGACTATCTTAAAAGATTCAATGATAAATTTCAGATATGTACATATGTATTGATTTTCTCTACAATAGTGATCCTGATTCAACTACACAGTGAACCAGGCAATATAATAACATGTAATTTCAAATATTATGTACACATATATAAATGTGGTCTTTGCATTGACATACAATATTAGTATTCTATGTGTGTGAGTTGTGATGTGGTAATATGAGGTAATACTGGTTTTGTTCTTCAAGATAGATTCTTATTAGACATCATGACTGCATGTGCTTGTGTATGTTTGGAACTAGTATTGGAGATGGTCTCAGTTCCGAACATTAAAACAATTAATTGCCCCTCTTTAATTAAGTTAGTGTCATTTACGAGGGGTACATAGTGTTGAGCTCTTTTGGCCACAGTGGGCTTAACTTTCGTGATGGCGGCAGGCAAGGACTCCTCTGCTCGACTATTCACTGTTTCTGAAGACACCTCACTGGTTACTATAGGGACCCAAGAGTATGTTGTAGCCTCTGGATTCAGCAAACGCTCAGACCAGGTGCGGCTTCAATAACTAGGACCACAGCCCCTGAAACAAGAAGGATGTACCTCCTACTTCAGAACTAATTTATACTATCTGGCTAGACTGAGCACAATACATCACAAACACAGAGTTCAGAGCTTTAGTTTAACTGCTATCTTCTTCTGAAGCAGTTTACTCCAGTATTAACCTCCTTAATGGTTACTACGCCTCTGCACTTTCAGCTATAAGTCCTTCCATATCATAAGGTAGGTGTCAGTGTACTATCTGGTAATTCCATGTAGTGTTACTTTTCTCCGACACCTTCTGTTCAGGTTGGAGCACTATATATATTATAGGCCTTGCCTCTTGTTCGCTACTGAACTGCACATATATACAGACATAAATTATCAATGTACATTCAATTTTCATTAAAAAGAGATCAAATATTTCAGCCTACCACAATTCATGGAAATAAACACAGATACGTTGACTAGCAATGAATTCTGGCACAAATACTGGCACAAATTCCCATCTGCTTATGTTCCAGGCTTTTATTTAGCAAAAATATGAGCTGGCTTCAACGCACTGTTGCTTTATCAAGCTTATTTGAACTAGTGGTCTCGAACTAACGCTATCAATTAACTATATTAACAGACCTAACCAATCAGGCCATTTCTACCCCATCGTTTGAAAAAAGTACTCTTACTTCCGTCTCCCTTGACAACAAAAGGTAGCATTTATAGTCCGACTAATCGTGTTTAGCCTTACATATCATTCCATCCAATCAATTCAAATGTAACTTGTGGCCTATTTCCGTACAATGGTGGTTTAAAATTCTGCCACTGAGCGACTCCGAGTTTTTAGGTTGTTTGACACCCTCATTATTTTCTTTTGCCTATAATTTATTAATTCCTGGTTTATTTGCGTAACACTTAACATATTCTGTGTCAGCAAGCCCTAAGGAATCCAAATATCTCAATCTAAGGGAGCTAGGTGGCTGCGTTCAAAATGTGCATTTTCTACCACCTCCTGTTCACTTCAATCCCCATGTGGTGTCTGGGTACTGTCATGTTTTCAAACGTAAATCCATCTAATGTCATCTTTCCTAATAAGCGTTTTTCGGGTTTTTTAAAACCTAACTCTGGGAAGGGTAGTGTTTTTATCACTGTCCGTCTGAAAAAAGTTAGTGCATGTGGCCTTACACGCATGTTAGGGGTGGCATTAATATAGCGAGACGCGTGTTTAGTGTTGCTTGCGTTCCTGATTTTCAGCCCTCCCTTCTTTCCATCCTACATCCATCTGTCCATTCGTAGTGTAATTAATTTAGGTCATACGCAGTGTGCCTCTCAATGTTTTTTCTTAGAAATGCAATACCCGTTTTAATGTGTTGTGGAAACGCTTGTATTATGCAGTGGCTTGTATTTAACGTGGAAACGTTACAATTTGCAGACGAAGCATAAAACAAAGGGGATTTCGAGTACTGTCATTGTGACAGCACTGTTCTTTACCATTCTTCTTCCTTTTATAGAATTTATTTGTTAGGCTTTACATTTACCTGATAATTTATATATGTGGATTAGAATATTTCATGACAATTGGCAAGTCCCATTAAGTGAACGAGCCAAACCTCTTACTGCTTTTTCTACACCTAGGGGTTTGTTTCAATGGAATTTCATGCCTTTCGGCCTTATGAACGCCCCGGCTACATTCGTACGCATGATGCGTCAAATCCTATCTCATCGTTCAGATGTCATTGCGTACTTAGACGACATCTGTCTTTTCAGTGATACTTGGAAAGATCACTATTTGGCATTAGGTGAATTACTGTCTACCTTACGCGAGCATAAGTTGAAAGCGAAACCCTCTAAAGCATGTATTGGTTTTAGCGAAATTTCTTTCCTAGGTCACCGTGTCGGTCATGGTTTCCTACAGACAGAGGACCATAATACCAGTAAAATACTTAACATTTCTATTCCTAAGACTAAAAAGCAAGTGAGAAGTCTATTAGGTCTTATACAATTTTATGGACGATTCATTCAGAATCTATCCTCTATCATGGCACCGCTTTCTTCGTTACTAAAGAAAGGGTCTCCTAATATGGTTCACTGGTCTCAGGAATGCCAATCCTCTTTGGATAAGATTAAAAAGTTGTTTTCAACACCACCTATTTTAGTGTTACCTACTACAGATAAGACATTTGTTCTTCGTAGTGACGCTTCATCCACTGGGATTGGAGCGGCACTAATGCAAGAGTACTCTGAAACTCTGCATCCTGTAATGTATATCTCACGAAAACTTAATGCGGCAGAAAGGAATTACTCGGTTTTAGACCGTGAACTTTTGGCGATGGTTTGGTCTATTCCCAAACTTCAAAGATTCCTTCTTGGCGCGCATTTCATAGTGGAAACTGACCAGAAAGCTCTTACGGCTATTCAGTGTAAAAACTTGAAGAGCTCGAGATTAACTCGATACGCCATTGCTCTTCAGCCTTTTCATTTCTCGGTGCGAGCTTTCCGTGGGTCAGAAAATGTGATAGCAGACATTCTGTCTAGATGCCCACATGATTCCACCTAACTGTTAAATCTTGGACTTTTTAATACAACAGTTCTTTTCTCTATATCTAAATATGTATACACTTGTGATATATGATATAGTGATTGTATAAACACTTAGCGGTTCATTAATGTATATTCACCGCTACTCTTTTGATGATTTTTTTCTTTCTGTCAATTATGAACTTATAGTACTTAATATGAAATTGTGATTGAAACTATTGTATACATTAGGTCATTGCCAGTATTGTAGTATGCGTTGGTGACACCTCCCTGGAAATATTTATACTTAGAGAAATACTTTCTCTGAGATGTTGAGATATATTCTCACCTGTCGAGCTATACTTCGACTTTGCCTTAATTTGGCGTTATAAATTGCTGATATTTGTCATCTGCGCATTATTGGTGCGTTGTGAGCCTGTTGTATGTTGCTCGCAGATGAAAAAATAATGATTTTCATTTTTTTTCCCGTAGGGTATGGTAGTCTGTTGCGCACATATTAGTCTGCGACGCACAGATTACGGTACGTAGGCATGCAAATGGAAAGTTATGGCTATTTGTCTGAGGACAAGTATTTAATTGAGAATCTATGATTCTGAGAGTAAGGGGAATAAAACCTTGATCGGTCGATGTTAGATTCTATTACATGGGTTATCTTTTCTTGTGGGTCAATCTGGCGTATAAATATTGTTTATGTCATTTTTTGCGTCAGGTATGGCCAGAAACAGATTGGTCTTATTTAAAATGTTTATGACCTGAATTTATATGTATTCCTTGACTAGTTAAGGTGATTGGCTCTTATATCTTTGTATCTTTGTATTTCTATGTCGGACTATTTTGTGAGCTGAACTCTGGGGGGTGAAAGACGTTGTTAGGCATGCGCAGCGGTTCTTGAGAGAGAAGAGGAAGGCTGCCATGTCGTCATGTCTATGGCTGGTTATTTAGAAAGTGTAAAGAGTGATTTGTGATCTATTCTAGGAAGGAGATGGTGTCTCTGTATAATGGCATTATCAGAGATTCTCCTATATCCATTATTAACGCCTAGGAATGGCGTGCGTTATTCGCCTGTATGTGCTTTCTAAACCAAGGTAAAACACATAACCTTTTTTGTTGAACTTTGTCGCTAAGACGAAACGAGAGACGTATTATCGTGCATCTCGGGTTGCTGACCACAGATGAAGATGACATGTAATTTAGCAGCACCAGATTACTCCAGTAACCAGCTTATTGATAGCAGAAATAGATAGAAGCAATGAGAACATTTATGATTATATATCGAAGTAATCCTGCTTCATACTTCTCCATCCCAGGTGAGCGAAGCTCACGGAGGAGGAGCCATTTTTGATTCCCGCCATTGTAAGACTTTCATCGGAAAACAGAACATGTCTTACTACCTGATGATGGTACAGGGAGCTAGATAATATAAAAACCCATTACTGTGGTTTAACTTGGTCGTCATAAACATTGGATGAACTTTCGGCTTGAGAATATTAGCCAGGAGAAGGTTCGGTCAGTGAACTATTATTGTTGATGTTGTACGTATCCACCTTAACTGACGCGATTAGTCAGTTAGAACCTGAGACGATAGACAGCTAGGAGATTGAGTGTTTCCTTTCTATCGTTCCTTCATATTGATGTACCACATAACTATACATCTGATATTGTCACCCATTTTTCAAGTATATGATGATTGTTGTGCCAACGTGTTCTAATGACTGTACCTGTGAGGTCGAAGTGTATGTCCATTAATAAATGTATGAAACGTCATCAGTGGTCTGCCCTTATTGACTTCTGCTTATGATTGAGTGAGTGACTTGTCAACTCAACAGAACTATACACACATTCGCGTCCTTTACACCTACATTTCTCACTCAATGTCAGCACTGTGTCGGATCGAGTTGACCTTCCATCTACGCGTCCAGTATGACCCTTTGAAAGCAGGAACTTCACAACAAAGAAATGCCTTTATCAATGCGATAGCCACAATACCTACTTATCATATACCTTATTTCTCACTTATTTACCACCTGTTCTGTTCTATTCAGACGGGACCAAATCTACCTCTAATACCAATCTAAATTTATGACAAAGACATAGGTTTTTTACAAAATAAAAAACCAGATGATGTATATACCTAATCAAGCAGGGTTTACAAGGAGCAAAACAGAAGTTTCTCAAACAAATATTTTGAAAAAAGATTGAAAAATGGCAAGACTGTAATGAGATTCTGGTTAGTTTACTCAAACAGCAAAGGCTGTATATACTGTTTTGTTTGCAAACTCTTTTCTAAATGCCAAACATCACTTACAACAAGTGGGTTTTCTGACTGGATGAATGTACTCAGAACTCCGAAGAATCATGAAGACAGCATGGAACATAAGAGGGCGATGTTGTGTTGGATAACACGAAAGTCAAATAAAAATACTGTGGATCAGCAACTTGAAGAACAGATGACAAAAACCATACAGTACTGTTTTGTAGTACTGAAAAGAGTTGTAGCTGTTATAAAGTTTTTAAGTGAAAGAGTTTTGGCATTTAGAGGTCATGAGGAGAAGTGGGACTCACCAAATAATGGAAACTTCATGAGGGTCATTGAACATATTGCAGAATTAGACCCATTTTTGAATCTTGAGAAATGTAAAAATGAAAAAGTAAATGCTACTCACCTATCCAAAACCGTGTATGAATAATTGGTAGAAAATATGGGAAAACATGTGCAAAATGAAATTGTGAATCAAATCAACAACCTAGACACCAAATACTACTCTATTATTGTTGACTCTACGCCTGACCTGACACATGTTGACCAGCTGGTAATTGTGGTTCGATACTGCTATAATGGAAAACCCTGTGAGAGATTTTTTACATTTTTACTGATAGAAAACCATTCACCCACGACTTTGTTCAACCAAATACAACAAGTCCTGGCTGAACATAAGCTTTCACTTGAAAATATCCGTGCCCAGTCCTACGATAATGCATCTAACATGAAGGGATCGGAGAAAGGGCTGCAAGCACTCTTTAAAAACATTAACAGGTACGCAGACTATGTTCCATGTGCAGCCCATTCACTTAACCTTGTTGGAGAAAAGGCAGTGTCTACTGTACCTGAAGTTGTTGACTATTTTGGCATTTTGCAGGAGCTGTATGTTTTCTTTTCTGGATCTCCACGAAGATGGGGTATTTTAAACACACAGGGCAATCTACATTTTTCTCTAAAGAGCTTAAGTGTAACTAGATGGTCTGCACACTATGAAGCAGTCCGGGCAATTAAAAAATGGATATATGGGTATTTTACAAACATTTTTGAAGACTCAGAAGAGAAGCCTGAATGTAGACGAGATGCAAAGAATTGATACAACAAGTTGGTACAGCTAGAATATGCTATTTTAACAGTCGTTTGGGAAGAAGTGCTTGAGCGCGTCAACAAAACAAGTAAGAAACTCCAAACACCTGGTTTTGATGTATTTGAAGGTTATCTTCTGCTTTCATCTTTACTTTCATTTGTTAAAGAACTCAGAGAAAATTCAGCCGATAGGATTGCACACTATGAATCAGAAGCAAAAGGTTTGTGTGAAGATATCACTTCAAGTTAGTCTGATGCTTCCAAACGCATTGTTACAAGGAAATTTTCAGATGGAACAAGTGGTCTTGCTTCATTGAGAGGAGCTGACAAATTTTGGATAGAAGTTCTATATCAACTCTATGACTGCTTGATAATAAAGTTACGCAAGAGGATTGGCACATATGAGGAGATGGCGAAAAGGTTCAAGTTCCTCTCAGAATTGGTGAACAATTCTGAAATTGATGAGGACTGTATTGAACTTATAATATCGTATTACAAAGATGATATTTACCACAAATTAGTAAACGAGTGTTATCAGTTCAAAGAATATTTGCACCTTAGGAAATCCCAGAACACAGCAGAAAACACGCCATCTACTATAAAGCTTGAACTTCAGGTCCTCTAAGTCCATTTGTCTCTAAGATACAATTCTTTCCCATCCTCGCACATTTTTTTGTGTTTTTGTTTTTTAATAAAAGGGGCCCCTGCAAGAGTTCAAGCTTCAGGGCCCCCAAAATGTAGATCCGCCACTGGGTGCAGCTAGAAGTCCTTGTTAGGACTGACAAACGCTAGCAATAAAAGCTTACAGTTTCTTTTAGGGTCTTGCTTTTGGGTGCTTGTGAGGATTTACTGTGATTTTATTTTCAACGGGCCCTATTCTTCTTCCCTATGTAAGTATTTGCGTTTATTTATGAGGAATTACTGTGGGTTTTAATTTCAATTTCGCCCCAGTCCTCTTCTCTCTGTAAGTAATTGCGTTCGTGTTATTTGATTAGGCGTTGGAATTCATATTATTAGGTTGGGTAGAGTTTTCAGACTAGGAAAATCCGTAAAACCCGCACCTACCCGGTTAATTGTAGGGATGGGGGCAGAAACACGACCCAGGAACGCAGAACCAGCGCAGAATCAATCAAATTTATTTTGGTAACGAGAACGGTTAGAGGTATTATCTAACGTGATGCAATAAGTAGCGCGGAAGCATAACATACGCTGAGTCATCGGGTTGTTTACGATATCATTGGCGGAGGTCAGATTTCATTTATTTGCAGTAATATAATTGGTCAAAGGTCGGCCCAGAGAGACGCCACGCGATGACTCATCGCGTCTTATTTCATCATAATATTTTACTATTTATGGAGCATCAAAATCTTTTAGCGCTCTCTCCGGTCTCAAAATTTTGCTGCCGTGAAATTCACGCCTTATCGTCTGCTCAGCGAGTTATACGTTGCTCAGCGAGAGAAATTAGATATTTGGATATGTCTATAACTTAATTAGCGTCGTAGATAGTTAGTTTTATATAAGAGCTTAGCACGGTAGACTTATGTTTCTTCGGGGACTTAGTTTAATTTTCATTAGTCAGGAAGTGCCATCAATTGCTTACTTATACAAAACTATAGAGTGTAGTGTAAGGGGTGCCTATAATTTGTCTCTGAATAATAGTAGCAGTATCTACGATTTGTGTAGCGGCTTTGAGATATTAACTGTGTGAGGGTAAGCGCTAAGATAAACGGGTGCTCTGTAATATGTAATGAGGTCGGTGAGAAACCGCATGTTTAATTATGATAATTTGTAGTGTATATACGCGAGCGTAAGTGTGTATTTTATTAGTTGTGTTATTTTTGGTAATGTAGTTAAAAGATAAGGGGTGTAATTAATATTACTGAGATGGGATTTATTATTTCCTAGATGGTTTATATATAATATTGTGTTAACTGATAGCCTTCCTGGGTCAGTCCGTAAGAAGTAGGGCCGGGGAATTATTTAGCTTGTGGTGAATGCAATTGTTGTGACACATGAGGTAAGCCTAGCACAAAAGAGTCAGGTCAGCCCATGTCTGGGTTTTTCTACCAGACAGATATTTACGTTGATGTGGGGAAAGAGATGGGAGGGACGGTAGATTAGTTGACCCTTGGGTAGGAATATTTGTTTATCGCGGGTGCGTAGTTTGGGTAGGGGAGATGTATGAATTTAAGGGGACTCAATGGAGTAGAGGATTTAAGGTGTTTATGTGTTAGGTATGAGAATATTTTGACTTGGTGAATAGTTGTTGTTATTTCTTCGTTTTACAGCATTTTCACGGCACATAAGGAGGGTTGTAAATAGCCCCTACAACCAACAACGGTAAATTGCCTTCTCATGAGCCGAGGGCTCGAGACATCGCCATAAGGTGAAGAGATCGGGTGACGCGGTATTACCGGCGCCCAGTACGTCTACACCAGTGAAAGAGCGAAGTTCTCTTGCAGTGAGGTCACATACTTCAGCGGGAACGGGTTTTCTTAAAATCCGGAGCTCTTAGCTCGTTATACCACACCAAAGAGGCGCGTGGCCTGGTGTAAGGTTAGATATGGCCATAATAAAGCCGTGAGCCCTAAATCCGAAGCGGGTTAAATCGGTCGTTAAAGAATTGTCAGCAGCAGTGAAGCAGATACATCCCAAGTCAAGTGCATAATTATTATTACCAAAGGCATCAGCAGCATTAGTCAAGAATGGAGAGAGGGTCATCATTCCTTTCCGAAAGCTATTGAGAGGAGGGGAGTAACGGAGACGTCATTCAGCAGAAGCCGGTAGTGTCAGAGAGACACCAAATCAAACCAGAGAAAAGAGGAGTTAGAGAGTCATATAGACAATCTTAGAGGACAGCCTTTGAGTTGGCATTGAAAAGGTCCCTTAGTGGATCAGTGCTTGCGGTACAGGTATTAGTTGTGTAGGACATCATATAGTGCATTCAGATTTGGGTAGACATTTAGTTACGTCTGCAGCAGGACAGTGGGTTAGATTTAATAATAATAATAGGATAGTTAGAAGAGGTGGCTCTTACTTAGAGACCCCCACCAAGTAGATTTGTTATCTTTTATTTCGGTACATTTTGTCGATGTTGTATAAGGAAAACAATTTTGCTAACTTTGGCAAAATGCTAAGCCAAAGGGAAGTAGTCATGGCTGGGTTTAGAAAATGTCTTTAACTGATGTCAAAACTCTTAAATGTATTGAATGGTTGTATGCCGTACTCCCTTTTGGCTGATTTAACCACAGCCTCAAGACGGTGTTGTAGAAATTGATCAACAGTGGCCAGTCAGCATCAGAGGGGTGTCTTGGTTATAAATCACAGGTGCCACAACCTAGTCATATTTTGCAGGTTCAGCTAGTGGTGAAAAAAGTGGCACAATTTTGGACATTGTGAACTTTTTAACAATGGACCAACACTGTTCCTGACTTAAGCATAGCATCTTCAGTGTCCAGATGTTTTTAACGACCGAAGAAAGTCAGATACTGCAACGTGTCAAGCAAGTTACGTACAACTTATCGTGAAAACACAAACCACGGCACCCAATCCAATAACATGATGAAAATGATTAAACAGTGACAATATACGTTTTGTAAATTGTGTGAAATCTTGTAAGATATTGATATACCAAGGTGCTAATTTGTTACTATACATTATTAATCAATAAAGTGCACTCATTTGTTTATAACTGCAGGTTTTGAATTATTTAAATTTCCAGTTACAATTTTGTTGTGTGGTCAAAGAAATATTAATAATTTAAAATTGGTAGGGAATAAATACGAGCTGTACTCACATTTTTATATAACACCAATGGAGCATAGAATATGCCTAGCAAGAACATAACTTATCTATCAGTTCTCTTCTACAACTATCATCGAGAACTGTGCAGTTAACTACCTGACTTGTCGTGTGCCTTCCCTACCCCTGTTTCACTAACTTTCTTCTCCACTTCCGGGAAATACTTTCTAATTTTCTATCCAATATCCATTTCGCCACATATATACCTTGGGTTCTCAACCTATTTTTGCTCATGGCACCCTTCTCTCATTTACCTCTGTAATTCCCCCCCAATAGTCGCTGTTAGCTTGAAAAAGGTACTTTACCATCAGCACTGTTTATTAAATGGTTACTTTAGCAATTGCCTCCAGCTAGCAGCATGGATAAAATCAGGAGTGACGTTAAAAGTTGCAACCAAGGTGGAATGGGTTCCATTCGCAGCGCAGGCGGGAAAAACAACAGGAGGCAAACACTTGGGTGTCATGACCAGAGTGAAAGAAGATAAAGGACCGACACACTTGCAACGTACTTCGCTTAATGATTATATTTTTATTTCTCACGAGCACCTGCAACATACACGTTTATTTTTATTATTTGCTTCTTCTGCTAAACACATAAATATTTTATCTAACAATACAATCTCAATTTTTTTACAGTCCAGTATACAAGCTGCCTGTTGAATACGCTAGTAAGAATGTCACAGTCTTTGACATGGTCAACCAACTAAACTGGACAAAGACCGACGTCATAGACACTTTCAAGAAGATGGTTGCCAGTTCAGACGTTTTCGCTATTTGCCACGGCGACACCAGCGATTTGAAGGTAAATGTTCATTTAAAAAGAATATTGGATAGAATTTTAGGTGTTATATAAATGTGTGAGTGGAGCTCGTATTTATTCCCTACCAATTTTAAATTATTACTATTTTTTTGACCACACAACAAAATTATAACTGGAAATTTAAATAATTCAAAACCTGCAGTTATAAACAAATGAGTGCACTTTATTGATTAATAATGTACAGTAACAAATTAGCACCTTGGTATATCAATATCTTACAAGATTTCACACAATTTACAAAACGTAGATTGTCACTGTTTAACAATTTTCATCATGCTATTGGCTTGGGTGCCTTGGTTTATGTTTTCACGATAAGTACTTGCTTGACACGTTGCAGTATCTGACTTTCTTCGGTCATTAAAACATCTGGACACTGAAGATGCTTTGCTTATGTCAGGAACAGTGTTGGTACACTGTTAAACAGTTCAAAATGTCCAAAATTGTGTCACGTTTTTCACCCCTAGCTGAACCTGCAAAATATGACCAGGTTATGGCATCTGTGGTTTATAACCAAGACGCCCCTCTGATGCTGACTCGCCACTGTTGATCATACTTATCATTTCTACAACACTGTCAAGAAGCTGTGGTTAAATCAGTCAAAAGGGGTTACGGCATACGACCATACAATACATTTTAAGAGTTTTGACATCTGTTAAAGACATTTTGTAAACCCAGCCATGACTACTTCACTTTGGCTTAGCGTTTTGCCAAAGTGAGCAAAATTGTTTTCCTCATCGACAAAAGGTACCGAAATAAAAGATAAGAAAGAAAAAGAGATGACGAACTCTTTGAGCAAAGCACGCAACAGCAAAGACCTAAAAAGAACTGTAAGCTTTTATTGCTAGCGTTTGTCAGTCCTAAGAAGGACTTCTAGCTGAGCTAATGGTGTCCAGAATTAAGGTTATGTAGCGATGGAAGCCATCTTTCTTCGGGAGGATTTATGTTAAGCATTTACATTAATTTTAAATATTCATTAATTTTAAATGTATATTAGTTCACTAAGATATTTTGTAAGCTTACAGACATACCCTCAAGACACAGCGGTACTTCGAAGTCTGCGGCTGTTTGAAGCTTCGATCTATACAAATCGCTCACAATAACGTGAAGTTGTGGCTCCTTCTCAGATATCTTGTTGTGTTATTGGTTAAGGCTTCTAACTATACCAGTCGGCCCTCTGGATATCTTCTCAGCTCTGTCAGATCTTGAAGTGACTTCAAGAAGTAAGGAACTGTGTCTGAGACCGGTCTTAAATACCTAATCTCAGGTCTAACCCTTGCTGTTGTCACGAATTTGACTGTTAATTTTATTTTACCAACACGTCCCATTTATCTAATTTTTTTAATGTTCTGGCGTCCTCGATTTTTTTGCACTTTCAGTTTTCTTTTCTTCCAGATTTTACATACGTAGCCAATTATTCCCTCTCAGACCCCACTCCGCGGTTTTATTTCGTTCTGGCCTTCATTATAAATTCAACACTTGGTCAGTAGTGGTCAGCTTACGATAATATTACCTAAGCTGCACCTGGTGTGTCTGACTAGGGGGAACGCTGGTAGCTCGTAACAGCGTTTGATCTCGAGCGAGAAATAGTTTCTTTGAAGAAGCGAACCGCTAGCCTACTACAGTCCATAGCGGGAGCAAAGGGGAGACAAAACTCACGTTCGTTCTGAGATTTTTGTTGTGGCCCTTGATCGCTCACAGAATAATATTATGTCATATGTACGAAACTTTCCCGCGGGTGTTGTCTCTGATGTAGTCTCTAGAATAACATTTGTCTTACTCATGATTACGTTATACGCAGTACATCCGTGGGAACACGCGATGGTGGGTAGCGTCTTCTGGTAGACTATAAATGCAGATAGGTTTACTCAGTAAAGCACACTCGTAACTGCCCGTAGATGACCAAATGAGACAGGCAGATGTTAGCACAACAAAACTAGATTGTGTTGCCTATTCTCGTCATCTCGGGGTAAGTTGACATCTTTTGTAATATATATATTTCATGTTAGCTTTTATTTATACCTGATAGGAGTGTGACTTGAATTATTTTAGGTGATTTCTCCCGGTAATTAATTCAGTGATAATGTAGCGCCGTCTACCGCCTTAGTTAACGGGTACTTAAGCAGTTAGGTGTCCCCCGGTGTTATTGTTTACAATGGGTTAATGGTAAACTTACGATAACAGATACTTACTAGGCGAAAGACCTCATAGTCCGTTCAGTGTTTACCATGGGGTAAGAGTAAGATAAAAGCTGTCATTACGTTAAGGAAATGTTAGGAGTGTAGGTTATTCACTTAAAACTGAACAGTGACGTGCCTACACTATAACACTTGAATTATAATGAGGTAGTCACTTATTACTTTCTGAGAGATACTTCTAATAGGTGTGGAATTATTATATGCCTACTTGTGTATTAGACACCAGTTTAGAACTTTCACAGGATGCACTCACCAGCCAGAGATATAATTATATCTTATGGCTAATTCACAACGTATTATTATAGCAATTACATTGCATTTTCCATGTATTCAATTTTGGGAGGTTATTACTTTTTCCCTTTTTATGTATCGACCCCAAGGGGCGCATACCGTTTATTATGTAATGTCTAATGCTGTATTTTATGTAAATTCACTTAATGTTGTAAGATGAGTCACATATCCACTCAGCGACAACTAGACTGTTAATTTTCCTGTATGTTGAGTTGGAAGAGGACGGAGTAGATTTTGCTGTCAGAGCATTTGCTGACAGGTACATGTATGTACAAGATATATTAGCCTATGCGGGCGCATGCTGATAATTGATAGAGTGGAAGTAACAGGATGTCGACTCATATGGATAACGACAGCCAAGACTATCATAGCATTGATTAAAATAATTATACATCCCATAGTGGGACATAACTGTTTATTATAACGTTATTGTAATTTTATTGTTTGCTTGATATAAAGGGTGTTTGTTTTGGGTCTCAGTTTCAGGGCACCCCATTGCTACTGCAGGATTCCAGTCAGGCGACGAACGTATCTTGTCATCGATCTCAAGGTTCATGAAAGCAATTAGCACCACGAGTGGTCACCCATACCTGAATTACTATCCTTTTTCAACGCCCATCCCTCTAATGGGAAATAAGCTCATGCAGTGTTTAACGAGCCAAAGCAAATCTAAAATTGAATTTGGAAGTAGTGGTTTCCTACTCGCCTCTTGATCACCAGTCAGAGCATTGTGGCTTCCTTTACGCAAGATAATTTCATAAAACGAAGTACTTTGTAATACTATTATCTTGTTTCCACGGCTCAAGTCTCTCAAGTCACTCGCTGTCCTTGTAAAGCTGAAGAGTATTATCAGAACTGATATTTTTTTAAACAGTAAACAAAAATTTACCGTGATAACGGTTAAGGAATTCGGCGTAAGAATTTATAGTTTGGCTATAACGTGACACAGGGAGATCAATGGAAACGTACGGTTGCGTGTGATTCAACCACCGCGGATTTTAAAGTCTTTGTTGTTATTTATTTCTCAGAGCCATACAATGAGACTAAATTATTGAGTTGAGAGATTGTTATATTTGTGTTGGACTCGATGTATTGTAATGTCGATACATGCCACTATGCAATATGAAAGCTCCTTTTGTTACATCATATATTAATGTGTGATGGAGGCGGTGGGTAGGGAGTTATGGTCATGATTGAGCTCACAAAGAGCCTTGTCAAACACATCATCACAACTTTAGTTTAGGCAGCACTATGTGCCGGTCAAAAATATACATTTAACAAATTATAATTCTTTTTCTGCACTAAAAGAAACTCTGTGATATACATATTTACAGGCGCGGATTTAAGCCTAGTGCACATTTATTTATCCCTTGAAATATATAAATGCAAATTTCTATAATAATAACAATTGCCAGAAATATTTTTTATGGAATTTAAAATTCTTTGTAATTTCTGTCTTTGTTGCAAATGCTTTTAGAAATATTTTTAATCAATAACTACTTAATGTTTTAAATGTTATAACTTTTCGTCTCACACACATTGCGTCCCTTGATAATAAAAATTACGTCCCTTAGATTATACTCATAATTGTTTCTTAACGAAACAGTATGAGGGGGAAAATGTGATGGTGGAAAATTGATATGAGTTCCCATCGTCAAGGTCTGGCTGTCTATGGAATACAGAAAGTTAGATAAAAGTCAGTGACTTTACCTGCTTCTAGTACATTAGTTGTAAGAAAGTGCTAAATATCACTCAACAGGATTACATTTAATGTTGATCTCAAGACTGCGCCCTTGCCTAAACAAAAAGGCAACCCCAGCTGAAGTTTGAAGATATGCGCAAGAGATACATGAAGAATAAAGTCTAGGATTATGGAAGGACGGAGATGTGGAATTGCTCCCTAAGTTTATGCGAAAAGATGTTCTTACAACATCAGATGGAAATAGCTATGATATTGATGCCCCTTAACGAAATGGGTTCAGTTCGAATCGGAGGCCTAATAGTCAAGAGAAGGATACCACTTGAGAGCCATGACCCAAGCGGGACCGCTGCCATAAAATGTCAAGGACGATCAGATGATCAGTATAAGATATAATATTTCTACAGAGTGATTGACAAGGGAATCTCTTCTTTTCCAAATGTTATTATCAGCACCTAAAATTACTTAATAAACATGAGACATATATCAATTTAAGGAGCAATTAAGGCAATTTGACATTTGACAAATACGTTGTAATTTTTTTTTTACCAGAAACAAAACAAAATAAACTAAATTCTAAAATGGCCAATAAAATCAATGTAACAAGAGAGACTAACAATTATTGCCCGCTATGACGTCACGTGCCTGATTTCCCCCCTACGCTGTAGTTTTACAATAGTATTTAAAATAAATCAAAAATTAAATAAGATATCAAAAATCAGATCAGACATCAACATGTGACACATCATTTAATGTAAAAAAATAACAGATAATTCTCTGTATTGTGACGTTTGTTTCGTATAAATTAAGTGGATAAATGAAGAAATACAAATTTAAAAATAGCACAACTTTTCAGTCACCCTGTGTAATCACGTGTCTAATTATTTAAAGAGGATGTCGTATAGTTCCCGGGCTTCTTTGAAGAGACCAAGAAAGAAATAGGACTATTGTACATTCATCCATGTTGTTAAATGCGCCTAATACAAGGTTATGAATGGAGATGGCAAACTCCTCATGTAAAACAAATTACTACATGAACCGCTGCTGTGAGAGCATGTAACTGGTTCGTGCAGGCTTCATGCAGGACTAACTACAGTGGTGACTTGGTGCGGCTTCCTGCAGGACTAACTACAGTGGTGTCTTGGTGCGGCTTCCTGCAGGACTAACTACAGTGGTGTCTTGGTGCGGCTTCCTGCAGGACTAACTATAGTGGTGTCTTGGTGCAGGCTTCCTGCGGGACTACCTACAGTGGTGACTTGGTGTAGGCTTCCTGTGGGACTAACTACAGTGTGACTTGATGTAGGCGTCCTGTTGGACTAACTACCATGTGACTTGATGTAGGCGTCCTGTGGGACTAACTACAATGGTGACTTGGTGAAGGCTTCCTGCAAGACTAACTACAGTGGTGACTTGGTGCAGGCTTTCTGCGGGACTAACTACAGTGGTGACGTGGTGCAGGCTTCCTGCGGGACTAACTACAGTGGTGATTTGGTGTAGGCTTGCTGCGGGACTACAAAAATAGTTGTGTCTTGGTGCAGGCTTCCTGCAAAACTAACTACAATGGTGTCTTGATGTAGGCTTCCTGCGGAACTAACTACAGTGGTGACTTGGTGTAGGCTTCCCGCGTGACTAACTACAGTGGTGACTTTGTGTAGGCTTCCTGCCAGAATAAATGCAGTGGTGACTTGCTTCCTGTGGGACTAACTACAGTGGTGACTTGATGATGGCTTTCTGCGGGACTAACTACAGTTTGACTTGATGATGGCTTCGTGCGGGACTAACTACAGTGGTGACTTGGTGCAGGCTTCTTTCGGGACTAACTAAGTGGTGACATGGTGCACTCTTCCTGTAGGACTTACTACAGTGGTGACTTGGTGCAGGCTTCCTGCAGGACTAATTACAGAGGTGACTTGGTGCAGGCTTCCTGTGGAACTAACTACAGTGGTGACTTGGTGCCGGCTTCCTGCAGGACTAATTACAGTGGTGACTTGGTGCAGGCTTCCTGTGGAACTAACTACAGTGGTGACTTGGTGCAGGCTTCCTGTAGGACTTACTACAGTGGTGACTTGGTGTAGGCTTCCTGCGGGACTAATTACAGTGGTGACTTGGTGTCACGGCCTACCTCCCCTGCTTTGCAGTAGTGGTCCAACAGTGGCAAAAACTCAAGAGTATCTAAAGTGGGTCGTCAAAGGTGTCTACCTTCGCACAAGATTACTCTTGGCAGAGATGTAGATAGAAGGGTAAGGATGCTTCTGTCTCAAGGTAGTGTCCATACGATAATTCAGAAGTCAAGAACAATGCTGCTTAGGGCCGAGCAATTGTTAACTTATATCTGTCCGTTGTCTTTTGTGAAGAATTAAGCAATGGTTTTAATCCGTTCAAGCCCCCAGCTGGTGTAAATCCAGCAAAATTCCCTTTGACAAGAAGAAGCTCTACTGGTGTAAATATGTATACATATATATAAAATAAGAGACTTGCTAATTTTTTTTCTTAACCAGCGGTAGTTGGGCTTTCAGCCCTTCGGCCCAATGACATGTCATTGCGAGGCTGGGGAACCTGTGGACTTTCCTTCCAACCCGGTCAGGAGCTTCGCTCCTTCACATCCACAGAGCCGTTCAGGTTATTCAGTCTAAATCCTAGTCGGTGATACTCCTTCAAATGCCGACGCCCGAGCTTGAACCGTAAACACCTGATCGCCAGTGCAACGTGGTAACCATTAAACCAGCGCGGCTCCTAGTCTTGCTCATACGTTGCTTTCACGTTGTACACCCACCAATGTAAATCTCTCAGAAGAATCAAATTCCTGAGTACACAGCGTAGCTCAGGGAAGATGATTTAAAGTCACCAATATTCTTCTGGCTATTAAACTAGGAAAATATGTGCTTGGACAGCGCGAATAATGATTTGCATGGGTTACAATTAACAAGGTACATATATATCACAAAATGATATAATACACTTGATGCACACGTGATGTAATCAACACTCATCACTTCTCCAGTCGGAGACTGGGGTCACCTCTGCTGTTGGTTTTCTGTACGACTAGCAAGAAACAATCGCCAGCGCTCGCTGTAGTGGTTTATGAATATACTATTTTCATATGTTGAGGTTGCCATCCTCATATAACAACTTAGCAAGAAAAACATACCAAATTCATATTTGTAAAATAAATGTTTACACTTACCCCAAAGTAACTTTTGGGAGCACAATCTTCTCGCACAGTTTAGAATGGACACATCACTTTATTAGATACTTCGAATCACTTGGTCATGGAAATTGTAGTAATCCTCTTATGACGGTGTTGCAAGTTGATTTTATGGAAGGGGAAGTAATCGTTAGAATGTTTTGGACAAATTAAATTTCGAGTTGCAACGCTTGATTAAGCGGATACTTGTTTGACTTTAGGATAGAATTATCTTTTCCTATTTTTCGAGTGACAGAGTACAGAAAAGCGTGTGAACGCTATTTAATCTCAAATGTTGAGAGGTATTTATTCTGTACTGTTTTGAGCTATGTGAATAGCTCGCAGCTAGTCTGCATGTATTATCGAGAGCGGTGTTCAAGACAGCCGAGTCTCGTGACGGATTTTTTTTGGCGGGACTAGTGTGTGTGATTTGAGAGTTGTGTTTTGGGCGTGGGCCGTGTAGGTCGAGTCCCAGTGGTTTTTGGATAGTGTATGCCTACGTAGGGCTTAAGAAAATGTCGACTTATATATTTCGCTGTGTGTACAGCCTATTTGATAAACTGCAGTAAAGATTTGTGTAGGCCATATGAAGATTATTATAGCTGCCGTTTGTGCAGGCTTTATTGTGTAATGGAGCACTGTTTAGGCCATATGAAGATTATTATAGCTGCCGTGTGAGCAGGCTTTATTGTGTAATGGAGTACTGTTTAGGCCATATGAAGATTATTATAGCTGCCGTGTGTGCAGGCTTTATTGAGTAATGGAGTACTGTTTAGGCCATATGAAGATTATTATAGCTGCCGTGTGTGCAGGCTTTATTGTGTAATGGAGTACTATTTAGGCCATATGAAGATTATTATAGCTACCGTGTGTGCAGGCTTTATTGTGTAATGGAGTACTGTTTAGGCCATATGAAGATTATTATAGCTGCCGTGTGTGCAGGCTTTATTGTGTAATGGAGTACTGTTTAGGCCATATGAAGATTATTATAGCTGCCGTGTGAGCAGGCTTTATTGTGTAGTGGAGTACTGTTTAGGCCATATGAAGATTATTATAGCTGCCGTGTGAGCAGGCTTTATTGAGTAATAGAGTAATATTTAGGCCATATGAAGATTATTATAGGCCAGGATGTGGACAGGCCGTATTATATATATTTAATGCAGTGTGGAAATTATATGATTCGATGTACCTGTATTCGTCTATGTCTACGTGATGATGTGCTGTGAGTTAATAAACAATAATTAAATATCACCAGTCGTTCCATACTCGATGACTCCCGTGGGCGCACCTGTTGTGTGAACGACTTTGCCAGTACACAATCACACTCACTTTACCTATACCAAACACGAATATTATCAGACGGGTGTTCTGCGAATCACTTGTTCTGGGAAATGTTAGTAGTCCTCTTATGACGGGTGTTCTGCGAATTACTTGGCCTGAGAAACTTTAGTAATCTTCTTATGACGGGTGTTCTGCGAATCCCTTGGTCTGGAAATATTTTGTATTCCTCTTATGACGGGTGGTCTGATTCCTTAGGTATCCAGACTTCGTATTTAAAATGCAGGTTTACTTTTTTGTTTTAAAGTTGCCCAAATACGTTTGTCTGTGTCCTTTCAAGTCTTCAGTCTTTGTATTTAAAATATGTGTGTTTACTTGTAAGTTTAAAGGTGCCCAAATACTTCCGATCTCTCACTTTTAATATAGGAATTTTTAATCCGATCCTTCACTCTCTGGCTCTAGGGATTTGCTGGCTTGACGTGGCGATGCAGTCTGATCTGAGGCCCCGATTTCGCTATATTTCCCTTCCTCTGTTCACATCCCAGATTGTGCTTCCGACGAATTTCCAATGAAATCCATTGTTTACCCCGTTTCTCAAATCACTCCAATCGAAAGCTCTGGACTATATGGTTAGAGGAGTTTAATTTATTTCTCCCTCCGCGGGTTTTAAAATATTACATTTTAAAATTCCATAGAGTGACCTCTGTCAATATGTCGTAATGCTTCCGCCAACTTACCAACAAATATGTGAACTTATTTTATGTCCAGATGCTACCTTCCAATATTGCCGCCCCCAGACAGATCTGTAATTATCTTGATACAGGGATGGTCCCGGAAGCTATTACCTCATATCGCCTGGGCCCTCGCCCATCTCAGACAGCTTCCCCAGACAGACAATATGGTATTCTATTGAATCGATCGTGCACGACCAGCTTGTGTTAATAGAAATCGACTCTGTCAAAGGTAGCAAGACCGACTCAAAGAGATAAACGTATTACGGCTGACCGGTGTAATTAACCTCGATAATACCACAGGTGACTTGGTGCAGGCTTCCTGCGGATCTAACTACAGTGTTGACTTGTGGCAGGCTTCCCGCGGGACTAACTACAGTGGTGACTTGGTGCAGGCTTCCTGTGGGACTAACTACAGTGGTGACTTGGTGCAGGCTTCCTGCGGATCTAACTACAGTGGTGACTTGGTGCAGGCTTCCTGCGGATCTAACTACAGTGGTGACTTGTGGCAGGCTTCCTGCAGGACTAACTACAGTGGTGACTTGGTGCAGGCTTCCTGCGGATCTAACTACAGTGGTGACTTGTGGCAGGCTTCCTGCGGGACTAACAACAGTGGTGACTTCGTGCTCCATAAGGAGCACAAATACAAATAATGAAGATAATGTCGAGTATATAACGTTTATTTAATGTCGAGTATATAACGTTTCTTTAATGTCGAGTACATAACTTTTATTTAATGTCGAGTATATAACGTTTATTTAATCTGGAGTAGACGATGTCGTGTTATTATTAAAACCAAGTTGTATTTTCCACAGGTTGAATTTAGTACATCTGTATGTTTTTACAATCTGTATATTTAGATAAGATTGATCGACACATCAAAAACAGAAAGTACGACACATCAAAAACAGAAACTATAAAGTTTAGCAGATCGCCCGGTCCACATAACCGTGTGTCAAGCGACCTCCTTTACACATTTCTATCCCATAGTGAGAATAAACTTTTTTTTTTATAAATAATTATTTATTTCTTTAAAATAGGGTTGAAACCTAAATGACTATTAAATCTGTAATTTGTAAATATACAAATTTAACGTCGATTTGTCATTTTGAATATACTGCATGTTTGTCTCAGTCAATTTACTGAATACACTCTAAACAAAACTATACCATAATAATAAGAATGCCCCTGAGTAAATCAGAGTGGGGGCTTGAACGAGCTGAAATTAATAATTGCCTAATTCTTCATAAAAGGAGGCGGACCAATATAAGCTAACAATTGCCTTGCCAATGCAGCATTGTTCTTGACTTCGGAAATATCAGATGAATTACCTTGAGATAGAAGCATCATTATCCTTCTATATACAACTCTGCCAAGAGTAATCTTGTGCGAAGGTAGACACCTCTGAAGACCCACATTAGATACTACTGAGTTTTGGGCCACTGTTGGACCAAGATTTTTCTTGGCAGATATGTAGATAGAAGGTTAATGACGCTTCTACCACAAAGTATTTTTCACAAGATATTCAGATAAGCGAAAACAATGTTGCAATATGGCTGAGCACGTTAATTCTTGAATCTGACGACAACTTTTGTGAAGGACTAAGCAATGGTTATTTCCTTTCGGCGATCTTTGTCCTCCCAAGGCTGTGTGTGGTCCCGGATGACGGGTCCTCCCAGCGCAGTGGAGGCAGCGAGGTGGTGCTGTGCTTGTGCCGGATTGCCCTTTTTCGGGGACCTTCGGTCCCGAATTGATTTTGGCTGGACGGGCGTCTGGGAGGCACGGTGAAATGGTTTTATGGCAGCAAGCGTAGAGTACACACGAGGGCAAGTTCGGGGCACAGCGGATTGATCAACCGCTTGCTTGTCACATTGATCACAAAAACAACAATTAAAAGTCTGATGTACCAATATACGCCTTTAGGTGTGACGGAACAACGGACAATTTCTTGTTGCCCTATGACGCCGCACGGCGTTGTGGCTGTGAACTGCTTAGGCGGTCTATGGCCAAAGGAATAATAATAATAATAATAATAAGCAATGGTTATGTTAGCTTGTTTAAGCCCCCACCCCTTATTACTCAGTGGAATTTTTATTATTATGTTATAGCTCCGTTTAGAGTGTGTACAGTAAATTTGACTGAAACAAACATGCAGTAATTTTAAAATGATTAAATCGATGTTAGATTTGTAAATTTACAAATAACAAAATTTAATAATCACTTAAGTTTTAACAGTTTGAAAATAATTTGAATAGTTAGGAAGAAAAGTCTCATCATTGATTGGTAATAGAGATGATGAAAAAAAGTTAACTTTGGCAGCGTATATTTTTTACTTTGCTGCCAATAGTAGTTTCTGCTCACGCAGATGGGTTCTGTTTACACTGCTCTCGCTCGTTGCTGGTCAAGGTTGTAGGGTGTATCTCGTTTCCCAGAAAGGTCAAGGAGAGTCTACAAAGTTGGTCCCTCGTCTTAAAGCTAGGGCCACTGTTCCCTTCTTGTTCCAGAGATAGTACTTTCTGCTGGTACCACCAATAACTGTGATAAAGAATAGAAACGAAACGCTCTTCTCAGTATTGCGTTTCCAGACACATACTTTTGTGCCCCCCCCCCTCTTCTTTTCTACCATCCCATTTATCTCATAATTTACCCTCGATGAGAATTAAATTTAATCCCTCGGAATAAAACTTTCTTTACATTTAAATTGAATAGCTTTAGCTTCACATTACATTTAAATGAAAAGGTTAAAAGCTCAGATAGAATATGTTTACATTTACATTTCCACTGATTGAAAAGTGTTCACAGTATAAATTGAATATGTTTTCATTTATGTTTACATTGATTGAAAAGTTTGAAACTTCCGTTAATTTTAAAGTGCATATGTTAACACCGACATTTACACTGGTTTGAAACTGTAAGTGTTATAATAAGAATGCACATCATTTCTTCATCTTTCCATCAATGCTCCGTATGGAACCTGAGATTACCTATTGCTTTTAGTTCTCTTTAAGAAACTAGCAATAAAGCAATCACCAGCCCGTGTAGTGGTGGTTCATGAATCCTCATTCTATACGCTGAGGTTGCCAGCCTCAACTGACTGTGACATCCACTAGCGATGTTCAAATATTAAAATTCACATGGCAATTTACGTATATATGTTAGTTCACATGTTAGTAATGAGAAATATAGAATGTAAAATCCCAACTTACGCCAATCCTGGCTCGCAGACTTTTTGCTCTGATGAATAAAAGAGACTTGAATCGGCCTCTTACACGCGTTTGGGGTGTCGTTAATTTAATAAGTTCCCTCTCTGACTTTGTGTATTTCCTTCAGTTTCCACAGACAGTGCCTTTCTTATTCAAAACGATAGATAGCCTGGGCTGTTTTTGTAGGTCCTGATAAATACTCAAATAAGAGGTGTCCGGTCTGATAAAATGGAATTCTGAATTCTAGGCTTCACTCTAGCAAGATCTGATGTCTTGGCAAGCGATCTTCACGGTAGTTTTGACTGACTAAAGCGTCAGGTTATAGTCACTGCCTTCCCACGCATCTGTTTGTTATGCGGTCTACCCAAAAGCTTCAATCATTTTCAAACAGGCGGGTTAGGGTGTAGTACTTTCGAAATATTCCACGTGAAATAAGGTGCGTAAAGCAAAAGGTCACGTATTACCATATATGGCAATAAGACATACGATGCCTTACGTACAGACTCGCGAACATGTCGTTATCCTCATATGACAACGTGTGTCAGATGTAACACTTATTACTTTCGCTAAAGTAATGTCTTATCTCTTGCTTGAGCATATACAAAATCCGCCTCTTTACAACGTTGGCGGAGACGCACCCGTGGCTTATCAGTGATTAAGCAGATTGCGCTGGTTCGATGTACGTGTTAATCTGTGTACTGATATATGCCGCACCTGCGATTAACCAGCTTGGTTGTCGATAATGTTCTCTCAGTCGCTCCTGCAAATGTTTAGTATTATCATCCACAAGGAGTGTCAGATAAACAGACAAGACACAATATACTGAACGTAGCGAAAGAATGTAGATACAAAATATCTGCTACTTAGCCGAGAAAGTAAGAAAGAAAGTGCGACAATTCAAAGCACGCAATAAAATCTGTACCACTGTTAAGGAATAAAGTTAGTAAGTCATGGTATATTGCCAAACGCAGGCATATAGCCATTGTTATATGAGGAGATATGTCTATTTGTGGTAATGCATGTTTTTTTATAACTTGTATTGAAGGCCTTATACTTTGATACGTCACCGCTTGTCAATGACGTAACGCGGTACAAATAATTTATTCTAACGGCAAATATTCTGGGCATTTCGTATACTTCATTCATCCAAGCTAGACGTATTTTTCGAGCTCCAGGAGTTGTGGAGGAATTTGGTACCTTTATGTGACATTAACATTTTTTCAAAGGCTGCCACTTGTTTTTTCAACGATCGTTAAGATGGTCCCGAACTTATGAAGTAGTTAAGCACCTTATATAGAAGTATTTTATTCAAGAAAATATAAATTCACGTTTCGGGTTTGCATTACTTGGGTGTCCGTGGTTGACACGTACCTACTAGTACAACAGCCATAACTGAATAGATGAAACGAATATATTTATGATATATCAACATGCATACTTACATATACATGGACTGACCATGCATTTTATTTGAGGAGATAGATGTTCAAGATTCTCCATTTTTTGCCATTGCTTGAAATTTGCGAAGAACTAAACAAATATTGTACCACGTGTATCATGGACCCATTACCAGGTGACTTATTTTCTTCTGCCAGTTTTCATGTCCTGTGGTGACAATGCCCTTATGCATTCGTGTTGTCAGTACGATGTACTCAAATCAGTAGACCCACTGCAAATAGAAACAAACAACAGTCGTTACAACCACAAATGTACCGATTACTGCCGTAGTAAAACAGAGATTAGGAAGAAGAAGGGGTCGTCCCAATCCATTATGTGACAATCATGGAGTCAATACTGTAGTCCCGCAGGAAGCCTGCATTAAGTCACCACTGTAGTTAGTTCCGCAGGAAGCCTACATCAAGTCACCAGTGTAGTTAGTCCCACAGGAAGCCTACACCAAGTCACCACTGTAGTTAGTCCCGCACGAAGCCATCATCAAGTCAAACTGTAGTTAGTCCCGCAGAAAGCCATCATCAAGTCACCACTGTAGTTAGTCCCACAGGAAGCCTACACCAAGTCACCACTGTAGTTAGTCCCGCAGGAAGCCATCATCAAGTCAGCACTGCATTTATTCTGGCAGGAAGCCTACACAAAGTCACCACTGTAGTTAGTCCCACTGGAAGCCTTCACCAAGTCACCACTGCATTTATTCTGGCAGGAAGCCTACACAAAGTCACCACTGTAGTTAGTCACGCGGGAAGCCTACACCAAGTCACCACTGTAGTTAGTTCCGCAGGAAGCCTACATCAAGACACCATTGCAGTTAGTTTTGCAGGAAGGCTGCACCAAGACACAACTATTTTTGTAGTCCCGCAGCCAGCCTACACCAAATCACCACTGTAGTTAGTCCCGCAGGAAGCCTGCACCACGTCACCACTGTAGTTAGTCCCGCAGAAAGCCTGCACCAAGTCACCACTGTAGTTAGTCTTGCAGGAAGCCTTCACCAAGTCACCATTGTAGTTAGTCCCACAGGACGCCTACATCAAGTCACATGGTAGTTAGTCCAACAGGACGCCTACATCAAGTCACACTGTAGTTAGTCCCACAGGAAGCCTACACCAAGTCACCACTGTAGGTAGTCCCGCAGGAAGCCTGCACCAAGTCACCACTGTAGTTAGTCCTGCAGGAAGCCGCACCAAGACACCACTGTAGTTAGTCCTGTAGGAAGCCGCACCAAGTCACCACTGTAGTTAGTCCTGCATGAAGCCTGCACGAACCAGTTACATGCTCTCACAGCAGCTGTTCATGTAGTAATTTGTTTTACATGAGGAGTTTGCCATCTCCATTCATAACCTTGTATTAGGCGCATTTAACAACATGGATGAATGTACAATAGTCCTATTTCTTTCTTGGTCTCTTCAAAGAAGCCCGGGAACTATACGACATCCTCTTTAAATAATTAGACACGTGATTACACAGGGTGACTGAAAAGTTGTGCTATTTTTAAATTTGTATTTCTTCATTTATCCACTTAATTTATACGAAACAAACGTCACAATACAGAGAATTATCTGTTATTTTTTTACATTAAATGATGTGTCACATGTTGATGTCTGATCTGATTTTCGATATCTTATTTAATTTTTGATTTATTTTAAATACTATTGTAAAACTACAGCGTAGGGGGGAAATCAGGCACGTGACGTCATAGCGGGCAATAATTGTTAGTCTCTCTTGTTACATTGATTTTATTGGCCATTTTAGAATTTAGTTTATTTTGTTTTGTTTCTGGTAAAAAAAAATTACAACGTATTTGTCAAATGTCAAATTGCCTTAATTGCTCCTTGAATTGATATATGTCTCATGTTTATTACGTAATTTTAGGTGCTGATAATAACATTTGGAAAAGAAGAGATTCCCTTGTCAATCACTCTGTAGAAATATTATATCTTATACTGATCATCTGATCGTCCTTGACATTTTATGGCAGCGGTCCCGCTTGGGTCATGGCTCTCAAGTGGTATCCTTCTCTTGACTATTAGGCCTCCGATTCGAACTGAACCCATTTCGTTAAGGGGCATCAATATCATAGCTATTTCCATCTGATGTTGTAAGAACATCTTTTCGCATAAACTTAGGGAGCAATTCCACATCTCCGTCCTTCCATAATCCTAGACTTTATTCTTCATGTATCTCTTGCGCATATCTTCAAACTTCAGCTGGGGTTGCCTTTTTGTTTTGGCAAGGGCGCAGTCTTGAGATCAACATTAAATGTAATCCTGTTGAGTGATATTTAGCACTTTCTTACAACTAATGTACTAGAAGCAGGTAAAGTCACTGACTTTTATCTAACTTTCTGTATTCCATAGACAGCCAGACCTTGACGATGGGAACTCATATCAATTTTCCACCATCACATTTTCCCCCTCATACTGTTTCGTTAAGAAACAATTATGAGTATAATCTAAGGGACGTAATTTTTATTATCAAGGGACGCAATGTGTGTGAGACGAAAAGTCATAACATTTAAAACATTAAGTAGTTATTGATTAAAAATATTTCTAAAAGCATTTGCAACAAAGACAGAAATTACAAAGAATTTTAAATTCCATAAAAAATATTTCTGGCAATTGTTATTATTATAGAAATTTGCATTTATATATTTCAAGGGATAAATAAATGTGCACTAGGCTTAAATCCGCGCCTGTAAATATGTATATCACAAAGTTTCTTTTAGTGCAGAAAAAGAATTATAATTTGTTAAATGTATATTTTTGTGAGCTCAATCATGACCATAACTCCCTACCCACCGCCTCCATCACACATTAATATATGATGTAACAAAAGGAGCTTTCATATTGCATAATGGCATGTATCGACATTACAATACATCGAGTCCAACACAAATATAACAATCTCTCAACTCAATAATTTAGTCTCATTGTATGGCTCTGAGAAATAAATAACAACAAAGACTTTAAAATCCGCGGTGGTTGAATCACACGCAACCGTACGTTTCCATTGATCTCCCTGTGTCACGTTATAGCCAAACTATAAATTCTTACGCCGAATTCCTTAACTGTTATCACGGTAAATTTTTGTTTACTGTTTAAAAAAATATCAGTTCTGATAATACTCTTACGCAACGGCAAAGACCACTATAAAGGCTACATTCAAGTCCAAATGGGAAAGAGAGCACCCGGGACATTTGAAAAATGACGCATATCATCAACTATCCAGAAAAGAACAGGTCATCATTTTTCGACTGCGCACTGGGCACAACAGATTGAGATACCATCTGTACCACAAATACAAAATTGGTGCAACAGATCTCTGCACCTGCGGTACCAGCCCGATGACAGTCGAACACCTGCTGCAGTACTGCCCAACCTACAGTAATGAACGGGGTAGCATATGGCAACAACCTACTTCTGTCAACGAAAAACTGTTTGGAGATGTCGGGAAAAAGGATAGTAACTACTGCCTTTATTAGAGTCATAAATGTTCTGAAAAAGGAAAGATAAGAAGTTCTGAATAATACTCTTCAGCTTTACAAGGACAGCGAGTGACTTGAGAGACTTGAGCCGTGGAAACAAGATAATAGTATTACAAAGTACTTCGTTTTATGAAATTATCTTGCGTAAAGGAAGCCACAATGCTCTGACTGGTGATCAAGAGGCGAGTAGGAAACCACTACTTCCAAATTCAATTTTAGATTTGCTTTGGCTCGTTAAACACTGCATGAGCTTATTTCCCATTAGAGGGATGGGCGTTGAAAAAGGATAGTAATTCAGGTATGGGTGACCACTCGTGGTGCTAATTGCTTTCATGAACCTTGAGATCGATGACAAGATACGTTCGTCGCCTGACTGGAATCCTGCAGTAGCAATGGGGTGCCCTGAAACTGAGACCCAAAACAAACACCCTTTATATCAAGCAAACAATAAAATTACAATAACGTTATAATAAACATTTATGTCCCACTATAGGATGTATAATTATTTTAATCAATGCTATGATAGTCTTGGCTGTCGTTATCCATATGAGTCGACATCCTGTTACTTCCACTCTATCAATTATCAGCATGCGCCCGCATAGGCTAATATATCTTGTACATACATGTACCTGTCAGCAAATGCTCTGACAGCAAAATCTACTCCGTCCTCTTCCAACTCAACATACAGGAAAATTAACAGTCTAGTTGTCGCTGAGTGGATATGTGACTCATCTTACAACATTAAGTGAATTTACATAAAATACAGCATTAGACATTACATAATAAACGGTATGCGCCCCTTGGGGTTGATACATAAAAAGGGAAAAAGTAATAACCTCCCAAAATTAAATACATGGAAAATGCAATGTAATTGCTATAATAATACGTTGTGAATTATTCATAAGATATAATTATATCTCTTTCTGGTGACTGCATCCTGTGAAAGTTCTAAACTGGTGTCTAACTACACAAGTAGGCATATAATAATTCCACACCTATTAGAAGTTTCTCTCAGAAAGTAATAAGTGACTACTTCATTATAATTCAAGTGTTATAGTGCACGCACGTCACTGTTCAGTTCTAAGTGAATAACCTACACTCCTGACATTTCCTTAACGTAATGACAGCTTTTATCTTACTCTTAACCCATGGTAAGCGCTGAACGGACTATGAGGTCTTTCGCCTAGTAAGTATCTGTTATCGTAAGTTTACCATTAACCCATTGTAAACAATAACACCGGGGGACACCTAACTGCTTAAGTACCCGTTAACTAAGGCGGTAGACGGCGCTACATTATCATTGAATTAATTACCGGGAGAAATCACCTAAAATAATTCAAGTCACACTCCTATCAGGTATATATAAAAGCTAACATGAAATATATATATTACAAAAGACGTCAACTTACCCCGAGATGACGAGAATAGGCAACACAATCTAGTTTTATTGTGCCAACATATGCCTGTCTCATTTGGTCATCTACGGGCAGGAAATATTTACGAGTGTGCTTGACTGAGTAAACCTATCTAGATTTATAGTCTACAAGAAGACGCTACCCACCATCGCGTGTTACCACGGATGTACTGCGTATAACGTAATCATGAGTAAGGCAAATGTTATTCTAGAGACTACATCAGAGACAACACCCGCTGAAAAGTTTCGTACATATGACATAATATTATTCTGTGAGCGATCAAGGGCCACAACAAAAATCTCAGAACGAACGTGAGTTTTGTCTCCCCTTTGCTCCCGCTATGAACTGTAGTAGGCTAGCGGTTCGCTTCTTCAAAAAAACTATTTCTCGCTCGAGATCAAACGCTGTTACGAGCTACCAGCGTTCCCCCTAGTCAGACACACGAGGTGCAGCTTAGGTAATATTATCGTAAGCTGACCACTACTGACCAAGTGTTGAATTTATAATGAAGGCAATAACGAAATAAAACCGCGGGGTGGGGTCTGAGAGGGAATAATTGGCTACGTAGGTAAAATCTGGAAGAAAAGAAAACTGAAAGTGCAAAAAAATCGAGGACACCAGAACATTAAAAAAATTAGAAAAATGGGACGTGTTGGTAAAATAAAATTAACAGTCAAATCCGTGACAACAGCAAGGATTAGACCTGAGATTAGGTATTTAAGACCGGTCTCAGACACAGTTCCTTATTTCTTGACGTCACTTCAAGATCTGACAGAGCTGAGAAAATATCCAGAGGGCCGACTGGTATAGTTAGAAGCCTTAACCAATAACACAACAAGATATCTGAGAAGGAGCCACAACTTCACGTTATTGTGAGCGATTTGTATAGATCGAAGCTTCAAACAGCCGCAAACTTCGAAGTACCGCTGTGTCTTGAGGGTATGTCTGTAAGCTTACAAAATATCTTAGTGAACTAATATACATTTAAAATTAATGAATATTTAAAATTAATGTAAATGCTTAACATAAATCCTCCCGAAGAAAGATGGCTTCCATCGCTACATAACCTCAATTCTGGACACCATTAGCTCAGCTAGAAGTCCTTCTTAGGACTGACAAACGCTAGCAGTAAAAGCTTACAGTTCTTTTTAGGTCTTTGCTGTTGCGTGCTTTGCTCAAAGAGTTCGTCATCTCTTTTTCTTTCTTATCTTTTATTTCGGTACCTTTTGTCGATGAGGAAAACAATTTTGCTCACTTTGGCAAAACGCTAAGCCAAAGTGAAGTAGTCATGGCTGGGTTTACAAAATGTCTTTAACAGATGTCAAAACTCTTAAAATGTATTGTATGGTCGTATGCCGTAACCCCTTTTGACTGATTTAACCACAGCTTCTTGACAGTGTTGTAGAAATGATAAGTATGATCAACAGTGGCGAGTCAGCATCAGAGGGGCGTCTTGGTTATAAACCACAGATGCCATAACCTGGTCATATTTTGCAGGTTCAGCTAGGGGTGAAAAACGTGACACAATTTTGGACATTTTGAACTGTTTAACAGTGTACCAACACTGTTCCTGACATAAGCATAGCATCTTCAGTGTCCAGATGTTTAAACGACCGAAGAAAGTCAGATACTGCAACGTGTCAAGCAAGTACTTATCGTGAAAACATAAACCAAGGCACCCAAGCCAATAGCATGATGAAAATTGTTAAACAGTGACAATATACGTTTTGTAAATTGTGTGAAATCTTGTAAGATATTGATATACCAAGGTGCTAATTTGTTACTGTACATTATTAATCAATAAAGTGCACTCATTTGTTTATAACTGCAGGTTTTGAATTATTTAAATTTCCAGTTATAATTTTGTTGTGTGGTCAAAGAAATATTAATAATTTAAAATTGGTAGGGAATAAATACGAGCTTCATTCACACATTTATATAACACCTAAAATTCTATCCAATATTCTTGTTAAATGAAAATACATGTACCTTCAAATCGCTGGTGTCGCCATGGCAAATAGCGAAAACATTTGAACTGGCAACCATCTTCTTGAAAGTGTCTATGACGTCGGTCTTTGTCCAGTTTAGTTGGTTGACCATGTCAAAGACTGTGACATTCTTACTAGCGTATTCAACAGGCAGCTTGTATACTAGACTGTACAAAAATTGCGAATGTATTGTTAGAAAAAAATATTTATGTGTTTAGCAGAAGAAGCAAATAATAAAAATAAACGTGTATGTTGCAGGTGCTCGTGAGAAATAAAAATATCATCATTAAGCGAAGTACGTTGCAAGTGTGTCGGTCCTTTATCTTCTTTACACTCTGGTCATGACACCCAAGTGTTTGCCTCCTGTTGTTTTTCCCGCCTGCGCTGCGAATGGAACCCACTCCACCTTGGTTGCAACTTTTAACGTCACTCCTGATTTTATCCATGCTGCTAGCTGGAGGCAATTGCTAAAGTAACCATTTAATAAACAGTGCTGATGGTAAAGTACCTTTTTCAAGCTAACAGCGACTATTGGGGAGGAATTACAGAGGTAAATGAGAGAAGGGTGCCATGAGCAAAAATAGATTGAGAACCCAAGGTATATATGTGGCGAAATGGATATTGGATAGAAAATTAGAAAGTATTTCCCGGAAGTGGAGAAGAAAGTTAGTGAAACAGGGGTAGAGAAGGCACACGACAAGTCAGGTAGTTAACTGCACAGTTCTCGATGATAGTTGTAGAAGAGAACTGATAGATAAGTTATGTTCTTGCTAGGCATATTCTATGCTCCATTGGTGTTATATAAAAATGTAAGTACAGCTCGTATTTATTCCCTACCAATTTTAAATTATTAATATTTCTTTGACCACACAACAAAATTGTAACTGGAAATTTAAATAATTCAAAACCTGCAGTTATAAACAAATGAGTGCACTTTATTGATTAATAGTGTATAGTAACAAATTAGCACCTTGGTATATCAATATCTTACAAGATTTCACACAATTTACAAAACGTATATTGTCACTGTTTAATCTTTTTCATCATGTTATTGGATTGGGTGCCGTGGTTTGTGTTTTCACGATAAGTTGTACGTAACTTGCTTGACACGTTGCAGTATCTGACTTTCTTCGGTCGTTAAAAACATCTGGACACTGAAGATGCTATGCTTAAGTCAGGAACAGTGTTGGTCCATTGTTAAAAAGTTCACAATGTCCAAAATTGTGCCACGTGTTTCACCACTAGCTGAACCTGCAAAATATGACTAGGTTATGGCACCTGTGATTTATAACCAAGACACCCCTCTGATGCTGACTGGCCACTGTTGATCAATTTCTACAACACCGTCTTAAGGCTGTGGTTAAATCAGCCAAAAGGGAGTACGGCGTACAACCATTCAATACATTTAAGAGTTTTGACATCAGTTAAAGACATTTTCTAAACCCAGCCATGACTACTTCCCTTTGGCTTAGCATTTTGCCAAAGTTAGCAAAATTGTTTTCCTTATAAAACATCGACAAAATGTACCGAAATAAAAGATAACAAATCTACTTGGTGGGGGTCTCTAAGTAAGAGCCACCTCTTCTAACTATCCTATTATTATTATTAAATCTAACCCACTGTCCTGCTGCAGACGTAACTAAATGTCTACCCAAATCTGAATGCACTATATGATGTCATACACAACTAATACCTGTACCGCAAGCACTGATCCACTAAGGGACCTTTTTAATGCCAACTCAAAGGCTGTCCTCTAAGATTGTCTATATGACTCTCTAACTCCTCTTTTCTCTGGTTTGATTTGGTGTCTCTCTGACACTACCGGCTTCTGCTGAATGACGTCTCCGTTACTCCCCTCCTTTCATTAGCTTTCGGAAAGGAATGATGACCCTCTCTCCTTTCTTGACTAATGCTGCTGATGCCTTTGGTAATAATAATTATGCACTTGACTTGGGATGTATCTGCTTCACTGCTGCTGACAATTCGTTAACGACCGATTTAACCCGCTTCGGGTTTAGGGCTCACGGCTTTATTATGGCCATATCTAACCTTACACCAGGCCACGCGCCTCTTTGGTGTGGTATAACGAGCTAAGAGCTCCGGATTTTAAGAAAACCCGTTTCCGCTGAAGTATGTGACCTCACTGCAAGAGAACTTTGCTCTTTCACTGGTGTAGACGTACTGGGCGCCGGTAATACCACGTCACCCATTCTCTTCACCTTATGGCGATGTCTCGAGCCCTCGGCTCATGAGAAGGCAATTCACCGTTGTAGGTTGTAGGGGCTATTTACAACCCTCCCTATGTGCCGTGAAAATGCTGTAAAACGAAGAAATAACAACAACTATTCACCAAGTCAAAATATTCTCATACCTAACACATAAACACCTTAAATCCTCTACTCCATTGAGTCCCCTTAAATTCATACATCTCCCCTACCCAAACTACGCACCCGCGATAAACAAATATTCCTACCCAAGGGTCAACTAATCTACCGTCCCTCCCATCTCTTTCCCCACATCAACGTAAATATCTGTCTGGTAGAATAAACCCAGACATGGGCTGACCTGACTCTTTTGTGCTAGGCTTACCTCATGTGTCACAACAATTGCATTTACCACAAGCTAAATAATTCCCCGGCCCTGCTTCTTACGGACTGACCCAGGAAGGCTATCAGTTAACACAATATTATATATAAACCATCTAGGAAATAATACATCCCATCTCAGTAATATTAATTACACCCCTTATCTTCTAACTACATTACCAAAAATAACACAGCTAATAAAATACACACTTACGCTCGCTTATATACACTACAAATTATCATAATCAAACATGCGGTTTCTCACAGACCTCATTACATATTACAGAGCACCCGTTTATCTTAGCGCTTACCCTCACACAGTTAATATCTCAAAGCCGCTACACAAATCGTAGATACTGCTACTATTATTCAGAGACAAATTATAGGCACCCCTTACACTACACTCTATAGTTTTGTATAAGTAAGCAATTGATGGCACTTCCTGACTAATGAAAATTAAACTAAGTCCCCGAAGAAACATAAGTCTACCGTGCTAAGCTCTTATATAAAACTAACTATCTACGACGCTAATTAAGTTATAGACATACCCAAATATCTAATTTCTCTCGCTGAGCAACATATAACTCGCTGAGCAGACGATAAGGCGTGAATTTCACGGCAGCAAAATTTTGAGACCGGAGAGAGCGCTAAAAGATTTTGATGCTCCATAAATGGTAAAATATTATGATGAAATAAGACGCGATGAGTCATCGCGTGGCGTCTCTCTGGGCCGACCTTTGACCAATTATATTACTGCAAATAAATGAAATCTGACCTCCGCCAATGATATCGTAAACAACCCGATGACTCAGTGTATATTATGCTTCCGCGCTACTTATTGCATCACGTTAGATAATACCTCTAACCGTTCTCGTTACCAAAATAAATTTGATTGGTTCTGCACTGGTTCTGCGTTCCTGGGTCGTGTTTCTGCCCCCATCCCTACAATTAACCGGGTAAGTGCGGGTTTTACGGATTTTCCTAGTCTGAAAACTCTACCAAACCTAATAATATGAATTCCAACGCCTAATAAAATAACATGAACGCAATTACTTACAGAGAGAAGATTACTGGGGCGAAATTGAAATTAAAACCCACAGTAATTCCTCATAAATAAACGCAAATACTTACATAGGGAAGAAGAATAGGGCCCGTTGAAAATAAAATCACAGTAAATCCTCACAAGCACCCAAAAGCAAGACCCTAAAAGGAACTGTAAGCTTTTATTGCTAGTGTTTGTCAGTCCTAACAAGGACTTCTAGCTGCGCCCAGTGGCAGATCTACATTTTGGGGGCCCTGAAGCTTGAACTCTTGGAGGGGCCTCTTTTATTAAAAAACAAAAACACAAAAAAAATGTGCGAGGATGGGAAAGAATTGTATCATAGAGATAAATGGACTTAGAGGACCTGAAGTTCAAGCTTTATAGTAGATCTACAACAACACACATATAAAAACTGAAGACAAATCAATGAATTCTCAAAAAAGAAACAACTCTGCTGGGAGTTGAATACAGAACATTTGTTTGGAAGGCATATGTTCTGACCACTAAACCACTATCCACTATGGTATATGTGATTTTTTAAATCTTAACTATTTTAATGATTGCCTCCATCATTCAGAATTAGTTCGTTGAAGACATACCAAGAAAATTATAAGATAAGAAAATTAGCAGCGATGAAAATATAAAATATTTTAATACATTTGTTAAAAAACAAGGCTGATAAGGTGTATCCATAATAAATGTGTGCTCAGAAGGAAAAGTTAAACTTACCAGAACATACTACATGAAGCACATTTTACAAAATACTCTTATTTATGTTTTTTCTAGCAACATATTCACGTACAGTTTTGTCATGTGAGAGATTCCTTGCAATGTCATTTTCTAGAGACAATATGCATAAAGAATTTAAGCGCTCTTCCGTCACGGTAGACAGAAATTTGTTGTTTTTTTTTAAATAAAATATCGCTATGAAAAATTCCTTTCTGCTTCGCAGCTCGTGATGGGCATTGTCAAGTACAGCTTAAGCGCAGTAGTAATATTTGGGAACACTTCAATTGGGTATTGCTCACAAATAAGCTGAATAACTTCTGCGCATTGCATTTTAGATGGCGTGTTTTCTGCTGTGTTCTGGGATTTCCTAAGGTGCAAATATTCTTTGAACTGATAACACTCGTTTACTAATTTGTGGTCAATATCATCTTTGTAATACGATATTATAAGTTTAATACAGTCCTCATCAATTTCAGAATTGTTTACCAATTCTGAGAGGAACTTGAAACCTTTTCGCAATCTGCTCATATGGGCCACCTCTTGCGCAACTTTATTATCAAGCAGTCATAGAGTTGATATAGAACTTCTATCCAAAATTTGTCAGCTCCTCTCAATGAAGCAAGACCACTTGTTCCATCTGAAAATTTCCTTGTAACAATGCGTTTGGAAGCATCAGAATAACTTGAAGTGATATCTTCACACAAACCTTTTGCTTCTGATTCATAGTGTGCAATCCTATCGGCTGAATTTTCTCTGAGTTCTTTAACAAATGAAAGTAAAGATGAAAGCAGAAGATAACCTTCAAATACATGAAAACCAGGGGTTTGGAGTTTCTTACTTGTTTTGTTGACACGCTCCAGCACTTCTTCCCAAAGGACTGTTAAAATAGCATATTCCAGCTGTACCAACTTGTTGTATCAATTCTTTGCATCTCGTCTACATTCAGGCTTCTCTTCTGAGTCTTCGAAAATGTTTGTAAAATACCCATATATCCATTTTTAATTGCCCGGACTGCTTCATAGTGTGCAGACCATCTAGTTACACTTAAGCTCTTTAGAGAAAAATGTAGATTACCCTGTGTGTTTAAAATTCCCTATCTTCGTGGAGATCCAGAAAAGAAAACATACAGCTCCTGCAAAATGCCAAAATAGTCAACAACTTCAGGTACAGTAGACACTGCCTTTTCTCCAACAAGGTTAAGTGAATGGGCTGCACATGGAGCATAGTCTGCGTACCTGTTAATGTTTTTAAAGAGTGCTTGCAGCCCTTTCTCCGATCCCTTCATGTTAGATGCATTATCTTAGGACTGGGCACGGATATTTTCAAGTGAAAGCTTATTTTCAGCCAGGACTTGTTGTATTTTGTTGAACAAGGTCGTGGGTGAATGGTTTTCTATCAGTAAAAATGTAAAAAATCTCTCACAGGGTTTTCCATTATAGCAGTATCGAACCACAATTACGAGCTGGTCAACATGTGTCAGGTCAGGTGTAGAGTCTACAATATTAGAGTAGTATTTGGTGTCTAGGTTGTTGATTTGATTCACAATTTCATTTTGCACATGTTTTCCTATATTTTCTACCAATTCTTCATACACGGTTTTGGATAGGTGAATAGCACTTACTTTTTCATTTTTACATTTCTCGAGATGTTCATGTAAAAATGGGTCGAATTCTGCAATATGTTCAATGGCCCCCATGAAGTTTCCATTATTTGGTGAGCCCCACCTCTCCTCATGACCTCTAAATGCCAAACCTCTTTCACTTAAAAACTTTATAACAGCTACAACTATTTTCAGTACTACAAAATAGTACTGTATGGTTTTTGTCATCTGTTCTTCAAGTTGCTGATCCACAGTATTTTTATTTGACTTTCGTGTTATCCAACACAACATCGCCCTCTTATGTTCCATGCTGTCTTCATGATTCTTCAGAGTTCTGAGTACATTCATCCAGTCAGAAAACCAACCTGTTGTAAGTGATGTTTGGCATTTAGAAAAGAGTTTGCAAACAAAACAGTATATACAGCCTTTGCTCTTTGAGTAAACTAACCAGAATCTCATCACAGTCTTGCCATTTTTCAATCTGTTTTCAAAATATTTGTTTGAGAAAATTCTGTTTTGCTCCTTGTAAACCCTGCTTGATTAGGTATATACATCATCTGGTTATTTATTTTGAAAAAAAACCTGTGTCTTTGTCGTAAATTTAGATAGGTATTAGAGATAGATTTGGTCCCGTCTGAATAGAACAGAACAAGTGGTAAATAAGTGAGAAATAAGGTATAAGAAATAGATAATTTAATAGAATAGTTTAAGGGTGGAATCAGTCACTGGATTGAGAGGATACTCTAGTCCAGCCTATCTTTACGACTGTAATTTGTTAGCAGACAATCCTACTCTCCATACATATAACATTTACGTTTAACCATTCACGCACTCACACAGTTATGTGACGACAAGACGCACAAACGTGAAAACTATAGTACATGGAGTATAGGTATGGGCTGGGATGACCAACACGATTAATTAAGTTTTGTTTAGTTTATTATCATTAAACTCTGGAAAAGGCGTTTGACAGGTGTCGTAGATTTTTGATAGGAGAATTAAGACTTGGGTTGGTCCCTTCTGAATAGGTTAGAATAGGTGATAGACACAGTGAGAGTTAGTAAAAAGAAATAGAATTTCCACAAGTGAGAGATGATAGACTGTGATATAGACCACAAGTGAGAGATGATAGACTGTGATATAGAGGCTGTCTCTGAACAAACATCGAGGAAATCTTCTCTCTTTCACCTATCCTCTACGACAGCTTTTAAGGCGTCAGGCAGTCTAAACACAGACATATATATTACATATATTTCTATCTACTCACGGGCACGCACATACACGTGACGACAGTTAAACACACAGACGTGGGAAATCTATAACAATGAATATATATATATATATTAGAACGAGCTGACCAACGCACTGATTTAGTTCAAGAGAGATTTTGATTATCATCTAAAAAATCTTCTCACAACACCAAAAAAATACACCGAGGAAAACATATACAAATAGTCATAAAATTCAAGAAAATGCTACAAGGATGATAGCCCCGTTATGATCTTAACTCTAGGTTTAGCCCACAGCCCCGTTAGGATGACAGATGATGGCCCAAAGAGTTATAGATGCATACGGTTAGGGTCTAATATTGTCCCCTTTCTTGAAGGTAAGAACTGACTTATGACAGCAGTATCTATTCTAAAGGAACAATTAAATTAAGCAGCAAGTCTTTCATAAGGAAAAATTACAAAGTGAGTGCATTAAACAACGAACATCCTTCCGTCACTTTCACTCGGTTCTTTCATCAGGGTACCCTGGCTTTCATGCTTACCTAAAAACTTATGTTGATCACCGTCTGGCGCAACTTTAGGACACTACTCTACAGTGAATCTGGATTCTTTGGATAACGCGAATCCCAGCTCTGCAAATACAGGTTTCTTCCACTGTCTTTGGGGAGCGTTCACTTTACCAGTTTAAATTTTAGATTTACTGTTAATGTCACTTGAATCAGTTTTGGGTAAGCGATTTTAAACGGGCACACAGAGTCTAAAACACGAGGATTCCCATACTTTGGAAAAAGTTGACCAGTGGACAACTGCTCTCAACAAATAGTCTTGGTTCACTATCCCCTCTTTCGATAATGTCGGAAATGTTAATGGTATTTCGTGAAATTTATTCTCGCCGCCAGGCAGCATGTATATTTTAATTTGAGAAGAAATATGAACTGGCTCAGAAGCCCAGTATAAACATTAGTCTTTAGCAACCGTTAGTGGGATTGGTATTACTGTTTATCTCTGATGGCACATGCACTGTCAGACCAGTGTTACTTGAAAAAAAACCGACGTGGTTAAAGATAGGAAATGTCTATGCTTCTCACAAGTATGTCTCTTTACTAAACGCCGGCAAGTTGGGTTTACCCCAGTATTCGCTGAATGAAGAAAACCAACATATAATATAATATACAGAATATGTACTCGTTATAACTTACATTTTAAACGGCAAGCCTACAGCTTGACTTATATTTAAAGCTTCCCGTGAAATAAGTTATATAAAAAAAATCCCTCATCATGAATTAGGAATATCTGCGTATTTCCGTCACCACTCATGATGCATCTAGTATTTATAAGTTTGTTTAGAAAAATATACTCGACTGAGTAGTTAGCAGTTAAATTAAATTCATTATGGCTACATGTTTGTTAAGCTAGAAATATAATTTATTCTGCTTTCCACTGTATGCGTCACTAGAAAATAATACAGACTTATAAATTAATCGCTCTGCACAAAAGAAACTAGTAAAATGAAATAGGCGATTTAACACTTTATCACTTCACAAAATACTAGATATTAATATTAATATTTTACCTCAAACAGAACTACGTATCACAACGAAACTAAGAGACATCACTTATAAGGTTAAGTGTTCTAGAACGAAGTGACCACGTCTACTGTAAAATGGAGAATGAGTGAAGTTAGTTTCAAACTCGGGCCAATATCTTAAAATTAGACAAAAGCCCCAACTTATTTCGCAAACGAAATATTCTCCCCTTGTACGTGTAAAACACCTTACGTCAACTAGAAGGCACCCATGAACTGACACTTCTACTACTTCACGGCTCACGCTGATCAGCATGCCGTAACTGCCATCAGTGACCGAGAGTGCGCGTGTCAGTTGCAAATCTCAGACAACCGTCTGCAGTGCATGGGCGATTTCCACACTCCGCCGGAGCTATTCTGACGAAAGCTCTCATAATTGCTGCAAAATGTAGACAATCCGTCTGCCGGCCATGTCTGGCGGAGTGAATTTTCACGCTACAGGCCCAGAAACTAAGCCGAAGAAACACCATCCCTGGGGGAAACTGTAGACAGCTGTCTGCTGGGACGTGTTCTAACACTAATGTCAGTCCGCCCAGGGACTTCACGTCTTATGCAATAATTGCGTTACTAGTATTAGAAACGAAACAGGTAAACGTTAGAAATGAGGATGAAAATATTTTTCGCAAACGAATGGATGCAAAAAAAAAAAAAAAAAAACAGGAAAAAGGTAAACTGCGATAATAAAATTAGAGAATATGGGTGAAGGAAAAAGAAGAGGATATAGGCAATTTATGATCCAAACTCCTGTGAAAACAGGGTCCCCTGGAGCAACCTTTGGGACTGTTTGGCAAGGAAGAACATTCCAGTGCCTCTGATTCATGCTATACAGAGCTTCTACAAGTCTTGCAGAAATTATGCGAGGACAGCAAACCATAAGTCAGAAGAGTTCAGGACCATGACTAGTGTATGACAAGGGGATATCCTGTCACCTTATCTTTTCATACTCCTCATGGACGATGTTATCAAGGCATGTAAGGAGAGAACAAGAAAGTATTCAGTGCGGTACTGGAAGATGAGACAGGTATGTATTTCAGAGCTGGCATTTGCTGATGATGTTGCCCTGATTGCTAAATCAGAGGCACATCTCCAATCCAACCTGCAAGTATGGAAGGAAGAGCTGGAGAAGAGAGGGATGGTCATAAGCAGCTCAAAAACAAAATCTATGGTGATATCACGAGAAGAAAGAAAACATCAGATTAAGCTGGGAGAAGAGATCCTGGAGCAGGTCGACCACTTTAAATATCTCGGAGCTATTACAGACCGAAAGGGAGGCATCAAAAAAGAGTTGGCCACTCGAAAAGCTGCAGCTGGGAGACTTTTTCAGGAAATAAATCAAGGATTCCTCAATCGGGAGAGAGGTTGGTAAGAAAACGAAGATGGCTGTATACCGCTCCACCTATGTCCCAGTCTTGACATATGGATGCGAGTCATGGGCAATGACTACAATCCACAAAAGCCAGATCCAAACCTCAGAAATGAGGTATCTGAGGAAGGTGGTTGAAGTAACAAGAAGAGACATGGTCCGCAACCAGATGATACGTCAAGGCCTAAAATCCCACCCTCTGCAGACCCAAGTAGAACAGTCCAAACTATGATGGTTTGGCCATGTCTGCAGAATGGGAGAAGATCGACTACCACGACAAGCATGGGAAACAAAGAGCCAAGGATCCAGACCTCCAGACCGACCCAGAGTTCGCTGGGAGGACAACATTAGACAATCTTTGAAGGACCGAGGACTAGAATGGAACCAGGCCAGGAGGAAGACAGCCGGTAGGATACTCTGGCGGTCTCTCTTCCAAATCTCTACACCTCACGGTAGAAGGGGAACGACTAAGTAAGTAAGTATCATTAAACTCGTCACAACATCAAACATAGGTATAAATCAATAGAATCATAGGTTTACAGAATTATGAAAATAACCCCATAAATGCCCTCCCCTCTTTTGAAGAAAGAAAGATTCCCAAAAGAAGTTAATAACCTAAAAGGTCAAAGGTTAGCATTATGGTATATATAATAGATAGTTATAGTAAGGAACCAAGTTTTTACTTAAGCTATCTGTTGCGCACAGATTCTTTTGTGAGGTAGTCTGTGACGCACAGATTACTGTTGGTAGGCATACAAATGTAAAGTATAACTATTTGTCTGATGAAAAGTATTTTATTTAAGAATCAATGATTCTTAGTCTAAGGGACAGAACCCTGATTGATCGATGTTATATTCGGTTATATGGGTTATCTGTTCTTGTGTCTCAATCTGGCGTATGAATACTAGATTTACGTCATTTTGCGTCTGGTATGGCCAGAAACAGATTGGTCTTGCTTAAAATGTTTATGGCCCGAATTTATATTTATTCCTTGACTATTTAAGGTGATTCGGTCTTATATCTTTGTATCTTTGTATTTCTATGTCGGTCTATTTTTTGAGCTGAACTCTGGGGTCAAATGCATTTCTGCGCATGCGTCGATTTGGGGTGTCGACAGAGAAGCTGCTGTCATGTCGTCGCTACTATGCGCTGGTCGATTAGAATGTCTGAAGATTGGTCTCTGTGATTTATTCTAGGAAGGAGATTGTTTCTCTGTATGACTGTAGTATCAGAGATTCTCCTAATGTTCATTATTAACGCCAAGGAATGGCGTGCGTTATTCGCGTGTGTGTGTTTTCCTAAAGCCAGGTAAAACCAAAACCTTTTTGCTGAACTTTTTTGCTAAGCCTAGATGGGACACGTATTATCGTACATCTAGGATTATTGACTACAGATGAAGATGACGTGTTATCTAGCAGCACTAGATTACTTGATGTAATCAGCCTTATTGATAGCAGAAATGTATAGAAGCCCAATGAGGACATTTATGTACGAATTACGAATTAATTCTGCTTCATAATTTTTCATCCTGGGTGAGCGAAGCTCACGGAGGAGAGCCATTTTTTGGATCCCGCCATTGTAAGCGGATCATCGTCGGAGAACGGAAAAGGTCCTATTATCTGATGATGGTACAGAGATCTATGTATTATGAAAAACCCACTACTATGGTTTAACATTGTTGCTATAAACATTTGATGAATTTACGGCTTGAGAAACTTAGCCAGGAGAAGGTTCTGACAGTGAACCAGTGTTGATGATTATGTATCCACCTTAACTGACGTGATTAGTCAGTTGAAACATGAGACGATAGACAACCAGAATATTGAGTGCTTGCCTACTATCGTTCCATTATATTTACATGCCACATAAATGCACATCTGATATTGTCACCCATTTTTCCAAGTATACGATGATTTTTTGCCAACCTGTTCAAGTGACTGTAATCGTGATGTCGAAGTGTACGTCCATTATTAAATGTATGAAACGTCATCAGCAGTCTACCCTTTATTGACTTCTAACTATGATTGAGTGAGTGACTTGTCAACTCAACAGAACTGCACACACATTCGCGTCCTTTACATCTACATTCTCATTCGATGTCAGCACTGTGTCGGAACGAGTTGACCATTCATTTATGTGTCCAGTATAACCTTATTAAACTGTAAAAAAACCACGCTTCATCAATGTGGTAGGCCAGATTTCTGGGTCTAACCTGTACAGTGGACATTGCCAGAAGTCAGCTACTGATGACAGATCGTTTTCTGCGGACGCATACGACACACATAAACACCAGCATTACAAGTCTACAGTCGATGTCAGCTAGTCAGCAGTTTCGTTACGTGACCTGACCTGTCAAGCAGAGGCAGTAACTAGGTCAGCGCTTGTTGACATTTGTGTTAGAACAGACATCATTGCATAGCAAAGTATTAACTATGTTAGCGAGAAGTGCTTATATTTCAACGGTAGATCTTCTGGTGTTCTACACTATATTGAACTTTGTAATAGTTAAAGCCAGAATGAATTATTAGTAAATTATAATACTATTGTGTGATAACATCTGAGCCTTCCGTGCAACACATTATATTACATTATATGAGATATATATATTTGCGTTTAAATGTTTACTTGTTGCATATTAGTGTTGTGTATATGTCTGTGGGCGGTTGGGTAAGGTGACTAATATAAGATTTCCCACGTCATAGAGGGCTTATATTAGTGTTCTGTAGGCGCAAATTTTCTTAATTGAAAATTTGCTAGCGACAAGTTGTTGCTATTTTTGTTAGCTGTGACGACGTGTTGTTTTTTCTTCGTTGTTTTTGTAATATTTTTCTGTTCTTTCGTTTTGTTATGATTTGTTTGTACTTGTAGGTCTCATCTTTCCTGTCATTTAGTTCTATACAACTTTATATTTATACACTGTGACGTCATTTGTGTTGTTTATTTCCTCGCGGTTGTCATCACAGGTTCTGTGATTATTTTCTTCAGTTTTCCTATTTAACTTATTTGATTTCTGCGAATGTTTCCATGTTGTCTTTCTTGATTGTCCTTTGTTTATGTTGTTGGTTGACACATGCTATAAGGTATATTTGATCATACACTATATGTAGTGCACTTGTGGTATAGAATAAACTGATAGTTCATTACTATTATTATTATTATTATACAAGTGAGTATACAAGACCTTATTAAAGGCTTGTCTCCCACAGAGATTGGGATAAAGGGAGCTGGTTATTCAAGTTTATTAAAACTTGCTCTCATTCACGATGGAATAAATTTCATTGACTTTTTCAGGTAACTAGTCACATATTGTTAGACATTATGTCGACTTTGGATTACTTTATTGAGCTAGGGAAATCCCTAGGCAAGACTGGTGATAAATTGGAAGAATATGCTACCAGTCAATATGACAAGGCACAAAAATTGGAAATTGATAAACTGAAAGCTGAGACTGAACAAAAGAACTTGCAGATGCAGGTGGAGGAAAGGAGATTCCAGATGGAAGAAAAAAGATTACAGAGAGAATCTGAAAACAAAAGATTAGAAGCTGAGGCTGAAGAAAAAAGATTACAGAGAGAATCTGAAAATAAAAGACTAGAAGCAGAGGAGAGAAAAACAAAGATGGAACATGAACATAAGGAAAAACTTTTAGCATTTGAGTTAGAAAAATTGAAATTGACAAACATGGGTAATGTTAATCAGTCATCTGGTGGTAATGGTAAACCTTTTATTTACAAGATCAAGCTACCAGCATTTAATCCATCCAGTGACGATATAACAGTTTGGCTAGACAGGTTTGAACGTTCTTGTCGAAATCATAATGTGGATAGATCACAATATGCTAATCAGTTATCAGAGATACTGAAAGGTGACACTCTGACTAGTTTAAGCTTGGTAGAAGAGGCTGACCAGGATAATTATGATGTTATCAGAGCAGCCTTATTAAAAAAATATCAATTGACAGAGGACACAACGGGCTGATCACCCGTTTGCCAGTCACTTCGATTACGGAAACAACAGCAAATGGGTTGATTTGCCGTTGCCCTAAAGACGCCATTAGGCGTGATGGGAAATAATGGCAAAGAAAACCTATCTGCTGTTGCCCTAAGACGCCACTAGGCGTAATGGCCACTGACTGCTTTGACGGTCGGTGGCTAAGGACGGAAGAAGAAGAAGAAGAATTGACAGAGGAAGGTTACCGTCTTTTGTTTAAGAGAATGGTACCTGAAACAGGGGTAGAAATCTCAGAATTCATTGCAAGGACACGTCTTACATTTAATCGTTGGATTCAGATGTCCAAAACAGAAAAGACATATGAAGCCCTTATGGACTTGTTGCTCAGAGACAAGATTATGTCAAGTGTAAATAAACCATTCCTTGAATTCCTACATGAGCGTAAACCCAAGACACTAAAAGAAATGGAACAATACTGTACCCAATACGTCACTGCACATCCGGACGTAGCTATTAGCAATGCTAAGGTTAAGGAAAGTATGCCAGTTGCTTCAGCAACACCATACAACCCTAATTACTCACACAAATTTCAAGGACCACAAAACAGGTTTGATAAGAAGAGTAACTCAAATAATTATCAAAATCAAGGTAATCAATCATTTCAAGGTTCTTCTTCGAAGAACTGGAGACGTGCTGACATCCCTCGATACAGGGGTTACCACAATTATAGGAATTTCCGCAGAGGAAGTCATTATAGGAACTATCCAAGTCATCCATCATGGAGACAACAAGACCATAATTACAGAGATACTCATTATAATGAACATAATGATTGTAACCATGAGAACTATGACTCAAACCCAAATAGGGGTTACAATAGAGGAAACAATAATAATTGGAGAGGCAATATAATCGAGGTAGATCTCAATACAGAGGACATAAATCACATTATCAGGCAAACTCTGCGCAGCAAGAGTCCCATGAAGCCTGTAATCAGACTAATGATAATAAAAACTCTAATAATATGGCATGTTCTGCTTTTGATTTTGGGAGAGCATCTCAATTCTCCCAATGCAAGACACTATTCGAACCAACTACGGTGTCTACTTTAAGTTGTGGTCACCCTCTCCCTGCTCTTCCTGCGTCAGTCGCGCATGATGGAAGAGGATCTCTTGTCGTACATAAAAGGTAAAGGTAAGGAACCCGTTACACGCCCATTCAGGTATATTGGGAATATGGTGTTAGGCCCATATTATCTTGACCGTCGGCACTCGAGGGGTGATGTGGTCGGCATCACGCCGGCCGCCTTAGCCTTCCCAGAGTTGCTCTGGTACCCATTTGGGGCTGGGTCGACCCAGGAGCCGTTTGTGGCCTAAAAAAATTCCCGCCTCATCTGGGGATCGAACCATAGACCACTGCGCTAGGAAGCCAGTGCACTAACCACTATGCTACCGCCTTGTCGTACATAAAGGTCTAGTAAATGATAGCCCAGTCTCAATTCTTTTTTATTCTGGATGCACCACTATTGGTGTTAGGCAGTCACTCGTAGATCCTTCCCATGCCACAGGCAAAGTAGTCAAATGTGTAACATTTGGCGGCACCTTAGAGAAGTACTCTACTGCTATCATCAATATTGCTACTCCTTTCTTTACGGGAGATGTGCACGCATGTCTTCTGCCGAATCCGATCGCTGATCTCATCATTGGTCGTATTCACGGAGTCAAAGAATGCACTTCGCAACAAATTGCTGCTTGGGAAGATCAAAATATGCAAACTGCTAATGCAGTAGGCACAAGAGCGCAAGCTCTCAATATGCCTCAAACTTCATCTACTGAAGATGCTGAAGTGCATAACCAAGATGATCCCTTGGTAATTTCTCGTGACTCATTTATAAAACAGCAAGAAGATGATCCCACTCTAAAGAAATTCTTCACTCTTGCAACAAAAGGTGATCCAAATAAAGATACAATTCGAAAATCTTGGATTACAATGAAAAATGGCGTACTTGTGCGTATGGTCCAAGACTCTACTACGTCAATGCATTCTCAGATTCTTGTTCCCAAGAATTTGAGAGTTAAAGTTTTGCAGCACGCGCATGACTCTCAGTGTGCTGGACATATGGGTTTTTCCCGTACTAAGTCAAGAGTTCTTGCGGCTTTCTTTTGGCCTTTCGTAAACAAAGACATACGGATTTATTGCCGATCTTGTAAGGTATGTCAAGAAGACAAATCCAGAGGTCCACGCCATGCTGCACCTATTCAGGCTGCAGATATTCGTATTCGGCCGTTTCAGAAAATGGCAATAGACATTATTGGTCCGTTTAAGATCAAATCTGCCAGAGGACATCAGTTTATCTTAACGTGTGTTGACATGTGCACACGTTGGCCAGAGGCTATACCTCCTGAAGAGCATTTCCACTGCCGATATTGCAGACGCTCTTTGGCTTATATTTTCTCGTCTGGGATTCCCCGGAGAAATATTATCGGATCTTGGCACCCAATTGATATCGGATACCATGTCTCAAGTGATGTCTACTCTGAAGATAGATAGATCATTGAGTAGCATCTATCATCCTATGTCCAATGGGATGGTGGAACGTCTAAACAGAACACTCAAAAACTTACTAGGTAAGATAACTGAGGATCATCCTCAAGATTGGGATAGGGTTTTGCCGCGGCCCTCTTTGCGTATAGAGAGGTCCCCAATGAACATACAGGATTGTCTCCCTTTGAACTTGTCTTCGGCGCGCGACCGCGCGGCCCTATGTCTTTGCTTCATGATCTTATAACAGCTGATAATATTGATGATGACACAAAATCTTTTTACGAATATGTCATCGCGCTTAGACACAAGATTATCGAAGCATGCAGATTAGCAACTTCTTCTTCTGAATTTGCAAAACAGAAGGCAAGGCAATTTGCCAATAAGAAAAGAACCTTACGACAACTTTGTCCTGGGGACAAAGCATTTGTTCTGCTACCTTGTAGGGAAAACAGATTTCTTATCTCATGGAAAGGTCCGTTCAATATAATCTCGAAAATTTCCGATGTTGACTTTATTGTCGATATTGATGGGAAGCATAAAACCTTCCACATCAACATGCTTACGGAATTCCATGAACGTCCTGAGTATTTGCTGCCTATTTTGCAGGCAACGGACGATTCCCCAGGCCCACATGATTCCACCTAACTGTTAAATCTTGGACTTCTTAATGTGTCTAACTTTACAACAGTTATTTTTTCTGCATCAAAATGTGTACACATTTGTAATATATGATATAGTGATTGTATAAACATTTAGCGGTTCACTAATGTATGTTCACCGCTACTCTTTTGATGATTTTTCTTTTGTCAATCATGAACTTATGGTACTTAATATGAAATTGTAATTGAAATTATTGTATACATTGTGTCATTGCCAGTATTGTAGTATGCGTTGGTGACACCTCCCTGGAAATATTTATACTTAGAGAAATACTTTCTCTGAGATGTTGAGATATATTCTCACCGGTCGAGCTATACTTCGACTTTGCCTTAATTTGGCGTTATAAATATATTTCTCATCTGCACATTATACGTGCGTTGTGAGCCTATTGTATGTTGCTCTCAGATGGAAAAAAAATGATTTTAATTTTTCCCCGGGGGGGGTGTGGTAGTCTGTTGCGCACAGATTCTTTTGTGAGGTAGTCTGTGACGCACAGATTACTGTTGGTAGGCGTACAAATGTAAAGTATAACTATTTGTCTGATGAAAAGTATTTTATTTAAGAATCAATGATTCTTAGTCTAAGGGACAGAACCCTGATTGATCGATGTTATATTCGGTTATATGGGTTATCTGTTCTTGTGTCTCAATCTGGTGTATGAATACTAGATTTACGTCATTTTGCGTCTGGTATGGCCAGAAACAGATTGGTCTTGCTTAAAATGTTTATGGCCCGAATTTATATTTATTCCTTGACTATTTAAGGTGATTCGGTCTTATATCTTTGTATCTTTGTATTTCTATGTCGGTCTATTTTTTGAGCTGAACTCTGGGGTCAAAGGCATTTCTGCGCATGCGTCGATTTGGGGTGTCGACAGAGAAGCTGCTGTCATGTCGTCGCTACTATGGGCTGGTCGATTAGAATGTCTGAAGATTGGTCTCTGTGATTTATTATAGGAAGGAGATTGTTTCTCTGTATGACTGTAGTATCAGAGATTCTCCTAATGTTCATTATTAACGCCAAGGAATGGCGTGCGTTATTCGCGTGTGTGTGTTTTCCTAAAGCCAGGTAAAACCAAAACCTTTTTGCTGAACTTTTTTGCTAAGCCTAGATGGGACACGTATTATCGTACATCTAGGATTATTGACTACAGATGAAGATGAGGTGTTATCTAGCAGCACTAGATTACTTGATGTAATCAGCCTTATTGATAGCAGAAATGTATAGAAGCCCAATGAGGACATTTATGTACGAATTACGAATTAATTCTGCTTCATAATTTTTCATCCTGGGTGAGCGAAGCTCACGGAGGAGAGCCATTTTTTGGATCCCGCCATTGTAAGCGGATCATCGTCGGAGAACGGAAAAGGTCCTATTATCTGATGATGGTACAGAGATCTATGTATTATGAAAAACCCACTACTGGGGTTTAACATTGTTGCTATAAACATGTGATGAATTTACGGCTTGCGAAACTTAGCCAGGAGAAGGTTCTGACAGTGAACCAGTGTTGATGATTATGTATCCACCTTAACTGACGTGATTAGTCAGTTGAAACATGAGACGATAGACAACCAGAATATTGAGTGCTTGCCTTCTATCGTTCCATTATATTTACATGCCACATAAATGCACATCTGATATTGTCACCCATTTTTCCAAGTATACGATGATTTTTGCCAACCTGTTCAAGTGACTGTAATCGTGATGTCGAAGTGTACGTCCATTATTAAATGTATGAAACGTCATCAGCAGTCTACCCTTTATTGACTTCTAACTATGATTGGGTGAGTGACTTGTCAACTCAACAGAACTGCACACACATTCGCGTCCTTTACATCTACATTCTCGCTCGATGTCAGCTCTGTGTCGGAACGAGTTGACCATTCATTTATGTGTCCAGTATAACCCTATTAAACTGTAAGAAAACCACGCTTTATCACTATCCCAGTAAAATAATCAGGTTAGCGAACAAAGAAAGAAGTGGGTGCAATTATTATGCAAAAAAAGAAATATTCACTCCTCTTTCTCGCACTCTGTCAATCTGTGGCCACATACAAACTCGCTTACCTACTAGCTGGTTAACAACCTCTGAAACATAACCGTCAGTAAACATGTATCAAAATCCAGGGTTGTGCTTCTCCTAAGTGAGTCCCAGTTCCTCCACGAATAATTAATTTGTATAATGGGGAACGCTTACTTTGGTGATGACTTATTGGATATGAAAAAATGTCACCTCAGAAAGTCTAAGTAGCAATATATAAGCAGCGATCTAGTGTTCACAGTAGACAGTATACAGCACTCCCAATAGCTAAAGGAACATCTGGTTGGTAAACTGTTACTAGAGATAATGGTGATGATGATGGTATATCCTATCGGTTTTTCTCTCTGCCGATTTTTGAAACAGAGTGCTTCCCTGGATAAATCCACTTCGTCACACTACTGTCAGTAGTCGGGAAAAATATATATATGTTGGGGCACAGCGGGCTGCTAAAATGGATGAAATAACTGGGTATTTTGTATGACCCGTTAACTTTGCTCTTATTGTTTAAAGGTTTAGTCTCTCTCTGAATGATACAAGAGGACCGAACCGGTCAACATCGAAGACCTGATAATAAATACGAATTGTCACTGGTGCTTTTAGACTTAGACCGCTGGTACGCTGGTTTGGTGATCAGTACCAAACAGGAAGAAAACATAACATTTAACCACAATATGTATATACTATCCTATCACGCGAAAGGGTTAGATATCTTATCCGCTCTGTCATTTAATTAAATTTAAAAGGCACAAGTGTCTAGCCTATCTTATCATGCTTTGCTCAAATGGAACGGTTTGAGGGTTAGGTATGCACCTTCCCCCTCCCACTCAGCGCTCAATATCAGTGTTAATTTAATTATGACTACTTTAACAAATATCGCTTGTCATTACTAGCTATTTGTTTCGTCACATGATATTACACTAATCACTTATATATCTACATTTACAACTGGAAAAAGTAGCTATGCGGTATTTAATACGCTAGTCTTAACACTTAAACAAATCCCAGTATACTTAACACTTTAAAATTACGAAAACTGCTAATATCTATTACCGCAAACAGAAATGAATGAATCTCCACGAATACTAATAGTCCACTTTCACAATGGCTCTAGCATAACGAGCTAGATTTCCAAAATTTACTGAGCGACTAGATAACTGACTTTGAGGAGATGGAGTATATATACAAAATTTGTGTTATTTCACTAACTGGTGCAAAAATCCACACCTTCGGCCGTATCAGGAAAAATCACCGCGTTCGACTCCCAAGTTAACGGATTTTCCTGTTCTCTCGCTAGTGAATCTCGAAACGACATCACAGAGCCTGGTGATGCTAACCGGCTTTCTTTGACTCCGTCTCTCCGCTTTAGATCAAATAATTACGCCCCCTGAGTGTATAAGCATCACAGGATTTGCTCCCCCTCGTAAGGAAACTTCAAAGAACCATATTATCTTACGCGCGCTTCTGTCTGTCCAAAAAAAAGATGACAGGCGGAACGCTCGCGTGATAATTCAGCTAAACGAATCATACCTTGCTGACTGTTATCTGTCCCTTCGCGGACTAGCTAATAGGTCTGTGTAGTGAAATGGATCTGTGTACCCCACGCTCAATTAATTTCCCGCTTATTAACCTAGTTAACGCATTTTTACAGTCTATAAATAACTATATTTGAAATTTCTCTGAATGGCACGCTCAAATTTACCGCTAAAACTTAACTAGAGAATTTGAATTTTTCTACTACCACCCGTTTAAAACTACTACCCCCCAAAAACACCCTACCCTCCCAATATTTATTAACGGACGTGATAAAATTTAACAACCAATCAAATTGTTACCTCGTTTTTGGTAGAGACAAGAAATCTTGGTTGTAGTGGCAAAAATGCCGATTCTGTGTTTTTGACCAAAATTAAATAATTTATTTCTCAATAACTAAAGGGAATTAGAATGAAAGGGATATCTTGAACTATAGCGCTGATATTGATTAGTATATTAACCTAAAGATTCCCCCTTAATAAAGTTATCTTGACGTAGAAAAATTTATTTTACTGATATTTTAGATCAGGTTAGAACTACCATTAATTACAAAAAAATTACCCAGATAAAACTGTTAAGGAATAAACAAAGAAAAAGTAAACAGAACGATAGAGGTCAGTTGACCGTGTAATTATCACTTTTAATATTGGAAATCGGTCCATAAATAACTGAGATATAAAATACACAAAGATAATCAGACGAACGAACACACTTACGATTGCTCAAAGTTCATAGTCCAAAAATAGTTAAAATTTTGACTCGCTTTTTGATTGGTTAGAGGGTAGGGTAATAAAAATTAACACCTCCTTGTAAGATCAGGCCATTTGAATTTGAAAGCCATCGCAAGTTGAGATCAGCGGGAAAGCCTTGTGACCAAGCTTTCGCCGTCTGGACAAGAAAAGCAGTCAGAAAACCTATTTACTGCTAGTCAACTTTGTGCATGTGTATTTATTCTTTACTTGAGGTAAGATAGATGCTTTTATTTGTATATTTCCTTAGCAAGTATCAGGCTCTATGTGTATGCCGATACATTTTATTTCGATACTGCTAATTGGGAGATGGTTCAGGTTACGACGACCTAGGTAGGAATGCAGTCTTTTTCGGAGTGAAATGTGTAAACAATGTTTTGCTATTGGCCTTACAAATTTTGTGCCATAGTGCCGTGGTAATAAAATTGATATTGCCATTGGGAAGGGAAATTAAATGTGTTTGTAAGTTTGCCATAAAATTGTGCGACTGTAAGTCCAGGAGAAAATAAATTGGTAGTGGTTTCTGGAGTGACACAATGTTCAAATAACCTGTGACACTATACATAGAATGTTTGAAAGAAGTCATTAACAGGTCACAAGATATATATTTGTACACCCCTGCTGATTATGTGGAAGACAAGCAATGCTAAAGGAATAGTGGCTTTAATGCTATATGAAAAAAAGAATGAAAACACGGGACTGAGTGTAGTCAAAGAAATATAGGGTTTGGTGCATATGGTCAGCACACATGGCTGACCCCAGGTAAGATTACCATTGATTAGTTGTGGAATTTTTATAGACAGGTTATAAAGGGGAGGAAACTTTCCTTCTCATTTCAGGGTTGTATTACCAGTAAAAAAAGTGCTACAGACAACCTGGAGAAGACAGAAATTGTGGGCAGTGAAGGTTCACAATATACTTTGAGCTACAGGCCATATCTTCCTCCAGAAAGCAGCACCATTTGAGTGACCATATACATAGTCTGGAGCCCATAGCATCAGACAGGCGTCATAGATAAGTCCCTCAAAACGGGCACATGACAGTTCCTCTCAATTTAAACCACCACAACAAAAAGACTTTCCTGGGGAATGATGAAGAAAACAAACCCTCAATTAACTGACTATTGCTAATATTAAGCATTGAAAATCAGACAGTGGGGTACTCATTCTAGTGACAAGTTTATTTTGTTACACTTCATGGACAGAGTTCCATCTTATTTATTTAAAAACTGTAAATAAACATTTTATGATTTTGACAAGTCCTGTTCCAAAAGATTGAGGTTCGGGACAATAAATTGTATATTTATTCCCATTCTTCTTCTTCTTCCGTCCTTAGCCACCGACCGTCAAAGCAGTCAGTGGCCATTACGCATAGTGGCGTCTTAGGGCAACAGCAGATAGGTTTTCTTTGCCATTGTTTCCCATCACGCCTATTGGCGTCTTTCGGGCAATGGCAAATCAATCCATTTGCTGTTGTTTCCGTAATCGAAGTGACTGGCAAACGGGTGATCAGCCCGTTGGTATTTATTCCCATATATATATATATATATATATATATATATATATATATATATATATATATATATATATATATATATATATATATATATATATATATATATATATATATATATATACCAAAACGTTCCCACCAGTCTTGCTTACTTAAATTTTGTTGAATTACAGTTCTGTTTGTATTTATTCATTCCTCACCTTAGATACATACATACCCTAGACACTTGCCATATATATAACACTACAGAGATAATGTACACTGGGTGAGATCAGAAGAGGTAGCGGATAGGGACCCCTGAGAAATACATCATCATCTTTCTGATTCAGGGTACTTACATAGCTTGACCTCACCTGGTTAACCTTTAAATTTACTACCATCAAAACCTCTTATCACATATTGTTGTCCTGTCCGGGATTTTTGTTCCACCATACCCTGGGACCCAATCAGTAGGAAATAAATTTTATAAAATATAATAATTAAAATTGTGGTGAATTGGATGAGCTGTCATTGCCATTGTTTAATTAAGTTAGTGTTTGTTACATTATTACATAAGTATTGATAACTTGTATGAGAGAATGGCAGACTTGGCCAAATTTAGATCTGCAACAGTGCAGACGGCAAAAGATCTTGGCATGAGTGGGGACATTCTGATTCAGAATGTTACTACTGAATGTGACAAATTTATTGATAGGGAAGATAGGAGGTTAGCTGAAAAGCAAAGGTTACAATTAGAAGCAGATAAAGAAGAGAACAGATTAAAATTAGAAGCAGTTAAAGAAGAGAAAAGATTAAAATTAGAGGCAGATAAAGATGATAGGAAGTTAGAGGCTGAAAGGGAAGTTAGACAAATGGAGGCTGAAAAGAGGAAAAGAGATTGCAATGGGAGGCTGAAAAAGAAGAGAAGAGATTGCAAAGAGAGCATGAGCTAAGACTCAAGGAACTGGAACTGCAAGGACATGTTCCAGAAAAAGGAAGCAGCCCATCTACCTCTGACACTGGTGCAAGTCAGGGGGCCTCAAATTCAGCCATGAATTTTCATTTAGATCCTTTTGTAGAGAAAGACGATGAGATCGAGTCCTATCTCAGTAGATATGAGAGACTAGCTACTAACTATGGGTTGGAGAAGGAGAAGTGGAGTTTAAAATTATCCCAAGGACTTAGGGGAATATCTTATGAAGTCTTCTCCAAGCTAAGCAGAGAAGACCAAGAAGATTATGATATTCTCAAACAAGCCTTATTAGTTAGATACGAAAAAAAATAGTGAATTTTATAGGAAGAGATTTAGGAATGCTAAGCCACTTTCTGGGGAGATCTACCACCAATTCTCTGCCAGACTAGAGACGTATTTGGAGAAATGGACTCCTCTGTGGAAAACCCAAGATCTGAAGGAAATGATTATGATGGAGCAATTAAGAGAGTCCATGGCTCCAGACCTGAGAAAATTTCTCACGGAACAAGGCGCAGAGAGGTTGGGGGAGATTCTCAATGTTGCTGAGAGATATCAGGCCGCCCAGTCAGAAGTAGCTGGAGCAAGAAAGAAACAAGCAGAGAGTAATAAAACCCCACAAAACCAGAATATGTATGATAGTAAAGATCAAGCTCATAAATTTAAACCTAATTTTGATAGGCCAAGATATGATCCTAGAGACAGAATCCCTCAAGTAAATGAAAGGAAACCCTACAGACCAGAAGGAAAAGGGTGTAAATTTTGTAGGTCAAATAACCATAATACAAAAGACTGTAGGAAGAAAACCCCTCCATATTTCGCTGCATGCCTTAAAATAGGAAACAAGGGAAAGAAGGAACTACCTACTGGACAGCAGGAACCTCATCATCCCCCTGTATGTGAAGAAGTAGTATGCAATGGGGCCACTATTAAGTACTTTTATGATACTGGATTGGATTTTGACTCAGTTGTGAGTTCTAACCTAGTGCACCCAGATCAATATACCACAGAAAGAGTGGAGATACAAGGGGCAACTAAGGATATAGCAACCATGACACTTCCCATTGCAAGGATAAATGTGAAAACTCGCTATGTGGAAGGAGTGATTAGAGCAGCAGTGATAAACGAACCAATCTACCCTCTAATATTGGGGTGTAGATATGTGTTTTTGGGAAATCCCAAAAGACCAGTGATTATGGAGCAGTACAGACCAGGTCACAGTCAAGGATGGAGGAAGATAACCCAATAAATACTCATCCAGAGGAGATGAGGAAGGCACAGGCTGAGGATAGGTCACTAAAGCCGTGTTTCAGGAAACTCTCAAAAAGCCATACACATCCAAACAAAGGAGACTTTTATATGAAGAACAAGTTAATGTATAGGAAGGCTGGTACTGGATCCAATGGTCATTGACAGCTAGTACTTCCAACTTCATATAGGGCAAAGGTTATGGAGAGATCACATGTTGTATCAGACGGTGGACATGAGAAAATTGGTACCACTTGTGAAAGAACCTCTGTGAAATTCTATTGGCCAGGCGTAGCTGCAGACATTCCAAAATATGTGGAGGACTGTGACCAATGTAAAAAGGGAAAGCCAACACGTTGGGAAAATCATCAGGATCTACATAAGCACTATGGTGAAAACAGGCCTGAAAATAACAGGAAAGATAAATATGATAAGGTAGACATCGTGGAAAGGAAAACCCCTTTTCACACACAGTCTTCAAATAAACCAGTTAGAATGGCCACTATGCGTATTGTACAAAAAGTGACCTCAACCCAGTCCCACCCGACAATACCTTGGTCGGAATTCCTGGAACTGGACGAAAATAGAAGAGAGGGAAGTCCCCTCAATTTGAAACCGAAATTGCGGGGAAACCCCAGTAGAAAAATTGGTAGCGGACGGTTGGTGTGTGATAGCAAATTAAGGGGAGAAAAGTCACCACCACAATACTTCCAATTACACGAGCAGTACAGGAATTGCACCGGCAACTTTGTTATTTGGCCGGGCCAATCAAAGGTCCATTAGAAGCCTTATTGAGGACATGGACAGATGAGAAGGCAGAAGAGACTGTAACCTCATCATATCAGTATGTGAACGAGCTGACCACTCGACTGAAAACTGGCTGGAAACTAGCAAATGATAACCTACGACAAGCCAGGAAGAAACATGCTGCATATTATAATAGGAAAGCGAAGGATAGGGAGCTTGCTGTGGGGGAGAAGGTGCTTCATCTATTACCCAGCAGCAACAACAAACTTCAGATTTAATGGCAAGGTCCATAATTAGTTCTAGAAAAGGTGTCTAGAACTAATTACAAGATAGACAAAAAGGGAAAGGAAAAAGTCTATCATGTGAACCTACTTAAGAAATACCATGATAGAAGGGTTTCGGAAGGCCCACATTTAATGACCTTGGCCATAGCCACTGAAATGAAAAACGAACCTCTCACCTCTTACGAATACCCCCTGAAACCTTGTGAAACTCCTGCACAGGTAAAAATCAGTAATCACCTGACAAAAGGGCAGAGGGAGAAGATTCAGAAGGTTCTGGAATATCATACGGACTTGTTAACGGACAAACCGGGGCACACTAACTTGTTGGAGTATAATGTGAAACTGCTAGACCCAACACCCATCTGTATGAGAGCCTATACTATCCCATTCGCTAAAGAGCAAGCTTTAAAAGGGGAGATAGAATATTTGTTGCAAGAAGGGATTATTTCTCATAGTGAATCTCCTTATAGCTCCAGTGTGGTATTGTTGAGGAAACCCTCTGGGGAACATAGACTGTGCATAGATTACAGGAAACTGAATGCTGTCACAGAAGGTCAGGTGGATCCATTACCTGATACAAACCAATTGTTTGCCAGATTGAATAAGGGAAAATATTTTTCCAAGGTAGATCTCAGTAAGGGATACTATCAGATTCCAGTGAAGCCTGAGATTCGACATTATCTGGTCTTTAGCACCTCGGAGGGGCACTATGAGTTTAACATGTTGCCTTTCGGATTGAAGAATGCTCCGAGTGTGTATTTCCAGAATGATGCGAAAACTATTAGATCCCCTGAAAAATCCATGTATTACTAATTTCATGGATGACATCCTCATCGCCACGGAAACATTTGAGGAACATGTCATTAAACATGCTATTTGACAGACTCAGGGAGGCAAATTTAACTGCTAGACCAACAAAATGTTGTATTGGATGTAAGGAATTAGAATTCTTGGGACATACTGTACATCAGGGTAGCACGACCCCTGATCCAAAGAACTTGGAGAAATTGCAGAGAGCACCCAGACCACAGACTAAGAAGGATGTGAGATCCTTTGTCTCACTTTGTGGTTTTTACCAGAAATATATTAGACATTTTAACTCTGTGTGTGCTCCTCTGACAGATCTAACTCGTAAAGGGAAACCAGATAAAATAGAATGCTCAGCAGAATGTGAGCTGGCATATAATGAGCTAAAGCAAAAACTTACCAGTAAGCCCATATTAAAGTTACCTGATTTGAGTCAGGAATTTGTGGTGAGAACGGACGCTAGTAATGTGGGATTGGGAGCCACTTTGTTACAACGGTCCTCATCACCAGACGGAGAATTGAACCCCGTTGCTGATGCCAGCCGCAAATTAAACAGAGCGGAACAAAACTACTCAACTATAGAAAAAGAATGTTTTGCTTTAGTCTGGGCAATAAAGAAATTCCAGATTTATTTGTATGGTAGGCATTTCGTGGCCCAGAGCGATCATCAGCCCCTGCTTTTCCTTGCTCAGACAAAGCATGGTAATGTACGATTGATAAGGTGGTCACTTTTCATACAACCTTACTCGTTTACCATTGAGTATATTCCTGGATCCTAGAACGTTGGGGCAGATTTCTTGAGTAGGCACTCACCCGCAAGAAACCAGGATCAATCTAAAGCCTAGCTGAGTTAATGTGATCGTGATGGTAGCACAGATAAAAAAGCTGCACTAGTGGTTCACGCTTTTTAACAGGGGAGATCTGTAGTGAAATGGATCTGTGTACCCCACGCTCAATTAATTTCCCGCTTATTAACCTAGTTAACGCATTTTTACAGTCTATAAATAACTATATTTGAAATTTCTCTGAATGGCACGCTCAAATTTACCGCTAAAACTTAACTTGAGAATTTGAATTTTTCTACTACCACCCGTTTAAAGTTACTACCCCCAAAAACACCCTACCCTCCCAATATTTATTAACGGACGTGATAAAATTTAACAACCAATCAAATTGTTACCTCGATTTTGGTAGAGACAAGAAATCTTGGTTGTAGTGGCAAAAATGCCGATTCTGTGTTTTTGACCAAAATTAAATAATTTATTTCTCAATAATTAAAGGGAATTAGAATGAAAGGGATATCTTGAATTATAGCGCTGATATTGATTAATATATTAACCTAAAGATTCCCCCTTAATAAAGTTATCTTGACGTAGAAAAATTTATTTTACTGATATTTTAGATCAGGTTAGAACTACCATTAATTACAAAAAAATTACCCAGATAAAACTGTTAAGGAATAAACAAAGGAAAAGTAAACAGAACGATAGAGGTCAGTTGACCGTGTAATTATCACTTTTAATATTGGAAATCGGTCCATAAATAACTGAGATATAAAATACACAAAGATAATCAGACGAACGAACACACTTACGATTGCTCAAAGTTCATAGTCCAAAAATAGTTAAAATTTTGACTCGCTTTTTGATTGGTTAGAGGGTAGGGTAATAAAAATTAACACCTCCTTGTAAGATCAGGCCATTTGAATTTGAAAGCCATCGCAAGTTGAGATCAGCGGGAAAGCCTTGTGACCAAGCTTCCGCCGTCTGGACAAGAAAATCAGTCAGAAAACCTATTTACTGCTAGTCAACTTTGTGCATGTGTATTTATTCTTTACTTGAGGTAAGATAGATGCTTTTATTTGTATATTTCCTTAGCAGATATTGCCATTGGGGAAGGGAAATTAAATGTGTTTGTAAGTTTGCCATAAAATTGTGCGACTGTAGAAGTCCAGGGTTGGTGGGTGGTAAAAAAAATTGGTTGGTAGGGGTTTCTGGAGTGATACAATGTTAAAATAACATGTGACACTATACATAGAATGTTTGAAAGAAGTCATTAACAGGTCACAAGATATATTTGTACACCCCTGCTGATTATGTGGAAGACAAGCAATGCTAAAGGAATAGTGGCTTTAATGCCATCTGGAAAAAAGAATGAAAACACGGGATTTCTGAGTGTTTGTCAAAGAAATTATAGGGTTTGGTGCATATGGTCTGTTAGCACACATGGCTGACCCCAGGTAAGATTACCAATTGATTAGTTTTGTGGAATTTTTTTTATTAGTCAGGCGTTTTTGGGGTACGATATCTAGTGGCACAAAGATATGTAGGGCCAGGGTCACCGTGAATCATTTCTAGATTTGGGGTGTTTATAAAATAAATATCAAAAAAAAAAGTTGGTGAGCGGTGATCAACCTGGGAGAGGGGAAGTCCAGAATACGTGGGGGCTGTGAAGGGGAATGGACAAAATACACTTTGAGGTCGAGCACAGGCCATATAGACAATGACGATGCCTGAATAGGCGGCGGAACTCAAAAGGGAAAGCCTGCAGAAAGCAAAGATGAATTTTTTATCAATGTGTCACAGAGTACATAGTCTAGGGAGCCCATCATTCTGCTAGCATTCAGGTCAGGACAGCGTCGATAGAAAAAGACAAGTTTGAAGGGCTATTGGAAAAGGGCAATATGGCTACAATGCCTTTGAAAAACAAAAACCAGAACAACACAAAACTATAGAACGTTTCCTGGGAATAGTCTGCAGGAAAAGAAAAGGTCTTATAATAATATTTTCTCCATAGATAAAATTAGGAAGTCTTTGAAATAATTAGTATCTGCTGACAGGGTACTCTTTTCTTGAAAATGTCGCGTCTAGTTGTTGATCGTGTGTTTGGGGGAGCACTCAAGGGAGGTAGAGGATGATGTAAATGTGAGGACTGTAGGCGGCGGTGGGTTTTTTTTAGGGTTATAAAATTTTGATCTGTGGTGGATTAGAGCGTGGATTGACGCAAGTACTGATCCAAAAGTTTTGTTGTTATTGCGAGGGTTTTCGGGACGCGTGGGTTGTGATATAAATTTATTCCCATTTTGTCAGTGATAGCTCATATTACTATAACATTACGATATTTTTTCCTTGGGTAATTTTATATAATATGGATTATATTATTACATTTCAGAATAATAGTTATGATATATATTTTATTTTTATTTTAATATATAGTGTTATTTAATATTTTTTTGATATTTTTATCTATTTATCTGATTGACGCATAGAAATTGGTACTCTTATTTTTGGCGATGAGATATTTTACATAGTAGTTATTTTTGATTTTAATTAGTTGAAATTTTTTATAGTTAGTTGTTTTGACTTTTTTTGTTTTATATAGGCAATTTTTGTTGTTTGATTTATATTATATATTGGGGTTTTTTTTAATATAGCGATTTCAATTTATTATATTATTTTATATATAATAGATAATTTATATTTATATATTCTCTTTATAATATATATATATTAGTATGATATATATAATTATTTATGTTATTATCTCTTTTCTATATTTACGTATTATATATATATATATATTTGTTTTATATATTATTATACTGTATTATGGATGAGTTATGCAAATATATTACCAGAAGATCTATGTTCCAAACCAGTCCTTGCTTTATACTTATAGATTTTGTTTGGTAGGAGTTACAGGTTGTCTGTTTGTAGATTTATTAATTTCCTCACAGATAATAGTGGAAGATACTTACATGTGGACTTACACCTAGACACTTGCCATGATTACAGTAAACTCTACAGAGATAAATGTTACATACTGGGTGAGGTTCAGAGAGTTGAACAGTGGTAGGTGGCTGATAGGGGATCCCTGAGAATAATCACTTTCTTATCATTTTCTGATTCAGGGGTTCTTTATTAGAGGTGATACTCACCTATTGTTTAACCTTGTATTATAGTTTAGACTTACCATCATGTAATGTGTCTTGTAAGCACACAGGTTCATTGTGGATGCACTGTCACACGAGAGCGGGAGACTGGTGAGGGTAGTGTAGTGACAGGGGTGGGATGACCCTGGAGAGTGGATTCAGAACAGGTGAGGAAGGAGTAAATGTGTGGTGGTAGCGTGCACAGGATAGACACACTATTTTAGATGACACAGTATAGTATGTGCAACAGTGTGTCTGATGATATACATTCATATATAGCCATTTTGTTTTTTGTTTAGGGGGTGTTATTTTTGTTAGGTTTGTTACATAAGTGTTTTTATGACTTATGTATATGAGCGGAGAATGGCCATGACTTAGGCCAAATTTAGAATGTAGCATAAGTGTGGTTAAGTTTTGGTTGTAATGATTTAGATAGGTTATAGTGCTGGCAGGGACGGCCTCAAGGGAGGTCTGGGTGTGAATAATGTAAATGGGAAATAGATGTTTTTTTGGTTTCAGAATGTTATTATATGAATTGTGACCAAAATTTATTGATAGGTTGTGATGGATATGTGAAATTTGTTTGATTTAGTAGTATTGGGTGTTTATGTTTTTAAGTTGTGTCAATTAGTTGCAGTTGTGATATTGATGAATAGGTGGACATATTTATTTAAATGAGTAATGAAGATGTAGATTTATGTTATTTGGATGAAGTGGATAAGTATGTGGATGTGGGTAATTATGATTTTGATTATTTATAAGATGATAGGAAGATTTTAGTGGCTTGTGCGGTAAGAGGGAAAGGTCTAAAAGAGGATGAAGATTAATGTTGTGAAATGATTATAAATTAGTGGAAGATAGAAGAGGCGAGGAAATTAGAGTTGTAGGGAGGCTGAGGTAAAAGGTTAGACAAGAGAGAAGACTGAAAAAGAAAAGAAAAAGAAGATTGCAAAGGGAGACAGAGAGGGAAAGGAGATTGCAAGATGAGGCTGAGAGAAGAAGAAAAGAGATGTCAAAGGGAGGCATAGAGAATTGGTTTTGCGATGATCGCTAGAACTCAAGAAGCAAAGAGATTACAAAGAGAACATGAATACCAGAGATTAGAAAGAAACTGAACTTCAAGGACGATGTTCCAGAAAATGGAAGCAGCCCATATCTACCTACTGAATACTACTGGTGCAAGTTCAGGGGGGCCTCATAATTCAGCCATGAATTTTCCACTTAAGATCCCTTGTTGAAGAGTGGAAAGAGGATGAGGATTACGAAGTCTATTTCAGTGTAAAATGAGAGATGACTGAGAGACTAAGCGACGAAATTGGGAGTAGGTGTTGGATGGAAAGGAGAGGAGAAGTGGAGAAGGTTTTTGTTGTTTTTTTTTTTTTCTTGTGAGGTTTTTTTAAATGTATCCCCCATTGGTACCCTTACTTAGGGGGATACATCTTATTTTTATGACGCCTTCATCCAAGGCTAAGCAGAGAAGACCACAGATAGATGATCATGATTATTCTCAATTACAATGCCCTTATTAGTTTAGGGGAATACGGAAAAAAAAAATATACGTGTGAATTTTATAGGAGGAAGAGATATTAAGGGATTGCTTCTAAGCCACTTTCTGGGGAGATCTACCACCAATTCTCTGCCAGACTAGTGGGAGGGGTTGGGAGAATGGGGGGGGGACTCCTCCTGTGGAAGAAGGAATGGGGGGGGGGGGGGGGTGGGGGGAAATGATTTAGCGACTTGGTGCATTTAAAGAGAGTACATTGGACTCCAGACCTTGTAGGGAGAAAATTTCTCCTCACGGATCTAAAGTCGCAAATGATATGTCAGAGCAGAGGTTAAAGGTAGTTCTCATTGCTCCAGACTGAGAATATTCTCAGGCGAACAAGGTGCCAGAAGTAGCTGGGAGCAGATTAGATGGGGGCATGATGAGAGTATTTAAAAACCACCAACGGGAGGGGGGAATAGTATTCGATGTGGGGGGGGGGGGCATCATATAAGTTTTAGCTGGTGCTAATTTTGAAAGGCCACAGCATGTTGATAAAAGAGACCCCACAAAACTCTTGAAATAGGTTTGATAGGGATTACCACTTCAGGCCGTCAAGTCCTCATGTAGGATTATTAAACCTGGGTGGGACGATTTTTGATAGGTTTAATGAAGGTCGATCCTGAAGAGGTTCAGAAGTGATTAGAACAGGGAGGTAAATGGTCAAGTGGGTAAACCCTGTGTGGTGACCTGAAGGCACAGAGGTAATTATGTGGTGGTTGTTGTAAATAAGTTTGTTGGTCATAATTACTTATAAATAACAAATATGGACATGTAGGAAGAGAGATAAACCCCTCAATATTTCGCCCTGCATGCATTTTTTTTTTTTTTTATCTTTTTTTTTTATTTTTTTTATAACATAGGAAACACATAGGTGGGAAAGAAAGGGAACTACTACCTACGGACAAGCAAGTAACCTCCATCAATCCCCCTGGTGGGTAATGTGAGAAGTAGAAGTTAGTATGCAATGTGGGCCACTATTAAAGTTGCTTACGTTTATGATACCTGGATTGGTTTCAGGAAATTTGACAAGATTATTTTGACTCCTCTAGTCTGATGGAGTTTCTCCACCTAGTGCAACCCAGATAAATTTATTCACCACGAAAAGTGACAGATAAGAAGAGTGGGAGGGGAGATACAAGGGGGGGCAAACTAAGGATTTTTTAGCAACACATGGATCACTATCCCATTGCAAGAATATAAATGTGGGGAAAACTCCGCTATGTGAAGGAAGGAGTAGAGTGTGAGAGTGATTATTTAAAGCACCACCCCCCCCCCCCCCCCCACCCCCCCCCCCCCCCCCCCCCGGCCCCCCCCCCTTCCGCGCCCCCCCCCCCCCCCCCCCGCCTCCCCCCCCCCGATTATTAGAGCGAGCATCAAATTTTATTTTAAACGACCAAATCTACCCTCTAATATTGGGGTTTGTGATGTTGTTGAGTTGTTTGTTTGGTTTTTGGGGGAAATCCCCACAAAGACCAGTGATTATTATGGCAGCAGTACAGACCAGGTCACAGTCAAGGAAGGAGGAAGATAACCCCATAAATACTACTCATCCAGACGACGATAATGAGGAAGTCACAGGTGGGCATAGGTCACTATGCCGTGTTTTTCAGGAGGAGAGGAACTCTCCCAAACAGCCATCACATCCACCAAACCAAAGGAGGTACTTTTTATATGAACGAAAAACAAGTTTAATATATATTGGAAGGCTTTGTGGCAGGGGGTTGGTACTGGTTCAATTGGTCATTGAATGCAGTACTACCAACTTCATTATATAGGGCAAACAATGGCGATATGAAAAGATCCACATGTTGTAATCAGGACGGTAGACATGAGGGAAAAAATTGGGTACCTACTTGTCAAAAGATACTTTTCTGTAGAGATTCTATTGTTCCAGGCGTATCTTGCAGACACATTGCCATAATTTAGTGGGGACTGTGACCATTTGTGTACCCAACGCAACAGGGTAGGGAGAAGAAAGCCAACATTGTTTGGGAAAATTCATCAGGACCTACAAAAACACTACGGTGTGAAAACAGGGCCCTGAATATAATAACAGGATAAAAAAACATATGATAAGGTAGACATCGGTGGTATAGAATAACTCCTTTTTCACACACAGTCTTCAAATAAACCAGTTAGAATGGCTCCACTATGCGTATTGTACAATAAAGTGACCTCTCAACCCAGTCCCACCCCGACAATTACCTTGGTCGGAATTCCTGGAACTGGACGAAAATAGAAGAGAGGGAAGTCCCCTCAATTTGAAACCGAAACTTGCGGAGGGGAAACCCCACCAGTAGAAAAATTGGTAGCGGACGGTTGGTGTGTGATAGCAGAATTATTAAAGGGGCTGGGGGAGAAAAAAGTCACCACCACAAATACTTCCAAATTACACGAGATCAAGTACAGGAATTGCACCGGCAACTTTGTTATTTGGCCGGGCCATTTCAATGGTCCATTAGAAGCTTATATTTGAGGACATGGACAGATGAGGGAAGGCAGAGGGAAGATGAAAGACTGTAACCTCATCATAATCCAGTATGTGAACGAGCTGACCACTCGACCTGAAAAACTGGCTGGGGGAAACTAAGCAAATGATAAACCTACGGAAACAAGCCAAGAAAAACATGCTGCATATTATAATAGGAACGGCGAAGGATAGGAGCTTGCTGTGGGGGAGAAGGGAAGGTGCTTCTTCTATTACCACCCGGCAAGCAACAACAAACTTCAGGATTGGATGGAAAGGTCCATAATTTAGTTTCTAGGAAAGGGTAATCTAGAACTAATTAACAAGATAGACAAAAAGGGAAAGGAAAAAAAGTCTTATCATGTGAACCTACTTAAGAAATACCATGATTAGAAGGGTTTTTCGGAAGGCCCACATTTAATGACCTTGGCCATAGCCACTGAAATGAAAAACGAACCTCTCCACCTCTACTTACGAATACCCCCCTATGAAACCATGTGAAAACTTCCTGCACAGGTTAAAAAAAAATACCAGTAAAAAAAAAATCAGTAATCTGACAAACAAAGGGCAGAGGGAGGTAAGAAGATTCTAGAAAGGGATCTGGAGAATCATCACAGACGTGTGTTTAACTGGAAGACCAGAAGGTTTCTGGCCAACTAATCTAACGGACCTTGGGGGATAACGATAAAACGGGGGCACATAACTTGGGTTGGGAGTATTAATGTTGAAATAACTGCTAGACCCAACACCCATCTGTATGAGAGCCTATACTATCCCATTCGCTAAAGAGCAAAGCTTTAAAAAGGGGGAGATAGAATATTTGTTTTAAAAGGGAGATAGAAATTTGTTTGCAAGAAGGGGATTATTTCTCATAGTGAAATCTCCTTATAGCTCCAGTGTGGTATTGTTGAGGAAACCCTTCTGGGGAAACATAGACTGTGCATAGATTACAGGAAAACTGAATGCTGTCACAGAAGGTCAGGTGGATCCATTACCTGATACAAACCAATTGTTTGCCAGATTGAAATAAGGCAACTAAATATTTTTCAAGGTAGATCTCAGTAAGGGGATACTATCAGATTCCAGTGAAGCCTGAGATTCGACCTTATCTGGCCTTTAGCACCTCGGAAGGGCACTATGAGTTTAACATGTTTGTGCCTTTCGGATTGAAGAATGCTCCGAGTGTGTTTTTCCAGAATGATGCGAAAACTATTATTAGATCCCCTGAAAAAATCCATGTATTACTAATTTCATGGATGACATCCTCATCGCCACGGAAACATTTGAGGGAACATGTAGACTCATTAAACATGTTGTTTTGACAGACTCAGGGAGGCAATATATTATTTAACTGCTGCTAGACCAACAAAATGTTAGATTGAATGCAAGGAATTAGAATTCTTGGGACATCCTGTACATCAGGGTAGCATGACCCCTGATCCTAAGAACTTGAAGAAATTGCAGAGAGCACCCAGACCACAGACTAAGAAGGATGTGAGATCCTTTGTCTCACTTTATGGTTTTTACCTAAAATATATTTAAAATTTTAACTCTGTGTGTGCTCCTCTGACAGATCTAACTCGCAAAGGGAAACCAGATAAAATAGAATGGTCAGCAGAATGTGAGTGGCATATAATGAGCTAAAGCAAAAACTCACCAGTAAGCCCATATTAAAGTTACCTGATTTGAGTCAGGAATTTGTAGTGAGAACGGACGCTAGTAATGGGTTTGGGAGCCACTTTGTTACAACGGTCCTCATCACCAAACGGAGAATTGAACCCCGTTGCTTATGCCAGCCGCAAATTGAACAGAGCGGAACAAAACTACTCAACTATATAAAAAGAATGTTTGGCTTTAGTCTGGGCAATAAAGAAATTCCAGATTTATTTGTATGGTAGGCATTTCGTAGTCCAAAGCGATCATCAGCCACTGGTTTCCCTTGCTCAGGCAAAGGATGGTAATGTACGATTGTTAAGGTGGTCTCTTCTCATACAACCTTACTCGTTTACCATTGAGTACATTCCTGGATCGCAGAACGTTGGGGCGGATTTCTTGAGTAGGCACCCACCTGCTGGAATCCAGGATCCCACTAAGGCATAGTTGACTCAATTCGAACATGATGGTATACGGATATGAAAGCTGCACTATTGGTTCGCGCTTTTCTAACGGGGGAGATATGTAGTAAAGTGAATCCGTTTCACCACTCGCTCAAATTCGTCGCTTAAAACGTACTAGCTAAATTAGTTAAAATCTATAAATAACTACAATATTTAAAATTTGTCTGAGCGGGCAAAGTCCATTTACCGCTAAAAATTTAACTAGAGAATTTGAATTTTTCTACTACCACAGGTTAAAAGTTACTACCCCCATACACACACACACCCACCCTAATATTTATCGAAGGACGTAGTAAAATTTAACAACCAATTAAATAGTTACCTCGTTTTTGGTAGAGACAAAAAAACTTGCTTTTAGTGGCAAAAATGCCGATTCTGTGTTTTTGACCAAAATTAAATAATTTATTTCTCAATAAATAAAGGGAATTAGAATGAAAGGGGTATCTTGGATTATAGCGCTGATATTGATTAATATATTAACCCAAAGATTCCCACTTAATTAAAAGTTATTCTTGACCGTTAGAAAAATTTATTTTTACTGATATTTTAGATCAGGTTAGAACTACCATTAATTTACAAAAAAATTACCCAGATTAAAACTGTTTAAGGAATAAACAAAGGAAAAAAAGTAAATATTATAAACGATAGAGGTCAGTTGTGCGACCGTGTAATTATCACTTTTTAATATTGGAAATATCGGTCCATAAATAACTGAGATATAAAATACACAAAGATAATCAGACGAAACGAACACACTTACGATTGCATCCTAAAGTTTATTAGTCCAAAAAATAGTTTAAAAATTTTTGACTCGCTTTTTGATTGGTTAGAGGGTAGGTTATATGGGTAATAAAATATTAACACCTTCCTTGTAAGGATCAGGCCCATTTTTGAATTTGAAAGCCATCCCATAGTTGAGATCTGCGGGGAAAGCCTTTGTGACCAAGCTTCCGGCCTGGTTCTGGACAAGAAAAAAGCACATGGGTCTGGAATAACCTATATTTACTGCTATGTCAACTTTGTTGCATGGGTATTTATTTCTTTAACTTGAGGTTTAAGGATAGAGATGATTTTATTTGTTTATTCTTCCTTTGAAAGTATCAGGCTCTATGTAGTAATGCCGATACATTTTATTTCGATACTCTGCTAATTGGGAGATGGTTCAAGGGTACGACGGACACTAGGTCAGGGAATGTCAGTCTTTTTCGGAAGGATCGATGTGAGTTTGTGTAATGTGGTGGTTGGGGGTGGTAGTGGGTAAACAATGTTTTGCGTAGTGGCCCCCTTACTAATTTTTATTTTGTGCCACTAGAGTGCCAGTGGGTGAGTAATAAAATTGATATTGCCATTGGGAAAGGGGAAAATATAAATTTAAATGTGTTTTGTAAGGTTTGCATTAAAATTTTTGCGCGACTGGTAAGTCCAGGAGGGGGAGGAGGGGAAAAATAAGATTGGTAGAGGCTTTCTGGAAGTGGACAACAAATGTTTCAAAAATAACCGGTGACAGCTATACCTTAGACTGTTTGAATTAAAGAAGTTATATAATATTTGCACACCCCTGTTGATTATTGTGGGGATGTGGAAGAACAGACATGCCAATTTGCTCTTAAAGGAGAATTAGTTGGCTTTAATGCTTTATGTTTTTGTGGGTCTTCTTAAATAGGACAGAGGGTAAAAAAACTCTCACACTAACGGGTTTTTTTAAAAATAACAGGACTAAAACTGTTTTTTTTTAAATATGTACTGGGCACTTTGAGCCGGAATCAGATTTCTGCACTATACTCTATCGTACAAAAATTTAGCGCGGTTTGGGCAAAATATTAACACTCATTAACGTCTCAGTAACTTTTGAATCGGGAGTTTCGAACTTAGTGTGTGTGGTGACTCCAAATTAATAGTCCTATTCCTGATAAGTAGACACCGATCTGACATTTCTCAATTCATAGAAACCCTAAGGCTAGCGACACTGTGCTCGTGGGTTGTTAACGCTCGTTGATTGGACCATATTTATTAATGTGATTTTTTTGTAAACAGACATCCTATATTAAACATTAGTATTCCCATGAGGAGAACAAAGGTTCCCGGGACAGGGGTGAATTTCTCCAACCCATAAATTTTTGGATCCTGGGGTTTTTTTCTTGGGCGCACAAGATTACCATTGAAGATTCTGTATGATAAACAAGTCCTTAAAATATTTGGTTTTGTTCCAGTGAGTGGGCTATTCATAGCTGTGAGTATGTTGCACGTCGTGCTCGTCTTGGAAATGTTTATAGAGCGAGAAACGCAGGTCTCATTCTGAGTGTGATTTTACCTTTTTTTTTTGGCACCCATCATTTGCTGGTCATCTAAAATATTTTTTTTTTTTTTTGAGGAATTGTTGCACATGCTGAGTTTTTTTTTTTTTCTTTCTTAGGACTAAATCAGATTATTCCAACTCTTCGTTCATACAATTTACGAGTAAGAAAAAAAAAAAAAAAAAAACCTCTTTAGACTAAAACCCTAAAGTATCTGTGACTTCTTTGGGGGGCTATCATACTTTTGTTTCCTTTTAACGGACATGCAGTGGGTCTACTAACATCGAGTGGTGAAGGATCTTACTGTGAGGGTTCTATCAAATTTCTAGCTGGATTAAAGCAATTTTTTATATTTTTTGACTTTATGACTATTTTGTTATATGCTTTTCTTGATGTTAATTTTTTAACTTGTTGTGACGTCGTAAGTTTTTAAATTGATAATATAACTTAATAACTAAAACTAATCAGGGGGGGCTAAACAGATGTCTGGTCCAGCTCGTTCTAAATATCCTTATATAATCATTTGGTATATTAGTTTCCCTCGTCTGTGTGTCTACCTGTCGTCACTTTGAATGTTTTGCGTGCACAGTGAATGGATCTATATATATATTAATGTTTATGTATTAGAATCTGTCTTTGACTACTTTAGATCTGTGTCGTGTAGGAAGGTTATAGGTGCGAAGAGAGAGAGAGGAGAAGAAGGGAGCGGAGAGGAGATGATGAGGAGTAAGAGGGAGAGGAGGAGGGGATCGAGGGAGACGGGAGGAAGAGAGGACGAGGGGGAGGGTGGGGAGGGAGGGGAGGGAGCGAGAGGGGATGGGGTGGATGAGGAGAGATGTGGGGAGGATGGAGAGAGGGGGAGGGGGGTAGAGGGGAGGAGGGAGAGGGTGAGAGAGAGAGTGGAGGAGGAGAATGATTTTCCCGCTCTCTCAGTGACAGCCAATCCTAATCCCTATTTTCCACCACCTCCATCTCGTGGAAAATCTTTTTTGTTATTTCTATCTCACACCTGTGACTTTGGGACTATCATCATCTCCAACCATATTCAGAAGGGGGACCAACCCAAGTCCTTATTTCTCCCTATCAAAAAATCTGCGTAACCAGTCACATCATTGAACCTTGATTAGAAGGAAGATCTGGTTGCGCTTGTGGTATTAACAGAGTTTCATTCTTCGGCGGGAATGGTATACAACATGATGGTTTTGAGTCCCTAAAGGATGTTCAGGCAAGGGAAGGGAAAAATTAAGTTGACAACTTCGATGAAGGGAAGTTAATTCGACGTGAGACTTTTCAAAAATGTTTTCAGTTTTTTAAATGAACTTGTTCACTCTCCACAAAATTGAAAGTGAAGGCTGTCTAAAGGATTTGTGATAGTTGATATCTCAAATAACAACCTCCTTTGGATAAGTTTGTAAGATCCGTCTGGTTTTTACGTTTCGCACAATATATCTATTTGGAGGGCAGGAATGTCTTATGTTGAAAACACCAAACTTAATTGCTGCCCGATGCAAATATTCCTTAGACAGAGTTACGAAGCACGAAGGAATAATGGACGGATAATGATGATTTAGTATACTTTTGACGAAACCATGGAGTTGTTAATTCGCACCATACAAAAAGAAGGGATAAAGAATGGCATATATTCTTGGACTGTGTTCATAAAAGGACAATTTCCCAGTTGCTAAGGACAACGAATTTTATAAATTGCGCCATTGCTGGCAGCAGTGTCGCAGTGGTGAAAATATGAATTGTCCATGACGCAGCAGAAATAATGTTCCATGGCAAATTTTCAACCTGTATGGTAGGGACTACCTCAACTCGAAAATTGAATGGATATCATATTTTTCGTTCTTGGATCTAGACGAAACAACTTCTTCCTCCCCATTCTCTTGACAGGACCATCATGTTGTATTGTACATAGAACAATGCAATCCTATCCATCAATGGTGCTTGTAGCTCAGCTCAGGGGGATGACAATAGTTAGCCAAAACTTCCTCAAGCACAAAAGATTGCATTATGAACTTGGGATAACGAAACTGAAAATGTCAATGTCGACAATAACCTATTTGAAACGCTGAATCTGGAATTGTTTACAGCTTAGTGAAACAGACTTCTTAAGAAGTTGGATTAAAGGTGTTTTTTTGCGTTGACCAAATGATTTATTGTCATCATCATGGTCACACCTCTGCTTTCGATCTACCACCACCCTTTTTATCATTCGCATCTCTTAAAACAATTAGAGTTTTACTTTGGGCTTACTTAAAATCAAGGCGACATCTGGGTTGAAGCCTAGCACAGCTACACCAAATTTTTTTAAATTGAGCGACGTGGTATGGGTGGTGGAAAATAGTTTTCCTTACACATGATACCTTACAAAAGAACAGATGTGTCTCTAATTCTGGAAGAAAAAGAATGGTGTTGATTCATTGTGCTCCGTGAGGAGAGAAGAAAAAGAAGAATACTGGGGCAACGTGTATGGATTATTTACAGTTTTAATCCAAGCCATTTAATCAGTCTTTGTTGAATTCTAATGGAAATCGTCTGACGAAGTTACGGATCTGAGATAGAAATGTTAAACTTAACTGAGATATCCAAAAACATTAAAGCATACTGTAATTTATGCCTCCTTCAAAACACGAAGACAATACGTGGCAGGTGTATAACTGTGTAGAAATTTACCTTTGTCATATACATAGTATAGTTTTTGGATGATATACATACAGTTTTTATTAATCCCCACGTTTCAGATGTTTTAATTTTTTAAATGGTGTGATCGAGGCTACTTAGTAGATGTTTCCTATGCGCGATGTTGGTGAGCAGGATATGGACATACGCCCTTCTGATCCTACTTTTATGACATTTAATTGGACGTAGTATACTGTAACACAATTTGTTTTTTTTTTTTCAGGCCGTGTGCTTCTGGTAATGTAGAGATTCGGGTAATGAAAATAAGAATCTAAGGTATTTAATAAAATATTTACGGTTTTGATTTGAAGATTTTTTTTTGAGAATGCAGGAGGAATTGATTGTTGATCGTTAACCAACAACATATTCTGTGGAACGTCTGTGGATGTTAATATACGACTGACATGCCAATACTATTGAAATCATATACATCAGGTAGTTTTTTTTTTTTTTTATTAAAAAAAGAAATGTTTATTGTTTTATTTTTTTTTTTTTTTTCTTTTAAATGTTGAACATCAAGTGGCTGTGATCGGACTTTTAACCAGTATGGTTTCTTACTAGCGTGTTTTTTTTTTTCTTTCCAACACTCCACAACGTTGTAGGGTTTTATTCTATCCTCTTTGTTGACCTTCTTGTTTTACACATTTGTAGGTCAGGCATTTTTTTATTTTTTTTTTTTTTTATAAATGTTTTATATTTTGGCAATTTTTGTGCCATTTTGTTATCCCCTCCAAACCTTCCCAACCCCAAACCCCCCCCCCCCAGTCCACCACCCCCCCCCCCCCCCCACCCCCCCCACCCCCCAGGCCACCGCCCCACCCACCACCACCCCCCCCCCCCCCCCCCCCCCCCCCCCCCCCCCCCCCCCCCCCCCCACCCCACCCCCCCCCCCACCACCCCCCACCCCCCCCCCCCCCCCCACCACCACCCCCCCATCACCACCCCCCCCCCCCCCCCCACCCGCCCCCCCCCCCCCCCCACCTCCCCCACCCCCCCCCCCCCCCCCCCCCCCCCCCCCCCCCCCCCCCCCCCCCCCCCGCCCCCCCCTCCCCCCCCACCCCCCCCCCCCCCCCCCCCTACCCCCCCCTACCCCCCCCTCCCCCCCCCCCCCCCCCCCCCCCCTCTCTCCCCCCCCCCCCCCCCCCCCCCCCCCCCCCCCCCCTCTCCCCCCCCCCTCTCCCCTTCCCCCCCCCCCCCCCCCCCCCCCCCCACCCCCCACCCCCCCCCCCCCCCCCCCCCCCCCCCCCCCCCACCCCCCCCACCACCCCCCCCCCCCCCTCCCCCCCCCCCCCCCCCCCCCCCCACCCCCCCACCCCTCCACCCCGCCACCCCCACACCACCACACCAAACCCCCTACCCCCCCACCCCCCCCCCCCCGCACCACCCCCCCACCCCCACCCACCACCCCCCCCCCCCCCCCACCCCCCCCACCCCCCCCCCCCCCCCCCACAACCCCCCCACACACCCACCCCCACCCCCACCACCTCTCCACCCAACCACCACCACCCACCCTCCACACCACCACCCCACCCCCGACCCCCAAGCCCCCCCCCACCCCCCACCACCCCCCCCCCCCCCCCCCCCCCACCCCACCCCCCCAATACCCCCCACACCCCCCCCCTAGTTCCCACCCCCCCCCCCCCCTCCCCCCCCACCTCCCCCCCCCTTCCCAACACCACCTCCACCACCCCCCCCCCCCCACCACCCCCCCCCAACCAAACACCCCCCGTGCCCCCCCCCCCCCCCACCCACCCCCCTACCCCCCCCTCACCACCCCCACCCCCAACCCCCCCACCCCCACCCCCCCACCACCCACACCCCCCCCCCCACCCCCCCCACCCCCCACCACCCCACACCCCCCCTCCACCCCCCCACCACCCCCCACCCCCCCACCACCACCCCTCTTTAAAAATTAAAAAAAAATTATTGATACCCCCTAAAATACCCCCACTTGAGTAAAAAAAATAAAATAAATAAAAGAAAAAATAAATAAAAAATTCGCACCGTCACAGGCAAACCTTCCATATCCCCCCCCCCCCTGTTGCCCCCCATGTTCCTCCCCCAGTGACCCCAGGACATCCCCCCCCTGAACACCATTTCCAACGAAGTCTAGCTGTTTTAGATCCCCCCACTTTACAACCAAACCTTAACTTTTATGTGGCCACCACCCCCAGCCCCCACCCCCCCCCACCCCACCACCCCATGCCCTTACCCGCCCCCACAAATGCTGTTCGCATTTTCCCCATATCCACCCCCCCCCCCACCCCCCCCCCCCCCCCCCCCCACCCCAACCCCCCCCCCCCCCCACCACAATAATAATAATTATATAATAGTTGCCCCCCCCACCCCAAGCGAAGTGGCGACCCCCCCCAGAAACCCTCCCCCCCCCCCCCGGCGCCCCACATCTGTACGTGCCCATGTTGACTAGTTAATTCCCCCATTATGGCCCCCACCCCCCAGGCCTGCCATCCCCCACGGGGCCCACATGGTGTAGAGTCCCTTAGTAGATGGTTGTGTGCTCTGTCCTTGTCTTGCAGGCACGCTTGCCTTCGTGCCTTAATGCACAGCTAAATTATAGATACTGTTGATACTGAAGCACCTTGATTAATGTTTTCGCAAGGTACACGATCCTGTTCGATATAAGGAGATCAGAGCTGCTCAACGTTGTAAAGGTTATTGGTTTCGTAAACTGGTCATCACTTCTAATGGGATAGCCGGCACAGTGGTCAGGTATACAGGTCACAATGTGTTGTTGCTTGTCCTGGAACACAATGAGGCCCCGACAAGAATGCATTGTTGACAATGAGTGTTACAATAAATGTCAATACGCGAATGTGTAGACTGTTCTGTGGAGTTGACTGAAGGTTCAAACACTCATTCATGCGTATCTAGAAGTTACTGATGCAGACTACTGTGGACGTTTCAATAGTTTAATTTGACGCACACATTTGGACAGAACGGGTACATCGTTACAGGAACACAAGTCGACATAAACAGCATAGTGTTGATCAATGGACTACCGTCATAAATTAGCATTCATGTAGAATAATCTTGCAATGGAACATCTGTAAACACCTAGATTTCCATTGTTTATAAATACAGTCAGCAGACCTTACTGACCGAGCATGTCAATTAAGCAATACTGTTCAAACTTGACTCCTAAACAGGACCTCTTTCTAGCGAAGATTCCTTTAGGTAAATTACAGCAAATCTCTGTGAAGATAATGTTAACCCACTGGTATTGGGTTTTCTTTATAATAGTGATCTCTCAATCATCACCTGATAATAAGGAAGCATTCCCGTTCTCTGATTGATGATCTGCAATAAGTAGAATTCCAAAATAAATCGAATTCCACAATGGCTTCTGGTTCCCGGTTGAGCATCGAATCACTATACGGATGTATAGCCAAATCTTCAATCGAAGCTTTGTTCATCAACAATAAATGATTCTACAAGGATCAGCATATTCTGTCCTCATAGTTGCTGCATATAAACATATTTAGTGCTGCTAGATAATATGTCGTCCCGACATATTCATAGGTAAATTCATATCGACGTCTGCCCATCTGAGCCTAGGAATGAAAAAAAGTTCGGTAAACAGTTCTTTACCTTGGCATAGGAAAAAACAACTAGCAAACACAGAAACGCTCTTCTCCTCGCGTTATGGAATGAACACTAGGGAACTCATGGATTTAACCATCCCAGAAGAAACTATCTTCGTTCCCATAATCAAAAAGAGATCACAAACTTTGGACAGGTCTCAGACATGACGTCCCGGCAGGCTTCTCCATCACCGAAGAACTCCTTAACCTATCTTCATGCGCCGAAAAGCACCTGACCCCAAAAGTCCAGTACAAGGGAAAATAGTTCCACTTAAACATACTAAGATACCAAGATATAAGACATACTCGTCCTACATAGACAAGAACTACACATAGATTCGGGCCATAGATATTCTGAAGCAAGAACAATCTATTCCTAACCAAACACAGAATAGATTGCTATAAACCCAGATTCCTACGCCCCAGTTCGATCTTCAGAAAAGATACAAGAGCGATAACTCACAGAATGAATACCCATCGCCTAATCTGAGTTCTGTCCCTTTAGACTGAAAAATCGTGAATACAAAGATAAATATATTTTTATCAGACAAATAAAAACATTCTACATTTGTATGCGTAATCCGTGCGCCACACCAAAAATATGTGCGCAACAATACTCTATCATGCCACTTGATCCTGAGGATCCTGCGAAGACAGCTCATGTTTAAATGATTAAGCTTCTTGGCATGTCTGCTATACACTGTCCATGTGTCACAGGCATACAGGAGAAATAAATAAATAATTTTAACAAATAGCCACATAGAGAATAATAGTTGAACAAAGTCTGGAATGGAATTCACCGCTATACATAGGATTCGTGGACTATGAAAAGGCATTTGACAGTGTAGACAGAGAATCGCTTTGGAAATTGATGAGGCATTATGGAGTTCCCATGAAGATCATTAACTTAATAAAAAAGACCTATGAAGACATGACATGCAGAGTTCTTCATGAAGGACAACTTACAGAACCGTTTAGGATGAGAACGGGAGTGAGACAGGGATGCCTCTTGTCTCCATTTCTTTTCTTACTAGCAATATATTGGGTCATGAAAACATCGACATCACACAACAGAAATGGAATCCAGTGGAATCTGACTAAACAGCTTGATGATCTAGATTTTGCAGATGACTTGGCTCTTATGTCCCATAATCATAATCAGATGCAAGAGAAAATGAAAATTCTCGATGAGAGGTCACAACAAGTGGGCCTGAAAATACACAGGGAAAAGACAAAGATTATGAGAATAAATGCAAGAAATGATAACAAGGTTGAACTTGAAGAAACACCCCCAAAGGATGATCAAGAGGAGCTTTCATTGCGTTGGGAAACATATGGAGAACAAGAGAAATCAAGTCCAACACGAAAATAAGAATCTTCAACTCAAATGTGAAGTCAGTCCTATTGTATGGCTCTGAGACACGGAGAACAACAAAAACAACAACCAAAAAGCTACAGACTTTTATTAACGGGTGCTTGCGTAGAATAGAAGGACTGAAATGGTATGACAAAGTCACAAATGTGGAATTGATGACAAGAACCAGACAAGTGCCAGTGGAACAAGAGTTGAGAAAAAGACGCTGGCGATGGATAGGACACACATTGAGGAAACCTGTTGATAGCATTACAAGGCAGTCCTTGTTCTGGAATCCACAGGGAAAGAGAGGCAGAGGTAGACCAAAAAAACACATAGAGAAGAGAACTGGAAACAGAGGTGAAGATGATGAGGAAAACATGGAAAGAACTTGAGCGGATGGCACAGGACAGGAAGACTTGGCCTGTGTTTGTTGAAGGCCGATGCTCCTTGGGGAGCTAAAGGGTATTGATTGATTGATATTATTTTCAACCTGCTAAACTTCTGTGTCTTTGCTCTCATCGGACTGTTGTCGGGATGGTTGTTATATATAAAATTAAAAATCAATTAAAACTAGTTAACTGTTACCACAATTATCCGATACCTCAGCTACGATTATAATAATAATAAAAGTTGTCCAGGAGAACGTTGTCGACTGCTGCGGATAAAAGTAGTCTATGAGGAATGAGGTTAATAAATATATTTTGTTCAGACATTATTTATGAAAGAATCGATTCTCACTCATATGTGTTGTGTGTCATCACATCCCTCCGCCCCCCCCCCCCCCTTTCCTATCATCGCACTTCATCACATAATTTTGGACCCCCTCCCTCCCCCTCACTGCGTGACGACATGTGTGGACAAGTCTTTATTCCCCTGATAACAGACCGTGGCTTACATGAGTCCCACATTCTATTCTATGCAAGCAGATCTTTATGAATGCCTTCGTGGTCGTTTTTGTTGTTCTCCATATTTCAATAAACAGCCTAAGATTTGCGGATGATACAGTTTTGATAACTGAAAGTGAACAGGAATTGCAAGAACTAGTGAAGCAAGTAAACAGCATAAGTCATGAATATGGATTTGGACATTAACACTGAAAAAAAAAACCGGAAGCTATGATACTTAGCAAAGCTGCCGATTAGCCAACGTTAAAGATGATAATAAATTGGAAAATCATGGAACAAATCAAGATTTTCTCACATCTGGGGCGTATAACCAAAGATGACCTATTTGGAACGTAAGTCAAGAAGAGAATAGGATATATAGAGAATGGGGCACACCTCATGGGCATCGAAGGAAACAAATAAAGGGTCCTAGAAAAACTTAACAATGAAAAGAGAATTAATTGTGAAGTTCAAAATTAGATAGCTAATATATGTTGGCCACATAGACAAGCTGAAGACCATCATGGAAGGAAGGCTTAAAGACAAACGTGCAAGAGGAACAACAGGAAGACAGCACTATAAGAGGGAAGATAACTTCAAAAGGTGGGCAGGAAATAATCTATCATAGTACAACATGAAGACAAGAGCCGTTGGAGATCCATGGAAGCCGATCTCCGTTATGGAGGTGGCAGCTTATGATTGCGATATTTCAGAACCATAACATATGAGGTAACAGATAAAGCACATCTGGCCATCGCCAGTACTATTCCTGGAGAAGCTCTATGGAGATAGAAATAGCCTCCAGCTGACCACTGCTTTCTTTGAACATATTCAAGTTGACGTCTGAGATTGTACGATTTTTTTTCCCAATGCAGTGCAAGGACCTCTTTCTTTTTGTATCCTTATTTTGATGTCACATCCTTACCTTCTGTGTTATCTGCGTTGTTGCCAAGAAATATGTACCAATTCCTATCTTTTATGGACGTTTTTTCCAAGTGCAATTTTGCTGTTTTGTTAAGTTTAATTTCGTTATCTTTGTATTTTCTCTTGTTTTTTTTCTTTTTCTTTCAGATCCAACTGCAGGGGTCTCTCGTCTAGTATTCTTTTTTTTCCGTCTTGCATTTGCTTTCAGTTATGGCGTGGAAGAGCAAGGTATTGATTAAACCCAGATCGTCAACTTTCATTTTTCAGAATCCGATAGGAGATGACATGACAGGACATGGAGAACTAGTGAAAGGTATGCCGCTAAGAAGAGCAGTAGAATCTGAGAAGAACTTTGTATTGTTGAGAAAAATTAGGGAAGACTAAGGGAATACTAGAAATGTATGCTAGAGAGAAAGGTGAAGTGAAATAAGAGGATTTAGAGAAATATGTGCTAGAACGAACGAACGAACGAACGAACGAACTTTATTTTCAAAGGGTTAAGAATTGGGCACGCAGGCCCGTCTGACATTCTGCCCTTCCTCTCTCTCTCATCATGTATACTAATATCCTTTCATCCTCACATTTACTTTAAGCATTATTAAGGCATTTATCATTATAAAAGTAATATTACATTTGCAATAATCATCATAATTAAAGTGTTTTTAAAATAAAATAAAATAATTTAAAAAAAAAAAAATAATAATAGTAATAATGAATTTGAAAAATAAATAAATAAATAAAAAATAAATAAATTTAAAAAAAAAAAAAAGAATCGAATTCTTCGTACTGTAAATTAGTGATTTGAGACATATTCAGAGGTATGTTATGAGAACTTGTAAAATGTTCATACGGTGTTCAACTGAATGACTCAGGGACTTTTTTTTTTTTTTTTTAAGGTTCATCAAGATGAGGTGGGTAGACAGTTACTTTCCATTTTCCTTTCCATTTCCTTTGCGTCCCAAACTCAAGACCAGAATCAGACTAGGTAGATAGTTAGATAGACATATACGAAAGCAATTAATTTGCCAAGGGTTGAAAATCGGACACAGTCCCCTCTTGCATTCTTCCATCCTCTTGCTCATCTTTTATTACTGTTACTCAACATTCTCCAGCGTACTGAAAGTATTAATTTAAGGACAGTGCAACATTACAAGGAAGTATAACAGCATACATTGACAGTACCTGATCATAAAATTAAGAATATAAGTTATTAAGAATATAATATTAAGAATAAGCATATTGTAATGAAAACTAGATCATCAGAGCCTCCATACAGTATATTAGATAAAAGAGGAAAAAGTCGATGGTAGACAAAAAGAGAAATAGAGAAATATGAGTGAGACAGATGAGGGCCGGTAAAGAGAATGAGAAGAAAAATATGTACTAGCGGGACAGTTGATGAATAGAGAAATTTCTTCTCCATTTTCGTTCATTTTCAGACGTCAAATTGAATATATTCAAAAGCAGTGGTCAGTTTGAGGATGTTGGTATTTCCGTAGAGATCTTTTTCCAGAAATGGTACTGGTGACGGCCATATACGTTTTCTCTGTTCCTCATATGTTGGGCACCTTTGAAGTAGATGTTCCGCAGTAATTTTATTGGGGCCACTGTTAGTAGTTCCTATCTTTATCTTGTTGAATAGATGGTGTCCCAATCTGTTGTGGCCTGTGCGAAGTCTGAAGATTACCACTTGTTCACGTCTGCTAAGTTGGTAATATGCATAATTCTTTTGGTGGTCTGGATGCCCAGCTTCCCACTTGCTTCTGTATCTGCCATTGATAAAAATCTTGGTCTCTTCATAAGTTATGCTTGTGTCAAGTTATGCTTGTGTCAAGTTATGCTTGTGTCAAGTTATGCTTATGACAAGTTATGCTTGTGTCAAGTTATGCTTGTGTCAAGTTATGCTTGTGTCAAGTTATGCTTGTGTCAAGTTATGCTTGTGTCAAGTTATGCCTGTATCAAGTTATGCTTGTGTCAAGTTATGGTCGCTTTCCATCTTCCTTTGCCAATCTGTCAGCCGCTTCATTTCCAGAGGTTATAAAAATGAGGTTATAAAATCTCTGCTAAATGGCAACATGTAGGACAGTAAGGGAGAGTTAAACTATCATTAAAACCCACTCAGAAAAATTGTTAAAAAGTATACATAGCTATACTATGAACATGCGAGAAGGACTGACCAAATTGAGAGTAGGAATGATGGTAATAGAAGCAGAAATTAACCAGTGTCCAGAAAATAGCCAGGACTAAATTGTAAACAATAGCCATGGGATCTGTGGATATTTAAGCAAATAAAGAGGGATCTGTGGGTAGGGGAAGGTGCATAGTTTATGTGGAGCATACTCTAATGTACTAGCAATAACCCGTCAATAATGACGGAAGTAAATCAAAAACTGTAAAATATTTTTAAAATATTTTTTAATTCAATATAAAAGTTATTTGATGGCAACATTTTTTTTTAAAGTGCGTGGATTTGTTTCAAAAAAATGTTCCCTGATATAAAGTGTTTTTAACAAAAACTAAAGCTTTCATGATTTGTTTCTCGGGTGAGGGCGACACAGAGCTGGCCGTGTCCGAAAACAGGTTCAGGAAGGAAAACCCCTACGTGATCAAAAGATTGTCCATGCGCCTTATTGATCGTCATTTCAAATGCTAAAATCATTGGGAATTGACGACGTCGCATCCTAAATGGCAAACTGCACTCGCTCGGTTCTAAGTCAATGCGAGTAATTAACACTCGTTCACCCTTATTACTGCCAGTGATCATTTCTGCATTAATAGAATTCCGATGCAAGACTTTTACCTTGTATGACCAAACGCGTGCCATTCAATAGTTCGTTTTTTTTGCGTTCAGATTTCGCAATAGCATGAAACATGCAGCAACCTTTAATTTCAGCAAATGCGGTGGAATTTCTGATGTGCACTGCTCGTTAAGGAACTCGGTTGGGGAATCAACTGCATCGTTGGGATCATCGGAAATCATGGTATATATGCGCCAATAAACCGTTTCATTTCCAGCGAGTAGCTCCAGCAATAAGTCTGCAATACTTTAGATTAAAATTTTGTCTTGAAGAAACAATCAAAAACTTACATTTTAAGGTTTTTTTAAACAAAATGATGAGTTAAATCCGTTTCCGGAATGAAACTGGTTCTACAATCAAAAACTTACATCACTGTCACTCACTTTGTGTTGCACAATGTGGTGGATTTGATGTTATGAATTGTTGTAGGTATTATTATATTTGTATTAAATGAGATTAGCTATGAAGGTCCCTGAATATACCCAATAATATTGTGAACTTTTCAGGGTACCTTTCCACTACCACCTTTTTATCTCATTCAAAATGTATTTATATTAAATGACTTCGTGTTGTGTCTAGGGTTATGAATGTAGAGTGTAATGTACAATAATCAACAAACATACAAACAGATAGTTTATTATTCACAACAGCACACAGTACTACCACAATAACATACAAACGACACTCTAAAAGGCTATCTTATTTAAGACTGTGGTTGAATTTTGTGTAAAGATAATTTTTACAATTTTATTATCCTGATTCAAATTTATTTGCAATCAGGACTGACAATTTAAAAGTGAAATCAAAATAATCATTTACATCAGTCAAATAGCACAATAGATCCTTTGTCCATACATAAAATATTTTTCTAATATACGTCTGTAGTGTTCTCCTACTTTAAGGTAATACTGGTCGTACCACTAGGTTGTTGTTTTAAATCATATCCTTTTAAAATATTTGTTTCTTTTTTGTCACTTGTGGAACTATTAAATATTTGTCCCAGTTTTGATTCACTGTCACTTTTTATATTTCTTCTTTTAAAGTTCTGTAGTTGAGCTTTCAGGTGCCGAACGAGAACTTAAATTGGCAGTAGAATATAGGTTGAACCTTTCCTCTGCTCGCTTGACAATCTGTTCCCTGTTTGATAGGCAATGGCCACTAGCATGGGCTCGCAGTAAACAGGCAGAGTCCTGAATCAATCAGTTTTCAAGCGTTTGGTACCACATTAACGTCAGTACCCAGGACCTCTGAAATGTGAAGGTATGCATCCTTCGTAATATCTAGCATACACTAATAGTCCACAGTTTAGGACATGTACATTACAAACAAACACAAAGGATCATATCCTTATACAAACCTATGCCACCATTTTCTTTTGATGTGACAATGTACACCAGTATTCCTTTCCCTAATAGTTACAACGCCACTGCAATTCCAGCTGTAATCTCTTCCACATAATAGGATAAGTGTTATGCTCCTTTATGACAATCATACATATTCTTGTAGTTTTACACCTCTCTGACAGTCTATCACATGGTGGATCAATCTTTAGGCTATGCCTCATGTTTGCTATAGACCCACTCATGTCCCGACATATATTATTATTTCACATTCAATTTTTATATAAAATACATGTTAATAAATGTCCATCTTACCACAATTTTTAATGAAATATACACAGAGACGATGACTGACACAGTTTCGATCTGTTTTATTGCCCAGGCTGCTTAGAACTTGTATTTTAAAGCACAGCCTGATCTCATCTATCACTGTTGAAAATTTTCTAGAAATGGCGTCCCCCTTAACGCCTATTCTGACAATATCGATTCAGTTAGCCAATTGCTATTAATATTACAAGAGTAAACAGTCTTTTCAAAAAATCTCATTCAAACCTTTCCTACGTTACTAGGTTATTTATGTTTATTCAAAGGTCAGCCAATAATATTTCGTCTCACTTCAAATGCCACCCAATCGGATTCACTGTACTATCCTAGCCTATCTGTCACCTACTTTTTTCCCAAAAAATATGCGATCCAATCTAAGCAGATATGACTTGACCTGACAGTATCTCTGATCTCTATGTATTGTTTTATCAATATTTAATTAGTTAAGGGACTATTTATATAACTAATAACATATTCTTGGTCAGCAAGTCTTTAGGTACACGAATATACAATTTTTAAGGGGCTATGTGGTTTGGTTCAAAATTCTATCTTTTTTTTCTATGTTAGATGTTTATTTTTAAACTACCTCCTGTTCACTTCTTTTCTCATGTACTTACGAGATAATTACGAGAGCTTAGGTCATTCATAATAAGAGCTTAACATGTTTCCATGACGTAGTGTCCACAATTCTAACTTTTTATTTTATTTTGGGGAAACCCCTAAGGCAAAGCGTGCAAGTTGGTTGTAGAGTTAGAACCAATTTGAGACGTGATTTGCGTGTTATCGAGCCTTGCCCCTCCTCGTTCCACAATGCATTTTAGGCAAATATTTTCTTAGAACTAGGAAAAGTGGTTGTTTATGTCAAGGACGAATTTGAAAAATTGGGTACCGTTTTGTTCAGCTATTCGTTAGCAAATAATAATCTGAAGGCGTAGGCGATACTAACCGTTCTAGCAGAAAATTCTTTTGTACTTTCTTATCTTTGCCTTTATGCCCTATACTGTTATATATTAATTTAGATATTGTATTTAGAAGTCACTACACATCTCCCCCCTTTAGAACAGACGATCATATGTCAGTTCCTACTTCTAAATACACATAGATAAATTTACTATCTATGCCTGGTGACTACTCTGATGTTCGTCGTACGGATGTCTGCTTAAAAAATCAGCTCCCACATTAGTTTTTCCGGGAATGTACTCTATGGTAAACTGGAATGGTTGTAGGAGCAAAGACCAGCGTAATAATCTAGCATTTTCATGCCTTGCTTGTGACAGACACACGAGTGGTTTATGATCTGTCTGGATCTTAAATGATTTTCCATAAAGATAAATCTGGAACTTTTTTATAGCCCATATGGCTGCCAGACATTCTTTTTCACTTGTTGAATATTTTTGTTCTGCTGTGTTCAACTTACGGCTAGCATAAGCTACTGGGGTTAATTCCCCATCAAGTGAATTTGACCGTTGTAATAGAGCTACACCCAAACCGATATTACTAGCATCCGTTCTCACTATGAATTCTTGACTCAAGTCAGGTAATTTCAAAATAGGGCTGCTTGTGAGCTTTTCTTTCAATTCTTGGTATGCTAATTCACATTGCGCTGTCCAAATAATTCTATCAGGATTTCCTTTGCGCGTTAAATCAGTCAATGGAGCACATATGGAGTTAAAGTTTTTAATATACTTTTGGTAAAAACCACATAATGAGACAAACGATCGCACATCTTTTTTTGTTTGTGGTCTTGGTGCTTTTTTTAACTTCTCCAGGTTCTTGGGGTCAGGGGTCATGTTTCCCTGATGTACTGTGTGGCCCAAGAATTCCAGCTCTTTACATCCAACACAGCATTTCGTCGGTCTAGCTGTCAAATTGGTCTCTCTCAGTCGATCAAACAACATATTCAGAGAGTTAATGTGTTCCTCAAATGTGTTGTAATTGCTATGAGAATATCATCCATGAAGTTGGTGATGCATGGATTCTTCAGGGGATCCAGTAACTTTCTCATCATCCTCGAAAACACACTCGGTGCATTTTTTCAGCCCGAATGGCAACATATTAAATTCATAATGTCCTTCCGAGGTGCTAAAGGCTAAATAAGGTTTGACTTCCGGCTTTACTGGAATCTGATAGTAGCCTTTACTCAGATCCACTTTAGAGAAATATTTAGCTCTATTCAGCCTGGCAAACAGCTGATTTGTATCAGGTAATGGATCCACCTGACCTTCTGTGACAGCATTCAGTTTCCTGTAATCTATACACAGCCTGTGTTCTCCAGAGGGTTTTCTCAACAGAACCACACTGGAGCTGTAAGGAGATTCACTGTGCGAGATAATCCCTTCTCTCAACAGATAATCTATCTCCTCCCTTAAAGCTTTTTCCTTAGCGAATGGAATCGAATAGGCTCTCATACAGATTGGTGTTGGGTCTATGAGTTTCATATCATACTCCAATAAATTTGTATGCCCCGGACGGTCCGTTAACACATCTGTATGATTATTCAGAACCTGTTGAACCCTCTCCCTCTGATTTTCCGTTAAGTGTGTGCTGATTTTTACCTGTGCAGCGGTTTCACAGGGATGTAAAGGATATTCATGAGAAGTGAGTGGTTCCTTTTTCATCTCCATTGCAACAGACAAGGTCAGTAGGTGTGTCTCTTCCTGGTTTTCTCTGTCCAGATATTTCTTCAGTAGATTCACATGATAGATTTTCTCTTTCCCTTTCTTATCTATCTTATAATTTGTTCTAGACACCTTCTCTAGAACTGTATATGGACCTTGTCATCCAATTTGCAATTTATTCTGGCTGCCGGGCAGTAGAAGGAGCACCTTCTCTCCCACAGCTAATTCTCGATCCTTCGCTTTCTTATTGTAAAAGGCAGCATGCTTTTTCCTGGCTTGTCTCAAATTTTCATTGGCAAGTTTCCAGCCAGTTTTAAGACGAGTGGTCAGCTCGTTCACATATTGATATGATGAGGTAATATTTTCTTCTGCCTTTTCATCGGTCCATGTCCTTAACAAGGCTTCCAAGGGACCTTTTATTGGCCTTCCAAATAACAATGTTGCCGGGGCCATACCGGTTGAACTATGGGGTACCTCCCGATAGGCAAACAAGGCGGCGGGAAGGTACTGATCCCATGTCTCTGGTTTTTCATGTGCCAACTTTCTCAGGATCGACATAAGTGTCCCGTTAAATCTTTCCACTTGGCCATTTCCTTGAGGATGATACGGACTACAATGAAAGTGTTTGGCTTGAAAGATCCTGAATACTTCTTCTGTTAGTTTCCCCTTGAACTGAGAGCCATTATCAGTCAAGATTTGGTTGGGAAAGCCTAACCTGGTGAAGATTGTGAGTAATGCCTCTGCCACATGCTTCGAATCAATTGATGACAGGGCTACCGCCTCTCCCCACATAGAACAAGTGTCCACCAGAGTCAGAATGTAACTGTTCCTCCTCTTGGTCCGAGTGAGAGGTCCCACAATGTCCACTGCAACTCTTTCAAAAGGTGTTCCCACTATGGGCATTTCCCCTAGAGTTGCTGGAGCAGTCCAATGCTTTGGAGCTACCCGTCGGCACTCTGGACAGGATTTTACATATCTCTTTATGTCTTCAGTTATTCCTGGTCAGAAATAATGACAAGCTATACGCTGTCCTGTTGCGCTGATCCCCATATGACCACTGAAGGGAATCGCATTCCCTAGTTCCAACACTTTAGTCCTATATGAAATTGGAAGGACCAGCTGTTCGTGACCATTGGATCCATTTCCAGCCTTCCTATATATCAATTTGTTCTTCATATAGAAATCTCCCTTGCCTGGGGGTGTATGACATTTGGGCAATTTCTTAAAACAAGGCTTGAGGGTCTTATCCTCCGCTTGTGCCTTTCTCATCTCATCTGGATGGGTATTTATCGGATTATCCTCCTCCTTTTTAGACTGTGATCTGGTCTGCACTGTTGCCAAGGTCACAGGTCTCTTGGGATTCCCAAAGAAGACATATCTACACCCCAATATCAGAGGGTAGATTGGTTCATTTATCACAGCTGCTTTTATGATTCCTTCCACATATCGCGTTTTCACATTTATCCGGGCGACGGGAAGTGTCATGGTCGCTACATCCTTGGTTGCAGTTTGAATCTCCACTGTTTCTGTGGTGTATTGATCTGCCTGCACCAGGTGAGAACTCACAACTGAATCATAATCTAATCCAGTATCATACAAACACCTTATGGTGACACCATTGCATGTTACATCTTCACACACTGGGGGGTGGTAAGGTTCCTGTTGTTCAGTAGGGTTGACCTTTACTCCCTTTCTCCCCATTTTCATTGCAGCGAAAGTAGGAGTTTTCCTTCTACAATTTTCAGTGTTATGGTTGTCCATCCGACAATTTTTACAATACTTCTTTCCTTGGTTAAAAGGTTTTCTTTCATCATTTTTCCTTTCATTGAATTGTGAGGTTTTATGTTTATAGTCATTGCGTGGCCTATCAAAATATTGCTTACCTTTGTTCTGGTCTCTATGGTCAAACTTATTAAAGTTTTGAGGTGTCTTAAAATTGTCTACCTGTTTCTTTTTATTACCAACTACCTCTGCCTGGGCTGCCTGATACCTCTCAGCGACATTGAGTAACTCACCCAGCCTCTCTGCACCTTGTTCCATGAGAAACTTTCTCAGGTCTGGAGCCATGGACTCTCTTAGCTGCTCAATAAGGATCATCTCCTTAAGATCTTGGGTTTTCCCCAGAGCAGTCCATTTCTCCAAGTAGGTCTCTAACCGTGCAGAGAACTGGTGATAAGTCTCACCCGACAGTAGTTTGGCATTCCTAAATTTTTTTCTATAAAATTCTCCGTTCTTTTCGTATCTTAATAAAAGAGCCTGCTTTAGCATGTCATAATTGTCCTGGTCATCTCTGCTCATCTTGGCAAAAACTTCATAAGCCGTTCCTCTAAGCCCTTGTGATAACTTGAGGCTCCACCTCTCTCTCTCTAACCCATATGTAGTAGCTAAAAGTTCAAATCTACTTAAGTACCCTTCGATGTCATCTTCTTTCTCAACAAAATGATCTACATGAAAACCCATAGCTGAGGTTGAGGCTCCCTGACTGGCAGTGGCATCTGAGGCAAAGGGACTGGCACCATTTTCAGGAGCATGGCCTTGAATCTCCAACTCCCTTAGTCGTAACTCGTGCTCCCTCTGCAATCTTTTATCTTCTGCTTCCCTCTCAGCTGTCAATCTCTTTTCTTCTTTTTCTGCCTCCCTTTGCAGTCGTTTTTCTTCGGCCTCCAACTTCTTCTCTTCATACTGGAGCCTTTTAATCTCTGCCTCCCTATCTGCCTCAATCTGCAGCCTCTTAACTTCTTTGTCAGCCTCAATTTGTAACCTCTTCTCTTCACCTATCTTCCTATCCTCCCTTTCAATATACTTGTCGCATTCTGAAGTTACATATTGGATCAAAGCTTGACCCTCCATGTTCATTTCTTTCGCAGTCTGCACAGCAGCAGATCGAAACTTTGCCAGATCAGCCATTTGTACTATGCAACCTTTAAAATTTCCAACTATAATATTTTAAGAATTTAAAATCCCAGAATCAAACTACCCAATATAGCTGGTGTTATGAGAAATTCAATCCCGAGGAGCGAGACCCCAATATAGGTGGTGGATTTGATGTTATGAATTGTTGTAGGTATTATTATATTTGTATTAAATGAGATTAGCTATGAAGGTCCCTGAATATACCCAATAATATTGTGAACTTTTCAGGTTACCTTTCCACTACCACCTTTTTATCTCATTCAAAATGTATTTATATTAAATGACTTCGTGTTGTGTCTAGGGTTATGAATGTAGAGTGTAATGTACAATAATCAACAAACATACAAACAGATAGTTTATTATTCACAACAGCACACAGTACTACCACAATAACATACAAACGACACTCTAAAAGGCTATCTTATTTAAGACTGTGGTTGAATTTTGTGTAAAGATAATTTTTACAATTTTATTATCCTGATTCAAATTTATTTGCAATCAGGACTGACAATTTAAAAATGAAATCAAAATAATCATTTACATCAGTCAAATAGCACAATAGATCCTTTGTCCATACATAAAATATTTTTCTAATATACGTCTGTAGTGTTCTCCTACTTTAAGGTAATACTGGTCGTACCACTAGGTTGTTGTTTTAAATCATATCCTTTTAAAAATGTTTGTTTCTATTTTGTCACTTGTGGAACTATTAAATATTTGTCCCAGTTTTGATTCACTGTCACTTTTTATATTTCTTCTTTTAAAGTTCTGTAGTTGAGCTTTCAGGTGCCGAACGAGAACTTAAATTGGCAGTAGAATATAGGTTGAACCTTTCCTCTGCTCGCTTGACAATCTGTTCCTTGTTTGATAGGCAATGGCCACTAGCATGGGCTCGCAGTAAACAGGCAGAGTCCTGAATCAATCAGTTTTCAAGCGTTTGGTACCACATTAACGTCAGTACCCAGGACCTCTGAAATGTGAAGGTATGCATCTTCGTAATATCTAGCATACACTAATAGTCCACAGTTTAGGACATGTACATTACAAACAAACACAAAGGATCATATCCTTATACAAACCTATGCCACCATTTTCTTTTGATGTGACAATGTACACCAGTATTCCTTTCCCTAATAGTTACAACGCCACTGCAATTCCAGCTGTAATCTTTTCCACATAACAGGATAGGTGTTATGCTCCTTTATGACAATCATACATATTCTTGTAGTTTTACACCTCTCTGACAGTCTATCACATGGTGGATCAATCTTTAGGCCTTGCCTCATGTTCGCTATAGACCCACTCATGTCCCGACATATATTATTATTTCACATTCAATTTTTATATAAAATACATGTTAATAAATGTCAGTCTTTGTAGTGGTTTTTGATGGTACTGTATGGTCGTTGTGTTACTTAGTGTAATGTATGAGGTCAGCTGTGAAGGCTCCTGAGATACATGTAGATGTGAATAATAGAAGGCCCTTCTTACTACCACTTACGACCTCAAACATATTTTTTTTTCTATTATGAATGTAGCTACGTTAAAAAGGTCTAGGGTACTGACATGTAATGTGTTGTAGTAGAATATACAAACACACACAGATAATTAATAAGTGTAATAATATTAATAAAATTCTATAACACACTGAACTAACTCAGGCTATTTTAGATTAAATATTAAAATTTTCTTTAAATTTATTTGTTCTGAACCAATGTTTTATTTTGGTCAGAACATATGAAATGTTATTGAGTTATAAATGGAATGCATAAATATATGGCATAATAAAATGGAATGTGTATACATAAGTATTTTATCAGACTGGTTAATATTAATTATATTTCTACTGTCTCTGGGAAACTATTACTGGATATGCTGTTGTGGTGGTGTCATCACACCCACTCTGTGACTAGAACAAGCTTTGTCCATTGTTTTATAAACTTTAATGAATGTTATCTTTCCCAAAATTCAGTAGATTTATGAGGGGGGAAATATTTATAAATTCTTTAGGAGTATGGTGAATCCTCAGCAGGCCACTAAATCACTCATCTTGTCTGCGAAGATCTGATGCTGGATTCAGGTGGCCCACTCCTCTCGGTAGCTAGAATACAATGGTAGACTGCACCGACACACTGTTTGGCTGCACACACATCTGCTTGTGCAATCTTGATTACTTATGTGGCACTACCCTAGTGCCACAACAGAAACTCACAATTCTGAAACAAAATTTGTGCGCTGTGTCAGTAATCTATTTACTGCACCACTCTTACACACAGCACAACACATCAACAATACACAGAATGGGTCAGATCTCTCTGACCACACAGCACATCTTACCCAGTTGTTTTCATATAGTACTAGTTCCCCAAGACTGCATTGCATCTGAGATGTGTTCAATAGTTTCCTGTTATTCAATAAGATAGGGGATATGTTCCCTCTGATCTCAACAATAGATCCGCCTTCCATAGTCTTAGTTAGGCGTCCATATATTTTGTTTGTCTCTAGACCCTGAACTTGGGCTGGGGACCTAGAGCGAACACTTACTTGTCGTAATCATTTTATATGATATGGCAGTATCAATCACTCGAAATATTAAAATGTACAAAATAAATACTTTCATTCTTACCAGAATTCAGAATTGAGAACACAGTTAATTGCTAGCAAAACTCAGCTGAGCTGCTGGCTATATGATGGCGTCCCTCTAAATGTATGTACTATCTTCTAGGAACAACACCACAGGCAATAACCGACTGTGTCTCTGGACAGTATTGTATCAAATGGCAAAAATGCGCATCTCTGTCCCGCTAATATGATTACATTTGCCCAATCACCGACTTCCCCCCTAACTTTTCAAATCTACAACCAAAAGTCAAATTCAGTCAGATCTCAGTCAAGTGTGTATTATTGTCTGTTGGTCCGTCTGTCTCTACTTGGTTTTTCACAAAAACACACTTGGTTCTACAAGCAATACCCTACACAAATCTGCCTCCTAAGTTATTTTTAGCCACAATTCTCCACCTTTCCCCTCTCTTGCATTACAGCTTGATTTTTGCATTTGCGTGTCTCAAGGCCAAGAATTTGAAACTTTAGTGACAGTATGGACAGTACAGTCGCTAGTTTGATATGAACAATACAGTCTTTTGTCAATATCTTCCTTGTTATCTATCCGTCTGTATAATTTAAAGTATATTAGTTCTCTGCTCAAGATGGGCTATCAAACTAGCTAGGTTTTATATTCATAACTCTATTATTAAGAAAAAACAAATTTTTCTCAAGTTTAGTTTTTTAAAATTTGTTCGAGAACCTTCTCTAAGGCGGTTGCCGCTGAATTCAAATAAACGGACAAAGTATCGAAAAGCGTCCAAGAAATGACTGTTTCGAATAAGAGCCAAGGTCTTTTTTGTCCATTTCCTTACATTGTGGCAACTAGTGACGTGAATTTTTTTCCTTTTACCACCAATTGCGTCTTTTTAGCCTTGCTAGAATCAAACACGTGTTCAGTCATATTTTTCCTTTTTTGATCTCCGTTTCCCTCCCGTCTACAAAGGGTAAACCGTTTCGACTGCACGTCTAACAAGTTAGTTTGACTGGCGGTAGGAAATGCGGGCATGGGCGAGCATGTCTCCTAGTATCTTACGCATTATTTTTATCCCTACATTTTATCCTTATATTTGGAGATATTTTAACGTTGTATCACGGTAAAATTATCACATCAATCTTACCACAATTTTCAATGAAATATACACAGAGACGATGACTGACACAGTTTCGATCTGTTTTATTGCCCAGGCTGCTTAGAACTTGTATTTTAAAGCACAGCCTGATCTCATCTATCACTGTTGAAAATTTTATAGAAATGGCGTCCCCCTTAACGCCTATTCTGACAATATCGATTCAGTTAGCCAATTGCTATTAATATTACAAGAGTAAACAGTCTTTTCAAAAAATCTCATTCAAACCTTTCCCACGTTACTAGGTTATTTATGTTTATTCAAAGGTCAGCCAATAATATTTCGTCTCACTTCAAATGCCACCCAATCGGATTCACTGTACTATCCTAGCCTATCTGTCACCTACTTTTTTCCCAAAAAATATGCGATCCAATCTAAGCAGATATGACTTGACCTGACAGTATCTATGATCTCTATGTATTGTTTTATCAATATTTAATTAGTTAAGGGACTATTTATATAACTAATAACATATTCTTGGTCAGCAAGTCTTCAGGTACACGAATATACAATTTTTAAGGGGCTATGTGGTTTGGTTCAAAATTCTTTTTTTTTCCTATGTTAGTTGTTTATTTTTAAACTACCTCCTGTTCATTCTTTTCTCATGTACTTACGAGATAATTACGAGAGCTTAGGTCATTCATAATAAGAGCTTAACATGTTTCCATGACGTAGTGTCCACAATTCTAACTTTTTCATTGTATTTGGGGAAACCCCTAAGGCAAAGCGTGCAAGTTGGTTGTAGAGTTAGAACCAATTTGAGACGTGATTTGCGTGTTATCGAGCCTTGCCCCTCCTCGTTCCACAATGCATTTTAGGCAAATATTTTCTTAGAACTAGAAAAAGTGGTTGTTTATGTCAAGGACGAATTTGAAAAATTGGGTACCGTTTTGTTCAGCTATTCGTTGGCAAATAATAATCTGAAGGCGTAGGCGATACCAACCGTTCTAGCAGAAATTTCTTTTGTACTTTCTTATCTTTGCCTTTATGCCCTATACTGTTATATATTAATTTAGATATTGTATTTAGAAGTCACTACACACAATTCACCGACTTTTCTTCGTTGAGTGTTACTATTTTCGGGAGAGTACATATAAGGGAAACAATACAATTAATGTCTAACTTTCAACCACAGTTGCATTCCTTAGATGCGACCGACGTACAAACGGCGAGAATTATGGAGTTTGATAATACATTACCACAGAAACCACGACTGTAACAGCATATGACTCCCTGACGCAGCCTTCCCGTAAGGAGACCATCTGCAATTGAGGTCCCATGATCTGTAAGGAACCCAAAGAAAAATGAATGAATGATACTCTATCACATTTGTCGCGGAGACTGTATTTAGTGCCAACCATGTTTTGTTTCACCCGTTTGCCAGTCACTTCGATTACGGAAACAACAGCAGATGGATTGATTTGCCGTTGCCCTAAAGACGCCAATAGGCGTGATGGGAAACAATGGCAAAGAAAACCTATCTGCTGTTGCCCTAAGACGCCACTAGGCGTAATGGCCACTGACTGCTTTGACGGTCGGTGGCTAAGGACGGAAGAAGAAGAAGAAGATGTTTTGTTTGTCGTGAAGACCATATGTTTGGAACATATTGTTGCGTGGAGATTGCCTACTTGCAACATTCCGTTTCGTTTGTCGTGGAGACTGCCTATTCGGGACATATGCGATTTCGTTTGTTTTGGGTTTTGTCTGTTTGTAGCATACTCTGTTTAGTTTGCTTACTAGGAACAGTTTCAGTTATAACTCAGACCTAAAGGTCTTTTATGTTTGGACATGCGTCTTAATATAACCGACTAGATTGAAAGGGACGTGCCTCGCCAAAACGAGGCAACATTTTTTTTTTTTAAACCCCCCAAAAAACTAGGGACATATTCGCTTTCGTTTGTGTACTTAGAACATACTGTTTAGTTTGTCTACTTGTAATATACACTGTTTCATTTGTCAACATGAAACATACTGTTTCATTTGTCTACTTGGAACATATACTGCTTAGTTTGTCTACTTGGAACATTTACTGTTTCATTTATCTATTTGAAACATACTGTTTCATTTGTCTGCTTGGAGCATATAGTGTTTCGTTTATCTATTTGGAACATGCTGTTCATTTATCTACTTGGAACATATTGTTTCATTTATCTACATGGAACATATACTGATTCATTTATCTACTTGGAACATATACTATTTCATTTGTCTACATGGAACATATTGTTTCGTTTATCTACTTGGAACATATTGTTTCGTTTATCTACTTGGAACATACTGTTTCGTTTGTTTTCGAGATGGCCTTGTTGGAACTTAGTCTGTTTCATCACACACTTCACATACAAAAGAAAAGACGAGAATCTTCAACTAAAATTTCAAGGTAGACCTACTGCATGGCTCTGAAATATGTATGAAGAACAGCAAATAAGAGCAACGAAGAATCAACAGACTACCACAGATGGGAGCAAACGAAGAACAGAAGAATTGAAATCGCATTACACGATCACCAATGTTGAAATGATGGACAAAACCAGAGAAAGAGATGAGGGGGAAACAATCATGCTTCTCGACATGACACGCAGACGATAGAATTACAAGGTAGTTTTTGTTCTGGCATCCGCAGGGTAAATGACATTAGATATAAACATAATACGCACGGAGACGAGGCTGGAGACAGATGTGAGAGGGATAGACCGAGACGAAACAGGACAGGAATGCTTAGGGTGACTTTGCTGGAAACCTATGTTTCACCTTTAGCTTCAGGTGAAACATAGTTTTCCAGCAAAGTCACCCTAAGCATACAGACACACACACATACATACATATATATATATATATATATATATATAATATATATATATATATATATATATATATATATATATATATATATATATATATATATATATATATATATGTGTGTGTGTGTCTGTATGTGTGTGTGTTTGTTTGTCTCCTGCTGTTTGCATGACTTGAAAAAGAAAAGGAAGCCAGTGTTATACCAAGGAAAGTGTTCGTCTGTTCCCAGTCTGGTTATTCACAAGCGGAAGAAATGCTACCCATGTGTCAAGTGCTCAGTTCACAGCTGTAGTTAAATGGTTTTATAATTGATATTGATCGCATAATTTTCAGGCGTAATGTTTCTGTCTTTCAATGTGGTCTTAGTGGCGTTGTGTAACATGAGGCGCAATGCATGCCAGTGTCTGTTGCATGCGTGTGTGAATTTGATTTCCGTGTTCATGAATGGCTCTGAGAACATGTTATTTCACCTTGCTCTTTCCTGGGAGCCCAATGTAAAACAGTGTATGTATATTTGTATTATTTATTGTCTTCAGCTATTCAGATTGCCATAGATTAGTTTTCTTTCTATTTGGATGTAATTTTTTTGTTCTCTAATCCATGGTGTCTAGAAAGTGTTTAGGAATGTGGTTAGGGGAAGAGGGGTAGACAGAATATCAATTTTATACAGCTATGATCGTCTTGTTTCTTGTCCTGTGTGGTAAGTTAATAACTGAAAACTTTGATTCATGTCATGTTTGTCCCTTCTGGAACAATCATCATAATCTAATTAATTGCCTGTAGAAATTTTTTTATGCACTTAAACTGGTTTTGAAAAAAAAGTTGTTTGTTTTTTTTTTTGGGGGGGGGGGGGGGGGGGGGGGGGGGGGGGGGGGGGGGGGGGGGGGGGGGGTCCTGATTTAGTCAGAGTTCAACATCTTGAGCTGTCTCTTGTGTATAATTTGGCTCCATTTCTGTCCAATCTCTTCTGGAATACACTTTATGCTTTATTCATTCTTTGTTTATAGACTTTGCACATTTTTAATACAAACAAGTTTTTTTTCTTGTTGCAGTGGACATCTCCTAGCTTCAAGAAAGAAATGTGCTTAGAAATTCGATCAAATCAACGGCCCAACTGCAATCACAATGAAAACAATAAAATATAAACGTTGTATTGTATTCACTCGTTTATTAACCTTCTTATCCTTTGGAACACCCACCATCAAGAACTTTACGCCAAGCCTACCTGCCCTGTGCCACCATTTTAAAGTATTACAGAGCCCTGTATTAGGTTTGCAATGCCAAAGTATCTGAAATAACACGGCTGAGTGTGTGGAAATGTCGGGAGAAGCTGATAGCAAAGAAGAGAATATGAAGGGGGAAGAAGATAGAATCTTCAAGAAAACATTAATATACGTAGGAACGCATTTAACGTTAGAAATTATAGAGAAATGAACATAACAAGCATGAGTGTTCTCTACTCTGTCATATATTGCCCGAATAAGTATGGCCAGGCACTGTATACTGAATAAGCATAGCCAACAGGTGCGTCTTAACATCAGTCTAAAGAAGACAGAAGTCATGATACTCAATGTGGGCAGTCCTGAGCCCATAACAATAAGGAACCAGAAGCTGGAACGGACGGACACATTTATATACCTAGGATGCATGGTAACACCAGACGGCGAAACAAGCAAAGACGTCAAGAACAGAATAACAGCCTTAGCTAGTCTCAAGAACATCTGGAAGTCGTCCCAGAACAAACAGCAAATTAAGATTATATGAGAGCTATGTATTTTCTAGGCTTCTCTATGGTGCAGAACGCTGGAGAGTAGCAGAGAAGGAAATGTCGAAACTGTCCTCTGACACAATATGCCTATATAAAATTATCCTAATCTTTTGTCCGAATACTATCAGTAACCAAAAACTACTTACTCGGAGTAACCAAGAGGACATGCACCCCATCATAGCTGGCAGAAGCTGGAGTTGGGTTGACTGCGTCCTCAGAAGAGACCCCGATGCCATCACAAGAACAGCTATGCTATGGACCCCCGAAGAAAAGCGAAAGAGAGGTCGACCAAAATAAACTTGGCAGAGAACTGTGGAGGCCGAGATGCAAAGAATGAACCAGAGCTGGGGCATTGTACGAAGGATGGCCGTCGACCGAACAATGTGGAAGCAGATTGTTGCTGCCCTACAAGACGCCACCAGGCGTGATGACCACTCACTGCTTTGACAGTTGGCGGCTAAGGATCAAAGAAGAAGGAGGTCTGCTCTAGTGTGTAACTGATCAACTGACTTGATTTGTTTTATGTCTTGCGAAAAGAATCGTGTGTTACCGTGGCCTGAAAGGGGAGCAAAGAATAGGAAGACTGCAACCTACCATGTAATCACGTAAAAAACGACAAAGGAAGGTTGGGCCTGGGACCAGATAACCCATCCTACAAAATAGTTTAGCCTTACAAGACTTCAACAAATCAATATGGACAAGTCAACTGGTGACAGAAATGAAAATGATCAGGAAGACTTAGAACGACCTGGAGCAGATAACACGGGCAGGAAGAAGTGACATGAGCTTGCTTAAGGCCTGTGTTCTTTGAGAAGTTAACGCTTTGACGATGATAATGACAAGAAACAGAAAGTAAGTGTTACGCACAGATCATTTTTTTTCCAAAAGTCTTTGTATGATCATTTTTTTGACTGAAATGTGTATTATATTATTTTTCAGTCAAAGCGACATAACTCGAGATTTTGAGACTACTATTTTTTATGAGTTTACCTCCTCTTGTGTCGAGACACGTTCGGTCTATAATTTCTTGAACGAAGCGTGACCATATCTCCTTATTTGGTAGTATCAGTCAACTGTTGTAGATGTCTGAAACCTGTCTTAAGGTTTTCTGTTCATGACCATAAAAGGAGCGATAGTGTATGTCTTTTATCTCGTATGTTCTTAGAATCGTCTTGTGTGAATTGATACTCAGGTAGATGCGTTCTGCGCATGTCTAGACTTTGAGAGTTCGATTGTGGTTTCCGCCCAGCTCGGGGAGTTAAGAAATGGTCTGAGCAGCGAGCGGACGCAATCTGCGTCTTGTGATTTTGTGCTCAGTTAGATTCTTGGACTTTGGTTTTTTTTCCTGGACTTTTGTGGTGGTTAGCTTAGGTTTCGGCTTAAGCTAGCTTTTGTGACTTTAGTTTCGTGCTTAATTTGGTTTTATTACCAAGAAAAGAGATATAAGAATGTCCGCACCCTTTGTGCCTGTGATAATGATCAATGCAGAAGAAGATGTAGAAGGAGGTATGCTCCATAGGCCAGGAACACTGGTTATTACCATTACTGGGCCGCAGGCCAACAGGGCATCCTACTCCCTGATATCTAGTATTATAGCAGGACCGGCTGGTGTCGGAATGAGTGGCATAGCCACTTTGTATCGTTTTGAAGGGCCCTACAGATGGTACGCCACTCTAACAGCGCGGCACAAATAAAACATTACCAAGGGCTGCATGGCAAGAGGTTCGAGTGGACCAACCCCCAGATGAGCATCTATATAGAGCATCTGGATAAAGAGAAGTCCAAAGGGACACTGAACTGGATGCCCCCCACCATAAAGCCAGAAGCGGTGAGGAGAATAGCGGCCGAAGTGTCGGGCAACAAAGATGTGGTGGTGAGCAGAATTTAAAATGCCCAGGATAAATGGATCTTCCTATACCGGCCAACAGAACATCAAGTACCGCACTTTGTGCACCTTAAGGCGGCAGAAGATAAAATATTGAAGGTATGGGTGTCTCTACCCGGTAGACGAACCCAATGCGCTATTTGCGGATTGGACACGCACTGGGTTAGCCAGTGCCCAAGAAGGCGGGCGGCCCCAACTAAGGCCAAACAGACCAAAGAAGAAGAGGCAGTCGGGAACAAAACGCCGGCTGAGCAGAACAGGAGGAGTGAGTTCCTCGCGTCAGAGAGCGATGCACTTGAGAGCCACACAGCAGAGAGCCCTGAAGCAGGTACGAGTAAGGAAGGTGACTTTATAGATGTGCTCTCTAGGAAGGGAGAGAAGAATAGGAAAAGACTTTTGCGCCAGACAACAGGGCCTGTCAAACCCAAAGAGGTGAAGCGAAATAATAGTACTTCTCCAAGCAAGCGCTCACCGAGCAAGGAGGATCTCCCCCCATCACCCAAGGTGACTGCAGAAGAGTCCTGTCATGAGGAGGCAGCGTTGACACCTGTTGTTGACGAGCGAAGATCCCAGCCAAATAGCCCTGACAAATCACCAACTCAGTCATTTGTGTCGGGGGCGTTTAGACCGGATCCGGAAGTGCCAGGGGCACTTCTAACACAAGACAGTACAAGCGGTAACTGGGCGACCATGACTGAAGACGAGGCCATGGAGTCGATGACCACCCTGTACATAGATGGGCAAGAGTTTGAAGAGAAGTGACATGAGGGTCTTTCTTCCCGGCACAGGGGGGGGAGTGGGCAAGGAAGTTACTTTCCAGGCTAAGTGAGACGAGTGAGGACGAATGGTGCAGGTGAAGGCACGCCTGAGCTGCACCCCGAAGCTACCCTCCCCTTTGAGCCTGTTAGAAGCTTGAACGATAGACTACCAGTGCGTGGGAAGATGTGCCCCCTCAAGTGGACCCAAGTGAAACTGTCCATAAAAATAAAAATAAAAATAAAAATGTATCTTATTACAGTAAAGTGTGCCAACACCCATAGTTTAGGAGTGGTGTTAAAATGTATTATTAAGAGTTGTGTTTATGTAAATAGTGTTTATGTAAATAGTTTTTTGATAGTTAGCTTGTCCACAATACACACACTTTAACATGCGCACAGTTTCATTTAAGCAGTCAACTCCCCCCCCCACTGGGGTGAGAGTGTTAGGCGACGCAGTCTCATCTGCGCCCAGCCTAAATTATCAGTGCGGAACGGATAGTCAGCCCCAGGTCACTATTCCGTCAGGCAGTCATGTAACTAGGTTAACAGGTCAGCCCCCATGCACCGCCTCGTCAAGCAAGGTAAACATGAATGTGTCGAGTGGCCTAGTTACAACAGAAAGCGGTCAGCCTACGGTCACCGCTATGCTGTGCAAGCCGTGTGTAATAAATGACCAGTTTATCACTTTGCCTACTACAGTCTTTAAAACACATGATAAATTACCAACTAGCGTTTTATTGAGTAACTCACCTGTAGCGAGTAGCCAGCCTCAGACCACTACTCGGCCTTGCAATTCAAAAAATACAGACGGTCCGCACCCTGTCCCCGTTTTGTCAAATATTTTAGATATGGCAAGTGACCACCCTGCCACTTTGCCAAGTAGACAGTTTATAGTGAGTGGCCAACTTCTGCTTACCACTCCGTCATGCAGTCTAGTGATAATATCTCTCAATATCAACGGTTTGAGAAATAAGCTGGACCATGTAATTAAACTGATTAAAAAAGATAAGCCCGATTTTCTGTTTTTGCAACAGACGGGGATTTTTTCTGATTATCATGCCGGTCAGATGGTATCTAGGTTAGGACTTAAACATGGCTTGTTCGCCTTGGGCACCAGTCATGGTAGCGGTGTAGCCACCCTACATATCAATGAAGATTGGGAGACAGTACATTATAGAACAGACAATTGTGGCAGAATTGTCATAATTCAAATACAAAACAAGCACAACAAACATGACACACACACACTCATTAATATTTACGCTCCAGCGACGAAAATTGACAGACTTAAGTTTTATGAAGGTTTACACGACATCCTAACGGAAAATTATAAGGGGACTAAAAAAATTTTAGGGGGGGATTTTAATTGTATTCTATCCGACCTTGACCGGTCTGGAGGCTTCACGAGAGCGCAGACACGAGAAAAGTCTTTACTTGTACGACAAGTTCAGGCTATGTTAGACGAACATGACCTTTCAGACGTATACAGAAAAGTAGAACCAAACAAACGAACCTTTACATATTATGACAAGGCGAACCCATATTTTAGACTAGCTTCAAGATTAGATAGAATTTACACCACTAGTGACTATAACATACACAAAGTATACCATATAAAAAACACTCTTAAATTCACAGATCATCACGCAGTTTATACATCTTTAAGTACGGGACACACGCATAAACAAGTAAAGAGATCCCCACATTGGAAATTTAACAACAGCCTACTTAAAAACACTTACTACACAGAACAAATAACACAACTGATACAAGGTTACGCACAAGACATTCCCAATAATAACATTGCACAATATTGGGATATGTTAAAAAACACAATTAGAGATAGAACGCAGATTTTGGCTACACTTATTCACAAGAAGTTTAAAAAAGAGGAGGGGATTTTAGAAGAAGCAATTAGTTTAACCAAAAGTTTAGACAACACGAACCCTCACATCCAAATTTTAGAAGAGTGTTTAGATCAATATAGACAGTATACCTACCAGGGAGCATTACTTAGGACAAAATTACACACTATAACGCAGGAAATCCCTAGTAGGCAATATTTAGCAGTAGAGCAAAACATTCAGCGCAGTAGACAGATTCACGAAATAATTGACATGAAAGGAAAACATCATACAGACAATACCAATATTAGTCACGCTTTCTTCGAATACTACAAGCAGCTATATACCAAAGAAGAAAGTGATGCAAACATACAAGACAAATTTCTAAAATACACAAAGTGTCTAAGTGATGAGGAAAGTGAAAGGCTAGACCAACCCCTAACTTTAGATAATTTGCAAGGGGCACTTAGTACTTTTCAGAAAGATAAAGCACCCGGACCTGATGGGTTAACTGCAGAATTCTACAGGGCTTTCTTCCCCTGTTTAGGGCCCATTCTAATTAAAATGCTGGAAGAGGCATTTCAAAAAGGGGAACTCCCGGAAAGTTTAAATCAGTCATATATTACCCTGATCCCCAAAGATAGTAATGATAAAAAGTCAATTAAGAATTTTCGGCCCATTTCTCTTTTAAATGTTGATTATAAAATCCTAGCCAAGGCACTGACTCTGAAGCTTAAGCCACACATGCACAAAATAATACATTCAGATCAACAATGTAGTGTACAGGGTAGAAACATTAGCAGACATACACATTTCATTAGAGACCTGATTACATACACACATGATAGGCAGTGCCAGGGTGCCATATTATCTTTAGACCAGGAAAAGGCATTTGATAGAGTATCACATGCCTTCCTACATAAGAGTCTTAAAGCTAATAATATAGGGAAATACTTTAGATCATGGATAAAAATCCTATATAAAAAACCTGAAAGTAAAATATTGATTAATCATAGTTTAACCAAAACATTTAAATTAACGAGAAGTGTTAGGCAAGGATGCCCTCTGTCGCCCTTGTTATATGTAATAACGTTAGAACCTGTGTTGGACAGAATAAGACAGGACACAAATATCACGGGGGCTTTTGTCCCCGGTGCAGGGGAAAGAAAATTGCTGGCCTACGCCGATGATACGATATTCATTCCAACAACAAAGGATTCTATAAAAAATATCTTAGAGGTTTTCACAGAGTTTGGACGCGCTAGCGAATCCAAACTAAATATTCAAAAATCTAGCATAATGGGAATAGGTAAATGGGGCAATAGGTCAGATTTCCCTTTTCAATTAACGGTAGTGAATAAAATTAAAATTTACGGAACTAACTTCTCTTTTAATCCTCAAGACCCCAATAAAGAAACATGGACAAAATTGATAGAGAAAATCCAAAATATGCTAGAAAGTTACAAATATAAAACGGCTACCATTTTCGGAAGAAGTATTATAGTTAATTGTTTTATTATGCCAAAAATAATATACATAGCAAACGTACAGATGGTACCTAAAAAGATTATAAAGGAAATAAATAAACTAATTAGGGCCTTTATTTTTAGGAACACTTGGCACAGTATTAAACACGCTACATTAATACAACCTAAAAATAAAGGGGGGAATAGCTCTACAGGACATAAATACTAAAATTAAAGCTTTAAGAATTAAATATATAGGGGAAGTTATAAAGAGCCCAGGTCTATACCCGCTGGCACACTATTATATTGGGTTAAGGCTATCAAGTTTTTGTAAATTAAATAATAATCAACCCCATTTTTTTGGGACACCACCTCCTTTTTATGCAATATGTCTGAAAAATTTAGAGGGGAACAAACACTTAATAAAACAAGACACCAAACTTATATACAAACTTCTAGTTGCAGCACAGGAAACATCTATAAACACACGAAGAGGGTACAACCTCTTTATAACTGATTACTGATGCGTGATGCCATATGATGATGGATGGTATCCGCATGTCTGGTTTTGTGTGGTGTGCAGATGTGTTCAGGCAAAACAATGTTCATACAAAAATAACAGGGCAATCCACATAGGACGTCAGTAAACTCACGACGTATAAAGTCAATGATTCTTGTAAGAGCCGTTGACGTTTTTCTTCATTATTTATTGTGGACGCCACAGTGACAAAATGGTTACGCGAATATGTAGACACATCAAACAGTCATTATCACAGCAACATTCAATACAGCAATAGACGGTAGACAGCATTACAATGATGAGTCAGATGCATGTTATATTTCATAGTGCTGTAAATGTAGTCAGGTGAAAAACTCCATACTTTTCTATAACAGCCAGGAGATAACCAGATGTATGAGATCAGTTCACTCTCCTTAATCTGACTTCAGCAAGACAGACACGTCTGCCGAAGTATAAATAATGTCCTCAAAAATATCCTCTAGATAACAAAGGTTTTTCAAACCTAGTTCAGGTAACCAAGTAGCAAGTAATAGTCCTTGGGACCTGCATCAACCGATGCAGCACAATACAGCGACATGTGAGCTAGGAAAACATCTCGTGACGACGACTTTCGAAGACAGGCTATGAACCAGAAATCGTTCACGACCAAAAATCGATAGAGTTAATGAAAATGTTAATTTACCTTGCCTTCCGGAAATACACAGAAATATTATGCCTCCCGGCATGTGCAAATACACTAGAGGTATTATCTCGAATAAACGAAATATCCATAAGAGGACTCTCACATTCCTGACAGAACAAAAAAATAGCGGAGATCCCCTCTTCAACGAGGCATCTCTTTCGCCATTCCAAATCGCTCACTCCACTAGTGGTGGGCGGAAACCGATCGACCAAGAAGCAAGACAAGTCATGCGCAGTCCAGCGCAAAATGACCACAGCTCAAACTTAACTGCATTCGATACCAACGCGAGAAGACAAATGCTTACCGAGAAAAGTGACTATAAATTTCAAGCAGTTGTTGCCCTTGCGTTATAAAATAGATATTGTAAAAAAACGATGTTGCGAGAATTTATCACGCAACATATCACCACCTCCTCCCGATAAAAAAAAATGTGGAACATATTTTTTTTTTTTTCAAATATCAAAGAGCATGCGATAAGCGGCTCAAAACGCACGAATTATGCGCTGATAATTAATTAAATTGCCTAACATGAGGCTAAATATAGAGTGTCTGGTGAGGATATACCTCAACAGAAAAATAAATATGTCTCAAAAAATATTCACATCGGGGAGGTGTCACCAACACACATCACGTTAGCATGTAAACACAATATACGTATGCAAGTTACCATAATCATCATTAAACAGCATACTCTAATATTGTCTTTAAAAATGGATGTACAAATCTGATAGGAAAATTTAAATAGTACATTATTTGACATGTAATGACATAAGTACATAGTAAAGTTAAACTACATGACGATCCAGGACATATGCTCTGGTATTCCGAGGGTAAGTACACAATCTAGAACTCGTCATGCTTGATACTAGTAAGGTAAGTCCTCAGCTCAACAATGACATTCTGAGAAAGTACAAGCAATATAATGCTAATTAATAACTAATATGCTTCATAAGGTACAATACATTATTAATAATTGTGGCTGTTTAGTAAACTAACGGCCCTTATATTAACTACTCAGTCCTCCTCTATCATCTTAAAAAACGAACAGAAGAAGATGACAACAAAGCACGATAGTGTGTACATATAAAGTAAGTACAGATGTGCTAATCTATTGTAGAAATATAGGTGTGTTATGACTCTGTAATATATGGAAATATAGGACAGAAGTATTAGTTGGAGTCATGTGGGCATCTAGACAAAATGTCAGCCATCACATTATCCGCACCACGGATAGCTCGTACCGTGAAGTGAAAAGGTTGAAGAGCTATAGCATATCGAGTGGATCTCGAACTCTTCAAATTCTTAGTCTGAATAGCTGTAAGAGCTTTCTGATCAGTCTCTAGAATGAAATGTGCGCCCAGGAGGAATCTTTGTAGCTTTAGAATTGACCAAACCATCGCTAACAACTCACGGTCTAAAACCGAGTAGTTCCTCTCTGCCGCATTTAGTTTTCTAGAAATGTACATAACAGGATGCAGAGTATTTGCATATTCTTGCATCAGTGCTGCTCCAATCCCAGTGGATGAAGCATCACTCCGAAGAACAAAAGTCCTATCAAGAGTTGGTAATCTTAAGATGGGAGGAGAAGAAAATATATTCTTGATTTGGTCTAGTGAAGATTGGCATTCTTCAGACCAACGGACCAGATTAGGCGAACCTTTCTTCAACAATGTTGAGGAGGTGCCATGATCGAAGATAAATTTGGAATAAATCTCCCATAAAATTGAATTAAACCTAAGAGACTCCTAACTTGTTTCTTCGTTTTAGGAACAGAGATGTTCAGTATATTTGAAGTATTGTGGTCTTCTGTCTTCAAGAGACCATGACCAACACGATGACCCAGGAAAGAGATTTCACCAAAACCAACAAAAGCTTTAGAAGGTTTTGCTGTCAAATTATTCTCACGTAGAGTGGACAGTAAGTCATATAACCCTAAATAGTGATCTTCCCAGGTATCACTGAAGAGACAGATGTCATCTAAGTATGCGATGACATCCGAACGATGTGACAGAATTCGACGCATCATGCGAACGAAAGTGGCAGGGGCGTTCATGAGACCAAAAGGCATAACATTCCATTGAAATAGACCCCTAGGTGTAGAAAAAGCAGTAAGAGGTTTGGCATGCTCTGCTAAAGGCACTTGCCAATAACCTTTAGACAAGTCAAGTTTAGTGAAGAATCTAGAATTAGAAAGTCTAATCAGTAGATCTTCTAACAAAGGCATCGGTTCAGCGTCGAACTTTGTGACCTGATTCAATTTGCGATAATCAACGCAAATTCGTATGTTCTTATCCTTCTTCCGGACAATAACCATGGAAGAAGAATATGGTGAAGTCGATGGTTCAATTATATTTAATTGAATCATTTCATCCAATTCCTTTTCCACTTGCGACTGAAAGTGTATAGGAATAGGATACGGCCTAACCCTAATTGGATTATTGTCGGTAAGAATTATGTCATGTTCTATGACATCTGTGTGTCCAGGAATGTCAGTGAGAACATCCTGAAATGTTTGTAACATCGACGAGACTTGTCGATGTTCGTCACCAGAAAGATTAGGAGAAACAGAAACGTTTTTCCAAGATTCCGTGGAATGTAATGGAACCACTGGAAGGGGGAAGGTTGACATCAGAGAAGGTAGCTTCCTCATCCTGAATGACAGACAGGGATGAATAATGACCGTGAGGTGCAGGAGCATCATCCGTTGCCTGGAAAATAGGCAGCAAATAGTCCGGACGTTCGTGAAATTCCGAAAGCATGTTTATGTGGAAAGTTTTATGCTTTCCATCAATATCGACCACATAGTCAACATCGGAAATCCGAGAGACTATTGCATACGGACCTTTCCATGCAATAAGAAGTCTATTTTCCCTACTGGGGAGTAGGACGAATGCTTTGTCACCTGGACAAAGTTGTCGTAGACATCTATTCTTGTTAGCAAACTGCCTTGCCTTCTCTTTAGCAATTTCTGATGAAGCAGTTGCTAGCTTACATGCCTCAATGATCTTTTGTCTAAGAGCAATGACATACTCATATGAGGATTGAGTTTCATCGCTAATATCATCGGCAGTGATGTGAGATCGTGTAATAAAGACATAGGGCCGCGTGGACGCGCGCCAAAGACAAGTTCGAAGGGAGAAAATCCTGTGTGTTCATTAGGGACTTCTCTATAGGCAAAGAGAGCCGCGGGTAAAACCCTGTCCCAATCTTGAGGATGATCTTCAGTTATCTTACCAAGCAAAGTCTTGAGCGTTCTATTCAGACGCTCAACTAACCCATTTAGACATAGGATGGTAGATACTACTGAGAGATCGTTCAATATGTAAGGTAGACATTACCTGTGACATAGTGTCAGATATGAGTTGAGTGCCATGGTCTGACAATATTTCTCTGGGGAACCCCAAGCGAGAAAATATCAACCAAAGAGCATCTGCGATATCTGTAGTAGATATGCTCTTAAGAGGAATAGCCTCTGGCCAACGTGTGCACATATCGACACATGTAAGGATAAAACTGATGTCCTCTGGCCGACTTGACCTTAAAAGGGCCAATAATATCTATGGCCATTTTCTGAAACGGCCGAATAGGAATGTCAGCAGCCTGGATAGGCGCAGCATGTCGTGGTCCTCTAGATTTGACCTCCTGACATACCTTGCATGATCGGCAGTAAATACGAATGTCCTTATTGACAAAAGGCCAAAAGAAAGCCGCAAGGACTCTCGACTTCGTACGGGCAAAAAACCATATGTCCAGCACATTGCGAGTCATGAGCATGTTGTAATATTTGGACTCTCATCATGCTCTTGGGAACAAGAATTTGCGAATGTGCCGACGTAGTCGAATCTTGTACCATACGTACAAGTACGCCGTTTCTCATTGCAATCCAAGATTTTCTATTTGTATCCTGATTCGGATCACCTTTCTTCGCAAGAACGAAGAATTTTTTTAAAGAAGGATCTTCTTCTTGCAATTTTATGAAAGAGTCACGAGAGTGATTACTAAGTGACTATCTTGGCTATCAACTTCATTATCACTATTCAGTGAAGTTTCGGGTGTTTGTAGAGCTTGTGCTCTTGTAACTACTGCATTTGTAGCTTGCATGTTATTATCTTCCCAAGCAGCAATCTGCTGTGGGGTACACTCCCTAACTAACTCCGTGAATACGACCAATAATAAGGTCCGCAATAGGATTAGGTAAGAGACAAGCATGCACATCTCCAGTAAAGAAAGGAGTGGCAATGCGAATTACAGCAGCAGTAGGATATTTTTCTAGAGTGCCGCCAAATGTGACACATTTAATAACCCTTCCTGTAGCACAAGATGGATCTACAAGCGATTGTCTAACACCAATAGTGGTGCATCCGGAATCGAAAAGTAGTGAGACCGGAGTATCATTAACAAGACCCTTATGTAGAATTAAAGAACCCCTCCCGTCATGCGCAACAGCAGCAGGAAGAGCGGGAAGTGGGTGACCACAACTCAAAGTAGTTATGGTACCCGGTTCGAATAAAGTACTGCATTGGGGGCATTTGTTTGCTCTCTCAAAGTCAAAAGCAGAACCAGTGACAGCGTCAAAGTTTTTACTATCAACAACATGATTACAGGCTCCCTCAGTTTCCTGTTGTACAGCATTAGCCTGCTGATATCTCTTTTTTTTGTGTTGAGATCTACCCCGACTATTATTACCTCTGAAGTTATCAGAGTTATTATTATCTCTGCAGTTATTATTGTCTCTATTGTAATTGTTATCCTGGTTCGAATTCCAGTTTCCACGATTACTATCATGTTCACATTGATGCGAACATCTATTTGTTTGGTTCTGAGGTCTTCGGCAGGAATAACCTCTATTACCATATCCTCTTTTGAAATGCTTATAATTATTAGGGTGATAGTAACGAGTACTATCAGGTTGTCTCCAATTCTTCGAAGAAGAATCACCATGAAATTGATTTCCATGATTTTGACAGAAATTACCGCTACTCTTTCTATCAAAATTTTGTTGGAATCTACGAGCAAAGTTTTGGCCATACGGAGCTGCCGAAGCAACTGGTAAACCTTCTTTCACCTTTAGAGTTACCCATGGTTATGTGTGGGTGCGCAGTTACGTATTGGCAACAGAAATCTTCCATTTCTTTTATTGTTTTAGGTTTACGTTCATGAAGGAAAGCAAGGAAAGACTCATTGACAGACGACATGACTTTGTCTCTAAGTATTAAGTCCATAAGTCCTTCATAAGTTTTTTCCGTCTTAGATAGTTCAACCCATCGTGAGAAAGTAATGCGTATTCTTGCAATAAACTCGGAGAATTCAACTCCATTTTCAGGTAACATGTTTTTAAATTGTAGACGATAGCCGTCTTCGTTAAGCTGATATTTCTTTAACAAAGCGGCCCTGACAACCTCATAATTGTTCTTGTCAGGTTCATCCACCATATTTAATATACTTAGAGCTTTACCTGTCAGTATCCCTGATAACTGATAAACATATTTTGCTTTGTCTATGTTATGAGCTGTACATGCTTGTTCAAATCTGTCCAGATAGAACATTATGTCATCACTGGAAGGACTAAATGTTGGTAACTTAATCTTAAAAGTATCATTATTAGCCTTACCAGAAGATGAACCCTTGTTTGAATCATTACCATTACTCATGCTCGTCAATTTCAATTTTTCCAACTCTAAAGCTAAGACCTTTTCTTCATGTTCCATTTTTGCTTTCTCTTTCCTCTCATCAGACTCTCTCTGTAATCTTCTTTCCTCAGCCTGAGCCTCTTTTTGAAGTCTTTCATTTTCAGCTTCTTTTTCAAGTCTTTTATTTTCAGCCTCTTTTTCAAGTCTTTTATTTTCAGCTTCTTTTTTCAAGTCTTTTATTCTCAGCCTCTTTTTGAAGTCTTTCAGCTTCTAGCTGTAGCTGGAGTTTTCTTTCCTCAGCTTCTGATTCCCTTTTTTGTTTTTCCATTTCCATTTGGAATCTTTTTTCATCCACCTGCATCTGCAGTTTCTTTTGTTCAGCTTCCATCTGCAGTTTCTTTTGTTCAGCTTCCATTGCTTTATCATATCGAGCAGTTGCAAATTCTTCTAACTTATCACCAGTCTTGCCAAGCAATTTACCCTGCTCAATAAAGTGCTCAAATGTAGACATGTTGTCTAACATATGAGTCCAAAACCTGAAATAATTAACTAATTTATTTCAAACCTAAGTGTAACAAGTCTTAATTAAGCACTTGTATATTCACATCACATTATATTATCCCAGTCTCTGTGGGAAACAAGTCTCCAATCAAAGAACTTGTATATGAAATATCAGCACTCAATTCTTGATCATAAGTGCACTTCTCATTCAATAGTGCACGACACTATTCATCATTCATTTATCATCAGTGTAGTAGTAACAGTGCATTAGCATAGCCCATTAACTAATTACTATAACTGTAAACAATGACTATGTAAACACATGCAGAATGTAAACATTGAAAATGTAAACAATACAAACAATGTAAACAATAACAATGTAAACAATAACAAAGATCAGCAACAATACAAAAACGTTCGCAGAAATCAACTAAAAATAAAGCAGAAATTAATGAAATATCACAAAAAATGTGACGATATCTGCGATAGAATTAAACAAAATACATGACACCACAGTGTATAAACAAAAATGTTGTATGAAACTAAATTATAGACAAGAGTAGGCTAACAAATACAAACAAATCAAAACAAAACTAAAGAATGCGAAATAATAACGAAAACAATATTAAAACATGTCATCACAGCTAACATAAATAGCAACAGAAGTCGCTTAGCAAATTCCAGTATTGGAAATTTGCAAACCTTACAGAAAACGCTCACAATAGACGACCTCTATGACGTGGCATAATCTAACGGAGACACCACCCAACCGAGAACCCGCTGAAATATAAACATATAAATATACGAATAACATATAAACATATAACATATAGAATGAGATGATACACAGAAGACTCAGCAGAAGTATAAGGGCACAGTTTACATACAAACAGGCCACTTAACTTATAGGCTTCCAATCGTAGAACAGCAGAAAAAAACGGATGTCAATCAACGTCCTAAAGAGCGAAGCTCCAACGATGATGGCACATCTGAACTGCTTCCACTGCTAACACGATGGTACAAGAGCTTCTGAAATACTGTGTGTTGAGTTGTTTCGGCACTTGACCTTCTAATCCAAAAGTAAGTTGATGGAAATCGGTACTTGGCCTTCTTCAGAAAACAACCCGTTTCAACCGGCACTTGACCTTCACAAAAACGACAGCACTGGAACCTTGACAGCAGCAACTTGCTTGACTTGCGTAAAAGATAACAGCAGTCCGAGTTATCCGGCAACAAGTAACAACGCCGGGTACTGTCAAATTCTTGTTTCCGTCAAAAAGTTGAAATTTTGACTTTTACCGGGCAACGCCGAGTACTTTGAAAATTTTGAAGATGTTGACTGTATTGAAGAATGTTAATTTCTTGAAGGATGCTGATGAATTCTTGTTGAAAATGAAGTGGGTAAGGGACCCCGTGTTTGCTGGGACCAGAATCAAACCAGCTTATGGCCACCAAATGATGCGTGATGCCATATGATGATGGATGGTATCCGCATGTCTGGTTTTGTGTGGTGTGCAGATGTGTTCAGGCAAAACAATGTTCATACAAAAATAACAGGGCAATCCACATAGGACGTCAGTAAACTCACGACGTATAAAGTCAATGATTCTTGTAACAGCCGTTGACGTTTTTCTTCATTATTTATTGTGGACGCCACAGTGACAAAATGGTTACGCGAATATGTAGACACATCAGACAGTCATTATCACAGCAACATTCAATACAGCAATAGACGGTAGACAGCATTACAATGATGAGTCAGATGCATGTTATATTTCATAGTGCTGTAAATGTAGTCAGGTGAAAAACTCCATCCTTTTCTATAACAGCCAGGAGATAACCAGATGTATGAGATCAGTTCACTCTCCTTAATCTGACTTCAGCAAGACAGACACGTCTGCCGAAGTATAAATAATGTCCTCAAAAATATCCTCTAGATAACAAAGGTTTTTCAAACCTAGTTCAGGTAACCAAGTAGCAAGTAATAGTCCTTGGGACCTGCATCAACCGATGCAGCACAATACAGCGACATGTGAGCTAGGAAAACATCTCGTGACGACGACTTTCGAAGACAGGCTATGAACCAGAAATCGTTCACGACCAAAAATCGATAGAGTTAATGAAAATGTTAATTTACCTTGCCTTCCGGAAATACACAGAAATATTATGCCTCCCGGCATGTGCAAATACACTAGAGGTATTATCTCGAATAAACGAAATATCCATAAGAGGACTCTCACATCCCTGACAGAACAAAAAATAGCGGAGATCCCCTCTTCAACGAGGCATCTCTTTCGCCATTCCAAATCGCTCACTCCACTAGTGGTGGGCGGAAACCGATCGACCAAGAAGCAAGACAAGTCATGCGCAGTCCAGCGCAAAATGACCACAGCTCAAACTTAACTGCATTCGATACCAACGCGAGAAGACAAATGCTTACCGAGAAAAGTGACTATAAATTTCAAGCAGTTGTTGCCCTTGCGTTATAAAATAGATATTGTAAAAAACGATGTTGCGAGAATTTATCACGCAACAATTACACACAGAGTTTTACAAACATTCACGCAATAGACATTAAACCACAAGCAAAAGAATTCACCTTCAGATTACTACACAGTTTAACCCCTATTGCGGGCATGCAGTCAGCAAAAAAAAGCAGGCAAAGCGCCACCAAAATGTAAACTGTGTAGTGATAACATTATAGAGACAGAAGACCACTTATTTTACACATGTAAGACAGTGGTCCCATCTTAAACAAGTTAAGGAAATTAATAGCCCCACACTCACAACAGACACTTAATTTATATAGAGCAGTCATGGTAAACACGTTACCACAGATGACGAGACGAATAGAACTTAAGCTACTGACATTGTTAGCTGACTTTAGGTACCTTGTATGGACATGTAGGAATAGGGCCGTGTATGACGGTAGACATTATGACAGTAAAATATTTACACAAATATACGAACAGATAACACAAGACATAGCAACACAGATTTAAAACATTCCTTTTGTGTTAAATTATAACTTAGACCCTTGTTGGTGATACAAAGCAAGTAGCTTTGAGTGTAAATACTCTTTCTGTAATATCGTGCAATGTAAATACCATTTATCTCATGTTAGAGTGTCATTGTCACTGTAAGTCGTTGTACCATTAATCACCTAGTAACTCCCATGCCCTCACCAACAGTTGTGATCATTTGTATCCTTATTTTTTTTTTTTTTTTTTTTTTTTTAACCCTATTGATTTATTGTTTGCGGAAATTAGTATATCTTCATATATTGAAATAATTTGATTTGTACCTGGACTTTTTGTAATTTGTTTATGCAATAGTTTTGATTTGTGCTTAGCTTTTTAACTTTAAATTTTGTGTAATATTTTTTGCATATTGTTCTTTTTTAGATTGTAATATTTAAAGTTATTAAATAATATTGATTTGTTCGCAATTAGGTTTATCTTATATAATGTAATAATTTTAAGTTGTACCCGGGTTATTTAACTTTAGATTTTGTGTAATAATTTGCTTTTGCTCTTTTTTGGTCTTGTAATATTAACTAAATAATATTGTTTTTGTGTTTCGCAATATTTAGTTTGTACCGGGTTTATTAACTTTAAATAATGTCCTTTAAAATGACTATTTTAAATTGTTGTAAATACTATCAATGTTGTAAATATATTGACCAAATAAAGGTTTTTATAATTAAAAAAAAAAAAAAAAAATCTGCGTCTTGTGATTTTTCTGAGGGAAATACATTGTCTTTGTGAGTTAGTTAGCTAACTAGACTATTTCCCAGTGTTATTCAAGCCTGCCTGGAGGCATATGTTCAGTGGTTGATTTCGAAAAAAGGTAATTCCTCTTGTATTGAACTTTACGCTATCATCTAGAAGTTCGTCATTTTTGTCGCTCTTTGCTCGCCTGTGTGATTCAAAAATGGAGAGGTACTTTGATTAGGATTTCGCCACCGGTATCTTTATACCTGAACTAGTTACATATATGGGTCGCTCTAGACCAACAAGACTATTGTCTGTGTTCCAGGATTCGTTATATCAGAGATCACGTCCAAGTCAGATGGTTAGACTTAGGAATGTTATAAAGGTCGGGTTGACCTGTACTTCATGTATGCTATTCACGTGCAGACGATAAATTTACTTATTGTATACATCTGATCTGCTAGCATCAGGAAGGGAGTATTTATTATTATCTATGAACATTGATGATCTGCAGCTGACACTGTTGCAGAATTTATATGTATGAACTTTAGGTACCCAGATCTGTGCTATATATTATTTATACAGCTTCACGAACCAGAACTTTATGATATCGAATATACGGAAGCTATTTGTTTACAAGATGAATATTGAGTATTGGATTCTACATGACTATCAGCTAATATTATTTTGAATGCGTACTTCGTTGAACTATGTTGGTGATGACATATATATCATGACTGTTTTGTGGCGTGCAATAAATGGTATAAAACGTAAAGCGAAGTTACCATTTCTATGACGCTACACATCATGTTGCCTGTGTTGTACTCTGTGAACTATTCTACTACAATATACACAGCAACATCATAAACCAGAGAAGACACCTACATCTCGCACTTTAATACCTGGTGTCGATAGGGGTGGTAATTTGACGTCCGCCTAAATCCACCCTTATCAGTAAGCGGAAGAAAGAAAGGATAGTCTTTGTTTTGGCCTGGAATAGTGTTATTTTTTTTCCTTGCTTTCTCTCTAGAAGTCTTTGTGGCGTGCGTGCAGTTCTGTATGTTGATGAACAGCTGGGAGCTGGCTGATCTGAAGGAGGTGAAGGTGGAATGTGTAGCACTGTGAGAGTGGATTGAGGTGGAATTCTCGCACCCCCTCCAGCATTAATTGTGGCTAATGTTTCTGTGGCTATAGTTATTGGGTCATTAGTTAGTTATTTCTTGACACCATCACGACTGAGGGAACAGAGAATATAATTCTGCACGGGCCTCACATTTAACTAAGGAAATGTTTCCCACGGGGCGGTGGAGTCGGTAGTTTTTTTAGTGGAGTCGGTAAAATAATGTCCGGACTCCTACTCCCAAATGTTTACCGTATGGCTAGTAAAAAAAAACTGTACTCTGAGTCGGGAGTTGAACGATTACAACTTTTAAGAAGTCGAAGTCGGAAAATGTTTTTGGCTGACTCCACAACGCAAGTTTGCCAAGAAGAGTTCCAAAGAGCAGGGAACGTTCGTCAGGGGTTCACGAGAAATAAAAAAAAAAGGTAAAGGATCCCGTTACACGTCCATTGAGGCATATTGGGAATATGGTGTTAGGCCCATATTTTCTTGACCATCGACACACTAGGGGTGATGTAGTCAGGATCACGCCGGCCGCCATAACCTTCCCAGAAGTTGCTCTGGTACCCAGTTGGGGCTGGGTCGACCCAGGAGCCGTTTGTGGCCTAAAAAAATCCCACCTCATCTGGGGATCGAACCATGGACCGCTGAGCAAAGAAACCAGTGAACTAACCACTATGCTACTGCGACTCACGAGAAATAGATTGTAAAATATTCACTCAATCATCACCCTTCATCTCCTGAAGGAGCATAGGCTTTCACCAAACGCAGGCCATTTGTTGAATGTGATTCTATCACAGAATGTGATTTATTAATTACTTTATTTGGGATGTAATAATTAGCTTATTTAGTATATTATGTGGGATTGCATAATTACTGCATTTCACAATATGAGATTAGCATAATTACTGTACTTAACTATTTGGGATTACATAATTAAGTGACTGCTTAAATAGTTTTTCAAACTTTATGAGAGGGCTCAGTTATATTATTAAGTTCTAAGCTATACAAGATTGTTTAATTGCGATGTGATTACATGTAAGAGTATAATTCTGCGGAGTTAATGTTTTAAGCAAGCCTTCATATATTCAGAAGGGAAGAGTGGAGTAAGTCAGATGAGAACCGGATTAACCAGCAGCAAGTCATCATCAGCTTTGGCAAAGAGTGTAGAACTTTAGGCAATGGGAAAGCGGAAAAGGAAATTGATCAACTGATTCTTTATCATGCTGCGGAGAATGATGCCATTGTGTATACTGATGGTTCTGTGTGTGATCCCTGGTAAGAAATCAGGCTGGGGCTTCTCTGCTAGGGTAAAGGGCAGAATCGTCGCCGAACATAGCGTGGCGTACAAGATACTCGTAACAACTTCCAGCATGAGAACAAACGAACGAACAAACGAACTTTATTTTCAAAGGGTTAATAATTGGGCGCGCAGGCCCGTCTAACATTCTGCCCTTCCATTCTCACTTATCTTGCATACTATACCATTTCATTCCCACGTGTTACTTTAAGCATTAAATTAAAGGCATAAAACATTATAAAGGTTATATAACAGCATACAATGACATTACCCAATCATAATAAAAAAAAAGTATGTGTTTAAGCAAACAAGAACGTAATGAAAAAAAAAACCCCAAACAAACAAATCCAAAACATCTATACGTTAAATCAGACAATAATTCGAGTATGATCATACTGGGGCAGTATAGAATCGGAACTCCTGAAATATTTGAACAGTCTGCTATTGAGTGAGTAGGAACTCCGAGTTTTTCTTTGCTCTCCCTAACTCAAGAGCAGAATCAGATAGAACGAACGACCGTACGAACTTATCTTCAAATGGTTTAGAATTGGGCATGCAGCCCTGTCTAACATTCTGCCCACCCTTTCTCTCGTCTCCCATACTGAATTCATTTATCCTACACATGCATTTTCAATATTATTTAAAAAAAAAAAAATAATAATAAACAAAATCAATGCAATAAAACAAAGTAAAATCCCAACATTGTAAAAGTATAACAGTTACACACATTTACAGGACTTTATCATAATCAATAACGAATAGGGCAGAATAATCCTTAAAAAATACAAATCACATTAGAAAATGATTTGGGAACATAACTAAATTAGGGTGGCATATAATCTGCACTCATGATGTATTTGAAAAGTCTGCGATTGTACGAATATGGACTAAGCATGCTTTTTAGCAAGAGGACATGCACACCATCATAGCTGGCAGACGCTGGAGCTGGGTTGGCCATGTCCTCAGAAGAGACCCCGATGCCATCACAAGAACAGCTATGCTTTGGACCACTGAAGGAAAACGAAAGAGAGGCCGACCAAAAACAACCTGGCGGAGGACTGTGGAGGCTGAGATGCAAAGAATGAACCAGAGTTGGGGCACTGTACGAAGGATGGCCGCCGACCGAGCAAAGTGGAATCAATTTGTTGTTGCCCTACAAGACGCCACTAGGCGTGATGGCCACTGACTGATTTGACGGTCGGCGGCTAAGGATCAAAGAAGAAGAAGAATGCTTTTTAGGTCGTGTGGAAGATTGTTCCACAGATGAGCAGCAGAAAATGCTAAACTTTTCTTGAATAAGTCAAGCCTTGGCTTGGGCACGCGTAATATGTTTAAGCGTTGGCTGTGTCTTCCGTTGTATTTGAAAATATGCCACAGGTACGTTGGAGCATTCTGTGGTAGGATTTTGTGAATAAATTTGGCTTTGTTGAAGAGGAAGCGCTTTCTTAGAGGTAATATGTTAAGATGTTTATGTAGATCTACTAAGTATGTTAGGTGTTTGTCAGAAACTAGGCGCACTGCACGTTTTTGTAATGACAAAAAGTTCTTTGTGTTGGACGTGGAGCAGCCATCCCAGATTGTGGAGCAATATAGGCGGATTTGTATTTGGGATATATAGAACATCTTCCTTGTCCATTAGTGATCTTGTTAAAATACTTCAATTCTTCAGTTCTACGCAGGCGTTCATTTATCAAAGTCCGTCGCATTTTGGTTGTTGTTTTTGTTGTTTTCCATGTTTCAGAGGCATACAACTGGATTGGTTTGGCATTTAAATTGAAATCCAAACCACATGGTCTTTTATATTTAGACACATGCACTAATATAACCGATGAGTCAAGTGTCTAGGTTGAAAGGTACGCGCTTAGCCAAAACGAGACAAAATTTTATTATTATAGCTTTTAAAAATTGAATTGAAAATTCTGATTTTTGTGTAGGGCCTAATTTCTTTTGGCCTCCATACATTTCCCAATGCAACGAAATGTTTTCTAATCACTTTGATTCATTTTATTTAATTCCAGGTTTAGTTTGCCTTCTTGGTCATTTTCATTGGCCCACTATCATTATTTTTTTTCGTTTCTTCCTTTTCTTCACTTTCGTTTGTTTTCGTTGTCGATGACGAGATGTCGCTGTAGAATGTGCTCAATAATTCTTATGCGAAAGAATATATAGTGTTTTTTTTTAAACAGAAGGTAAAATTTTATTCTCTTTTTTATGCTGTCTGGATTTGGGAGGTACATGAGTGGAGAAATAATTTTCTTCTCTAGTCGTCCTTTGTAACTTTTTAGAAGAAATTCATTGATTTTAATCGGATAAACTGTTTTTTAAGAACTTAATTAATTCTTTTTCCAATTAATTTTATAAAACTGAGAAAGATTGGAAAATATTGAGCGCAAGTTCTGTACCCGAACTGACCTGCACAGCGTCGATTAACAGCGAATTGTTTTTTGTCTTACTAAGATTCATTCATGCGCCAACCAAATTCCAAGAGCAAGTAAACCAGAAAAGATGTGTGTTTCGTAAACCTATTTAATTATACAATTTTTATTAATAAAAATAATCTTCAAAATTTCCAGTGTCCCTATCACTTTTTCCCGGCTCCCGACTGGTCAAAATTTTTAAAAATTTCCCTAGCAAGAAACCCTAGTCACACGGCTGTTTGCCAGCGAGCTTTTAGTTATTTCCCCTTTTTCCCCGACAGCGCTATTTATAGCTATCGTGTCAGAGGTCACGTGGTAACTTCCTAACTGGAAAAAAAGGTGGCGGATTTTACTTTTGATAGGGCTTAATTAATGTTTTAGGCTACTTTATTATTATAAATACCGGCTTTAATTTTGCGTAAAGCTAGACTAGAAATGTTAGAGTAAATTTTAGAACAAGAACAAACATTTTATCACAATTAGAACAGAAGATATAATAGTCTGAAATAGTGTAAAATTTACGTTTTTTTTATATTTTGTTATGGTTTGTTTATAATGCAATTTTCACTAAATCGGTCACAATCAACACGCATAACAAATTACATAAATCAAAAGTAGAAAACCTGCAGAAAAAGGATATCAAAGTTTTGTTTTGGTTTCGTGCGTCAAACATTAATTATTGAAACATTAAATTGCAAGTCCACATTTATTACCTTAAAATAACACACCCAATTGTCCCCAAAAACATGAGAGCTAACAATTATCTCAATCATACATCACGATGGTCATGTAAAAATAAGTATGGTCATGAGTAAAACGAAATGTTCAATTTAATAGATAAATAGGTGTATTTAAAAAATACATCTATTAAATGATTTCCACACTCTGTTAATTCTGTCAATCTCAAGCAACAACTGCCATAATTTGCTCTAGCCCCAAAATTTCGCTCAATTATCATTCACACTTCCTTTTTTTTTTATAGGATGAATCTGTACATTCACAGATGGAGAAATTTGTAACAAATGAGTTTCCATTATAAATTTTAATTGTGAAGTTATATTTTTAATACCTCTGGCGCGTCTTTCAATTTTCAATCTTCTCTGTTTTCTCTCCTGTGCCCACGTAAGACCTACTGTTTCCTTCATGGCTATTGCTAATTCTTTGGATATTCTAACTCTACTTTCAATGCCTGCTTTCCTGCAAATTTCCTGACGTGACGTTTCTGAACAGCGTTGTAGTTCATGTGCCTGCTGCAGGTCTAATGAATCAGTTGATGTTCCAGCAATATGTTTTCTAACAGTGTGAAGCAATTGAGATCGCTTACGTTTGTTGGCGTTCTGGTGACTGATGTTTCTCTTATATGTTTAATTAGTTTTTGTAGTACAATAGGCTGTCCTCTGGTTTTGCATTTTATGATATTACTTTTTGCTGTTTCTAGTTTTTTTTTCTAACAATGGATGTGAATAGGGGTTCTTCCTTTTGTGTTAGTGGTTGTGAAGGTGGCTTAGCAAGTAACTGTTGTACTGTGATGTCGCTTTTGAAGACAGGCGAGGTGGATGTACTTGTCGTATGTATAACTGACTTGGTAGGTGTAGATGTGGCAACAAAAACTGACATGCTAGGGTGAGTAGTGTTATCCACCTCCAAATGAATAATGGTATCGCCTTTAATGTGAGCTGGCACATCAACCTCCAGTTGAACAATATCATCACTAATGTGGGCAGGCACATCAACCTCCTACTGTACAGAGCTATCCTGACTACAGCTAAATGACTGACTAGACATGGAGGGGTCAGAAAGAACATTACAGGGGATAGAGCAGCTTTTTGTTTTTAAAACACCAAAAGATGTCTTTGCAACACAATTGCACAGTTGACATTCACTTATAGTTAAATTATGGTTTTAGTCTTTCCAGATGTGCTGACTGTTTTCCGATAGTAACTTGGCTGTTTCAAGACACTTCTCATTATGCCTCCTTTTTGAATTTTGTATTCCTAAGTAACACTTCTTACAAAATATAGTCGAATGCTGTGTGGGTTTATCATCTGATACGTTAATTCCAAACACAAAGAACAGATCATTAACGTAATTTAGAACAGTTCAGCGCTTTCTGAATTGAACGTGTTGTTTTGGAAGTTAATGCTCTCTTGCCACAGGCTCTGCACAGTGCACTGGCACAATTCATATGATGCAAAACAGTATGTTCCATTTCGTTGTTATGTAGTATAGTTTACTTGTGTATGTATAAAGATAAAGGAATATTTTGGGACTATCAAGTCTAACACCAGGATGTAGAATGTATCTGTGAATGAGAAGAGATATAAAAAACAGTTACTTAGAATTCTTTGGCAGCCGTCGTGTGCACAGGATTGTTCTACCAAAGTAAAATGGAACAGTCCTTATCTCACACACAAATTTAAAAAAAAAAAAAGTTCGTATTATATAAAAGATACAAGTAGAATGCTATTATAAGATTTACATGTTTTCTGACGCTTATATACGTAGAAAGAAGATATAATGAATGAAAATGCAAAAAACAGATGGTGCTTTACAAAGTTATTTTGTTACAACCTTATTTAAGATTTGTGAGTATCAGGAATGCGTTTACAGTAATTTAAATGCTATAAAATCTGGTGACAATATGCTTGTTCTTGTAATGCCAAACTCACAAAACTGACTACCACACATTCTCAAGATATGAAACCAAAAAAAAAAGTATGTGGAAATAATCTTTAGCTTCTCTTCGAGAAGTCTTTATAATTATAAACTCAAACGAATGGGCCGATTTTTAGATATTAAATTAATAAAAAGATTACTTATTTTATGAATTTCCTCAAATGATGACGCTGTTTTCAAAAGTCTGTAACTCCGTCAAAACTAATTTCAAACAAATAAAAATGCAATCAAAAATAGAGCAGAGAACAAAGTTATAGTACACAAAAGAATTTTAGCGCTATGTTTATCCAGAACGAGTGTGTAATGATTTATATTTTACTGATTTTACACACACATCAGCTGATTTTCCCCGCCAAAAACTTAAATAGTCTTTTACGGTGCACACGAAAATTTTATACCCGGTGTCAGAATTCCGGTCACCGAAACTAAAAGAGCGCTCTGGTATAGGGCACAAACAGCCGTGGTCACAGAGCAGCCATTACTGTCTTTGTTACTCGTGACTCTAGATGCCAATCTCCAAGCAGCCATTACTGTAATTGTTACTCGTGACTCTAGATGCCAAACTCTAAACAGCGATAAGTCTTTGTAGCTTGTGACTCTAAATGCCAAACTCCAAGCAGCGATAACAGTCTTTGTTGCTCGTGACACTAGATGCCAAACTCCAAGCAGCCATTGCCGTCTGTGTTGCTCGTGGCTCTAGATGCCAAACTCCAAACAGCGATAACTGTCATTGTTGCTTGTGACTCTAGATACCAAACAGCCAATAGTGTCTATGATGCTCGTCTACATTAAACCTTTGATCCTATAAAAGGTAACTGTTGCAGTAAGGTAAAAGGTAGTCCCATAGCGGATACTAGGCCCAGCTTTCAGAGGTGGGGGGACCAGTTTAGTAAGGGTAGTAGCTACAGTAATTAATAGCAGCAGCAGCATTAGTTATAGTAAAAGCAGCATAAAATGAGCTTATTTCGGCATTGAAAAAAATGAAATGTATGTTATTTTGTGTGTGTGAGATTAAATATCGACTTCTTTGCAAGTTCGCACATAGAAGACACATTTTAAAAAAGAAATTGTGCTACTTATAACATTCTGTTTTGACCTGTTCAAAAAAAAAAGTACAATTTATCTCTTACCTGGCTAACGCGAATTGACACACTTCTGCCATCTCTGCTTGACCTTGAAAAGACCTTGGGAGTAGAACACCCTATTTTTCAAACTAAACCAGTCATCACATGCCAGTATAACCTCTTCATCGCTGTCAAAATGATTTCCTTTTAGCTGTTTTTTAAGATTTGGGAATATAAAAAAGTCTGATGGAGCCAAATCTGGAGAATATGGTGGGTGTGGAAGAATTTCAATATTCAAATCGTTGGCTGCTAGCTGCACAAGCCGTGCTTTGTGAGAGGGCGCGTTGTCTTGAAGCAAAGTAAAGATTTTGAGTGCGCATTATCCCTCGTTTCCTGGTCACAACCTTTCTTAGTTTTGTGAGAAGATCTGCATAGTACTGTCCGTTAACTGTGTTGCCACGAGTCAGATAATCTTTCCAAAGGACACCTTTGCCGTCCCAAAAAACAGTCAGCATCACTTTTCCTGCAGATTTCTGCGCCCTCGGCTTGACAGGTGTTGGGAGCCCAGGGTTTTCAATTGCATGCTGGCAATTTTGGATTCGGGGTCAGAATGGTGTACCCAAGTCTCATCTACTGTCACCATGGTCTCCAAAAATTTTTTGACTGACACTTTTTGAGCAACTGCTGACAGCAATTTAGCCTCGTTTGCTTCTGTTCACGTGTCAACAGTCGCGGAACCCAGCGTGCACACACTTTTCTCATGTTCAGTCTGTTGTGTACAATTCTATAAACTTTTCTTTCATTAAGTTTTACTCTACTAGCTATCTCCACAATTGTCATTTTTCGATCCTGGTCAATGATTTTCTTCACTCTTGTTGCATTTTCATCGTTGCACTCTGAGGCTGGTCTACCAGATCTTGGCAGATCAGCAACATTTGAGTGGCCGCACTTAAACAGTTGACACCAGTTTTTTTAACCGAAGTATATGAAGGACAAGAATCAAGAAACACTGGTTCCATCTCCCTGTGTATTTCTGTAGGTGTTTTTCCCTGAAACATCAGACATTTTATCACAGCTCTGGCCTCCTTCTTTTCCATTGTTTTGTCAAATCTTTGGAGCAGCAGATCCAGTCAATAGGGTACATTGCGCCGTGCACCGTAGCGGGAAAATCCATTGAAGAAACAAACGCGTACTTTACACATTCAGTGCAAATATTATAAACTTTAAATGTGCCAAGTTTCATCTTTCTCCTGTGACTCCTTCATGGTCAGGCCCAAGACTTATGTCAATCCCCTTGTACTTCATGTGAATTTTTTTGCGTTGCCGCTCCTGGCAATCCTCTAACCGTGCCCTACATACCGCTTTGTTCGTGTTTAGACCAATATAATTAGTTGTTAAATGTGAGTTTCTAAGATCACAGCTGAAAACAAGACTCAGACAAGTGCCAGTGGAACAATAGATGAGGGGGAAAAACAACGGTGGCGATGGATAAGACACTCAATGAGGAAAACTTTTGATAACATTACAAGGCAATCCGTGTTCTGTATTCCCCATGGTAAGAGCAGTATATTGAGACCAAAAAAAAAACACCGAGGAGCGCCTGCGCATTTTGAGTTCAAATTTAAATAAAACGAAAGTTGGGACTAATGTAAGTTGTTATATTTTGTGTTTTCCTGAATCTAAATTTGTCAAAATCATTTGTCAGAACAAATTCTAAGTAGGTGCATTTTGATTGTGCAAACTGTATTTTCTTCAGAACTTTTGATTTTCCTATGAAAACCTTATTTTGTGTTATTTTCTTATAAATTGCTTATTTCTTAGTCAGTCAACATGACATTGGCACAGCTACTTTCCATTGAATAATTAAAAAAACTTTCATCAGATCCGATATCTGACATCTTATCAAAATTTTGATTCATTGTAAATAATGTTAATTTTTTATGTCATACTATTTTTAGAAACTAACTTTAAAGTTTGATATCTCAGAATCTACTAAAGTTATTGAAAATCTAATTTGAAAAACAAAATATTTCAAAATACAATGATGATCTTCCATTTTCACCTTTGGTACTCATAACTCAACAAATAATGAGGCCGCAGTGAATTGAAATATAGGATTACAATTCATTATGGTAGCCGTTACCATGGCCAACAATATCATTATAACATCAGTTACGCTTAAATGCATAGCTATAAATGTTGTATGTTAACCATGTGAAACTATATTGACATCAGTTAGTTATTGTACAACTTACCCCGATTATCGGCAATGAATTTACAGAGTTCCTGCACAGAAAAAAACTTCTGAATAGTGTCGGGCCACTGGTTTTAAGAGCCCGTCTTACAGGTGGTCGGGGATATTCCTTTAATTATAATCCCACTTTTGTTCTATATGCAGGTTCCTAGGACTAGAGGTTTCCAGTACTATAGTAGAGTTTTATTTTTGTCTAATATCAGAAGACCTTTTAATACTTGGTCTTGTCCTTAACGTGGAATTATTTTTCTATTCGTCATCCAAGCCGTCTGAAATGTGCACTATGTCAGGGGATTGTCTCCCCTTGCTTTGCAGTAGTGGTCCACTAATGGTCACAATGCAAGCGTATCTAAAAGTAGGTCGTCCAAGATATCTATCTTCGCGCAAGATTACTCTTGGCAAAGATGTAGATGGAAGATGAATAGCGTTTCTACCTTAGGGGAGCCTTCACTAGATATTCCCAGAAGTCAAGAACAAACGCTGCTTAAGGGCTGAGCAAATTTGTTAACTTATTACCTGGCCTGTCGCCTTTTGTGAAGGGTTTATGCAATGGTTCTGGCCCGTCAAGCCCCCAGTTGGAGTAATCCAACGAATGCCCTCTTATAAGTAATGGCTCTATATTTATATATATGTATTTATCCAGAAAAACTGGCTCATACGTTTGCCTTCGTACATATAAACTGAATCAACTATTATTGTTTAGTTTAAAATAACATACAACAAATTTAATAGTCAATTAGTCTTTAACATGGGAAAATAAATATGGAAAATTGGGTGAAAATTGAAATTAAGGTTTCCTCACTGAGGTTTAGGTAGGGCGTTAATAATGTCCGTATTTTTGCTGTAGCCTGTTACACAAAACTTGGCTCCAGAGGAGTCCTGGACCGTAGTTTTCGCCACTTCGTGGCGATGAGGGCATTCCTTCACTCAATTTGTCCGATTTCGGCGGTTGGTGGTGATGCTCTTCTCTCACACTAGCGGCGTTATTACCACAGTCGTCTGGTGGCTTGTAACCACAAACTGTGTCAAATAGAAAAAAACAAATGCCTTCTGCTGAGTACATTTGTTCTCCGCAAACTAACAGGCCCATTGTCATGCGCTCCACCCACCAATGTTAACCTCTCAGAAGAGTTAAATTCCCGAGCACACAATGTAACTCAGGGAATATGATGAAAATTCACCAATATCCTTCTGGGTGTCAACTAGGAAATTGTGTCTGGAGTGCGTGAATAATGATTTGCCTGAATTACAATTAAAAAAGGTACGTAATTTTCACCAGAAAATATGTTACACTTTAGGCACATGTGATGTAATCATCACTCATCACTGCTCCAGTCGAAGTCTGGGGTCGCTCTGCTGTCGGGTTTACCGCACGACTAGTCAGAAACAATCACCAGCTCTTGCTGTAGTGGTTCATGAATATACTATTTTCATATGTTGAGGTTGCCAGCCTCCTATATAACCACTTAGTAAGAAACCTGTACAATTTACATTAGCAAATAATTTGTTTACACTTACCCCAAAATTTTGGGAATACACCCTTCTCCTGGCACAGGTTTAGAATGGACACACAGCCCTTTAGTTAGATGCCGTTCCAATCACTTAGGTCTGGAAATATAAGTTAATTCCTCTGACGGCTGGGGTTCTGTAAATTCCTGGCCTGGGAAAACTGTTTGTATAATTCCTCTTATGACTTGGTCTGGGAAATATGAGTTATGTCCTCTGACGGCTGGTGTTCTATGAATCCTGCCTAGGAAAACTTTTGTTAAAATTTCTCTCTTACTCCTTGTGATAAAATTCCTAAGTTTCCAGTCTTGTATTAAAATTGCGGGTTTACTTGTAAATTCCAATGTTGCCCAATACTCGATCTGGTACTTCTAGTTGTGGAATTGTAGGTCCTTTCGTCTTTCCTCTGGCTTGTATGAGGTGTTTAGTTGACGCTGCGATGCAGTCTGTGTTGTTCTGTGGCTGATTTCTACAGTATATCTCACAATCCAGAGTTTCAATTCCCAGCTGTGTTTCCGCCAAATGTTCCAATCAATACAATGTAGATTCTGGCGAACCAATCAAATCTATCTAGCACTGTTTGGGTGGGGAAGTTTATCATTAATCATCCCACGCGTATTTGAAAATATTAAATTTAATATATACGCGTGGCCTCTTACAACAGTGATGTCAAATCGTCACATAAGACTTCCGGCGCACTTCTGTCTATCACAATATTGTGACCCTATGATTCTGGCGTAATGACTGCCGCCCTGATGTCTAGCCCGACAGATTATCTAATTATCCCCTTTATCTGCATGCCTCCGCCAGACATATGTCTGGTCAGACAGTGTTGTCTTCTTTCATCGTACGCACAATACAAGCTTGTGTCAACATGATCAACAGCTTTCCAATGGGGTCAAATGTTTGCCCGACACGTTTCCACAGGTGCTCAGCCGGATTATGCGATAAGCGGGTGACCGGTCTGACGACTGGGTATTGTTACGATAATTTTTTTTTCTTCAGATTGCATTACAAAAACGTTCTCTTTTATTCACCAAGAAGCATAGTAATTGCATCATTGCATTATATAACACGTTGTCTTGTACTTAAATACAGACGTGCATAAAAGACATGTTTAAAACAGTTACAAAAATGACACCAACAAAACATCAGAATTACACACCAATGAAAACTTGAAAACCATGCATATGATAGTTTCTTAAGCATAAACTGTTACGATAATACCACAGTTCAGCTGGCGGATCGTAAACACGTCTGAGGAGTGGCAAACAAGATAAAGACAGCCATATAGCAAATACTTTCGTAGCAAATACTGCCATTGGGGAGTGGCGTGTTAGAGACTTCACCATGCTATGTCCAGCATAGAGAAAAATAGTGTAAATAACTAATGAAAAGGCATGATTTATGCCAAATAAAAGCGATGTGAACAAAATGAAGAAAAAGGAAAGGATATTGCCGGAGGGCTGAAGGTGTGAGAGATCACACAAAAGAGCTTGTTCAGACGTTTTGTTACACTCTTGACGAGATGGAAATGCAGTGAAGCAGTCTAAAAATGTGTCAGATTATGAGGAACATTTTCGTTCACACATCCATGTGGTTTCGTTGGAGAATGTTCCAATCAGACGTAGTTTATTTTAGCACCTCCATGCCAATCCAACCATGACTTAGTGTCTGATATAAATAGCAGTCTTTCCCCCCCACCCTCATGTAGAACGTGACACCATAAGATATTTTCTTTATATGTCATTTACTAATTTCATCTGCCTTTCATGAACATATAAGGTCTTGCTTTTTCCGTCACTGTTACAACATTATAATCTTCTCCCAGATGTTATTTCTTTGTAATTGTTTATCACAGCAAAGTCCATGTGCTGAGCGTATTACATTACTGTCCATGTCTTATAATAATAATAATAATAATAGCCCCTTCAGTCATAACTGACTATGGGAATGCGCCCCTGAGGTGACAGCCCTCAGCTGCTTATTTCCCTGGTGTTTTCTCCTCACCTCTGCTTCTTGTGTGAGCCTCTCTTCGCCCAATCTGAGGTGGCGCCGTAAATAGCATCGCCACTTAGTGCGATCGGCAGCTTCATCCTCCCATGTTGCTGGATCCATGTCCAGTGCCCTCATATCTCTCTTGCACACATCTTTGAACCTCAGCTGTGGTCGCCCAACTGTTCTCTTGCCATCTGCTAATTGTCCGTAGAAGATATCTTTTGGGATGCGACCATCTTCCATGCGGCGAACATGGCCAAGCCAGCGAAGTCTGCGCTGTCTAAGAAGCGTATACATACTTTGAAGGCCAGCACGTGACAACACCTCGACATTTGTCACTTTATCTTTCCAGAAGATGCCGAGGATGCGGCGTAGACACCGCAAATGGAAGGTATTGAGCCTTCTTTCTTGCTTAGCATAGGTCGTCCAGGTCTCGCTGCCATATAGGAGTGTGCTGGTGACGCAGGCATTATATACCGCAGCTTTGGTCTTCATTGTGAGTTTTTAGAGTTTCCCCAAACACGCGATGTGAGGCGGGCAAAGGTAGCTGCAGCTTTGCCAATGCGGCTGTCGATTTCTGTATCCAGTGAGAGTTTGTCATTGATGGTAGACCCTAGGTATGTGAAGTGGTGCACCACTGTCAATTCATAGTTATCGATAGTGATAACTGGTGCAGCACCCACATCCTGACTCAGCACATTCGTTTTCTTTAGACTTATTGTGAGGCCAAAGTCCTTGCATGCTTTAGTGAAGCGATTCATCAAGCTCTAAAGCTCCTGTTGGCTTTGAGTGACGACTGCAGCATCATCAGCGAACAACAAGTCTCTTATAGTGACCCTTCTGATTTTTGTTTTTGCCTTCAGCCTTGAAAGATTAAACAGACGGCCATCTGACCTAGTGTGAAGGCATATTCCTTCAGTTGCATCTCTGAATGCATGTTTCAAGAGTAAGGCAAAGATGATTCCGAAGAGGGTCGGAGCCAGAACACAGCCTTGTTTAACGCCACTTCGTATATCAAAGGGCTGTGACGTGCTTCCAGCATATTGGACTGTTCCCTTCATGCCGTCATGGAATGACTTTATCATTTCCAGCATTTTAGAAGGGCAGCCTATTTTCAGGAGGATTTTAAAGAGTCCATCCCTACTAACCAGGTCAAATGCTTTTGTGAGGTCTATAAAGGCGATATATAATGGTCTTTTCTGCTCTCTTGATTTTTCCTGAAGCTGGCGGAGAGAGATCATGTCTGTTGTTGATCTGCCAGCTTGGAATCCACACTGTGACTCTGGATATATGCGCTCAGCTAACTTGTGTAGTCGCATTAAGATGACTTTGGCAAAAACCTTACCAACAATACTAAGAAGAGAGATGCCTCTGTAGTTATTGCAATCACTTCTGTCTCCTTTATTTTTATACAGTGTTACAATCTTGGCATCTCGCATGTCTTGAGGAATAGTTGTCTCTTCCCAGCACTGGCACAGCATCCTATGCAGGGGATGTAATAGCGTGCTCTTACAGCATTTGATTAAATCAGGAGAAATCCCATCACTGCCTGGTGCTTTGCCAGAGGCCAAGCTATCAATGGCCTTGCTGAGTTCCTCTAATGTTGGTTCGGCATCCAGCTCCTCCATAGTTGGCAGACTGTTGACACCATCAAGGGCTGCAGGCGTAACGGTATTGTCTCTAGCGTAAAGCTCAGAGTAGTGCTCGACCCACCTCTCCATCTGCTTACCCTTATCGGTTAGCTTCTCTCCGCTGATGGTTTTTTAGCGGTTTTTGCGGCAAACCAAGGAGTGATCTGTATCACAGTCTGCACTATGGTACGAGCGCGTGGAGAACACAGACCTGAGGAGTGGCCTTCTGACGAGAATCAGGTCAAGTTGGTGCCAGTGCTTGGATCGTGGGTGTCTCCATGACACCTTATGCTTGGGTTTTGTCTGAAAGTAGGTGTTGGTCACGCAGAGGTCATGGTGGACGCACAACTCTAAGAGCCGTTGTCCATTTTCATTCATCTTGCCAATACCAAACCTGCCCAGACATGAATGCCATGAAACATTATCTTATCCATGTCTTAATCTTCAGCAAAATGGTCATGTCCTTCATCCCAGAGAGATCTGCCGTGTATTATATCATGTCATGTTTGCGAGCTCGCACCTTATCATGCGACAACCTGGTAGCTTGTATCGTCCCGACAGAAAGTCTGGGTTAACAATAGGCATGTCGCACAGTGAAAACTCTTACTCCATCTGGAGCTAGCGATAATCGAAAAATCAATGTGGCAGGTCCGCTCCTTCGATACGTGTCGCCGATAACAAAGTAGAAAATTAACCAGGAGAGAGATGGGGTGAGAGAAGTGACAAGATGTGACAAGAAAAACGATGAAAACGAAACAACAATAAGGAGCGAGTGTGAAAAACAAAAGGAAGGACACTTGTAGAGAAAATAATGAACGTAACAGAAAAATGCAACGATAGAAGATTTAACTTGTCACAGACCCTAGTATTGTGAAGTTTCTAACTTGTCACAGACCCTAGTATTGTGAAGTTTCTAACTTGTCACAGACCCTAGTATTGTGAAGTTTCTAACTTGTCACAGACCCTAGTATTGTGAAGTTTCTAACTTGTCACAGACCCTAGTATTGTGAAGTTTCTAACTTATCACAGACCTTAGTATTGTGAAGTTTCTAGCTTGTCATTCTCCTACGGCTATAATTGCTATGTGAATATCTTTACCTTTATTTCAGCAAACCATGTTTGATTGTAAGGGTCAATTTTTATTCGCTTATAAACTGCTATGCAGTAATGTCAAAGTAACAATTGTTTATTCAGTCATTCATTACTTTCCAGCTCGCCCTGTGAAGCATATGTCCACAGCAAATACATGCCAAATCTTCCTGCCCTGTACTAGCAACTGAATGGTAGTCCCATGGCAGATACTACCTTAGAGGAGTGAAGTGCTTGAGACTTCACTATACCAGGTCCATCAACATCGAGAGGTGGGGTAACCAATTCCCTTCATCGCTGCCTTTTCCTTCCTTTTCCTTCCCAGGGAAGAGCAAAGTCAGGTAGCTATTGACAGCTGGGTAGACTGGAGCGTGTCGATACGGTGAATCGAACCCGACACCTATGCCGCGATAGACCAGCGCTCTAACCTAAGTAGATAAGTAGTTGACTGGTAAGTAGATAGATAGATAGATATGAAAACCCATACAACTAGCTTGTCATAAAGTACAATCAAAATATTAATAACTATGGTATTACTGATGGCGATGATTATGATAACAATTACTGATTTGTCAAGAGTGAAAAAAAAATTACCCTCCTTTTAAAAACATTTTTATGATATAGACAGCACGATAGGGTTAGAATTGAGAAAAGGAGAGGGGGGGGGGGCGCTTGAGGAACACATTTTTTAATTAATAAAACATATTAGCGAGAAGAAACAAAGGAGAGGATGAGGTAGGAGGCGCTGTCTCAAGAAGTCTGCGCAATCGTAACATCTTGGCTGCTTCATTTGGGGTCAGAGAAATACGAGTAGAATATTTTTTCTATTTTTCTCTGTGCATGCGTATCTGTGTATGTTTGTCTGTCTGTGTCCTTACCCTTTATCTCTATTTTTATTTCTTTCATTTATATCAGTGAGATGTGGTCTTTCATGTACGCACCTACAACAATGCGTATTTTTTTACACTTTTTTTTTTGTCTTTCTCTTTTTGACTCAACTCGGTTTTGTAAAGTGGGAGACTCCTACTCATTTCCCCTTCCTCTCTCTCACACACACGCACACACACATACTCCCTCTTTCTCTCTATCTCTCTCTTCACATACTAGGAATGATGCGCACTTTATTTCGTGTCCTAAATATTGAAATGTACACTTGACAGTAGTAAAGTACTTGAGAATGCTTCTAATAGCACTAATATGTTATTTTTACTATTATTGTTAATATATTGTAAATGGACACTTAGTTGTAGTAGTTAATCATATGCGTTAAAATATTTCATCTGTGTCTGAAGTACGTTCCCGCCCAAAGTTGAGAAACCAGAGCATTTTAACTGGTCGCGGGCAATATTCCTTTTAAGCTGTCGGCGTGTGCGCGCTCATACACGTTATGAACTCAGCGCACACATGAAATTGAACTGTACTAAAGGGACCCAAGACGCATCAAAAGTGAGGAATGCAGTCAGCGACCCATAGCTTGACTGTCTGCGTCAGGGTCCGCGAACCAGAGCTAACCAAGACCCTACTCCACCTCCAAGTGGTGGTCCTGGAAACAGGCTGCATCACTGCAGTCTGGCTGAGAGAGTAGGGATCGAAGAGGGAAGGCTAACCCGGTCCCAAAAAATGCCGTGCGGAAGTCGGATGTGTCGGCCGAAAGGCGCAAATATCGCAGCTCCGCTGTTAACGGGCACAACGCAACCAACGTCCTTTTCAGGACGAACGAACGAGAATTGGGCACTGTTGCAATTCCAATTAGTGTCAGTAGTATCATTGATATTAAATATAGTTGTATGTATACGCCCACACAGAGCTATAATGAATATGTTATTACTGTCACTGCCTGGACTGTTCAAAGTAAGTGTGTACTGGTGCATTCATTCATCACAGTAACACACATAGGAATCATGGATCGTTGAACTACCGTTGACGTTTCATGAACAGTTTATTCACATATCAACATAGACGACGACATAGACGAAATACAGCATAAAGTACAAATCATCGAGTAAATTAATTCATGAAGCTCCAACACCCCACAGAGTTCCATTACAGCGCACACCGGCGCACGTCTCCTATAAGGTACACATTAACACTGTTCCTTAATAAACTGCATTCACCGCAATTATAAATACGGCCTCATACATATGGCCTCATCCAGAAAGACTGCTCACATCGCAGTACTATCAAATTCATCAAAATACTGGCCTTCTCATGTTTTCTCCATAGAGCTCAATTATAGCATAATGGTGCACTTCTCATAGAAGATGACCATAACGATTTTCCTCAAAAAAAGACTACATCTCCCCTTCTCAGCAAAGGCTGCTCCACGGCAGTTGAATAATCATCGTCAGCGCTATCCCTTCTTAGAGCTCAATTATAACATAGTGGTGCACTTCTCATAGAAGATGCACATCCACAATATTCCTCAAAGGACTGCGTACCCAGCAGTCTGCAGTAATATAGCCTGCACAATATATGTGTAACCGCTCTTTTCTAGCAGTAACCTCTTCTGTATTGGTTCCAACTTGACTGTAAACCACCAAATGATAATAATCGTGTTTGTAGATAGGTGAAGTGAGTGTGATTGTGTACTGGCAAAGTCGTTCACACAACAGATGATGTTTAATAATAGTTTATTAACTCACAGCACATCATCACGTAGACATAGACGAATACAGGTACATCGAATCATATAATTTCCACACTGCATTAAATATATATAATACGGCCTGTCCGCATCCTGTTTAATCTCAAATGTTGAGATGTATTTATTCTGTACTGTTTTGAGCCATGTGAATAGCTCGCAGCTAGTCTGCATGTATTATCGAGAGCGGTGTTCAAGACAGCCGAGTCTCGTGACGGGGTTTTTTGGCACAACACAAAATATCAAAGTATATCTATACTAACACCACCAAAAAATAATTTATAACTAAACAAAACCTAATAAGTAATTTAACCAAGTTACAAGAGTTATACATAACTAAAAATAAATAAATTATAGGCATCGAACAAACAAGTAATAGCATTGCTATAACTAATACGACCAACGCACAATCAAGCGCTAACATAAAAAATACATCATAACAAACAACAACTTTTTACAAGAACTAATCACAATACATATCAATGATATCACGCAGTCAAATGCTGGCCACACACAACAAAAAATTACAATGCCAAAAAAAAAATCATTTTTTTCAAAAGTACCGTACAAACATATTTTTTTACGATAAGTTACATAAAAACAGTATTTAATTTTTAAGTAATACAAGACCACTAAAACCTAATAATGAAATCAATTTTTTAACAAAATGAGTGAAACATAAAACAAAAATTATATCTCTTAAATCAACACATGTAAATTTAATTCAACCTTTAAGTTCTTTCGGCTGACAATTACGTTCAGCTCAGTTACAATGCTATTTAGCTATAACTTTATTTCTTACTCAAATAGATATGATATACACTATAAATAAATCTACAATCTGTTGCTACTATGAAATATGAAAAAAAATCCTATAAAAATATCTACAAAACAATTTTTTTTAAAATAATCTGCTAAGAAAATAATCTGCATGCCTGACTGGCAAGAAATCAAGTTCTAGAAAAAATTAAAGTTTCACAAAATGTTAACAAATCCAAAAAAGAAGATCATTTATGATACATGCAAGATATTTTCAAAATTACATTTCATAACATAACAGATAATTCACATCTTCTTTGTATGTTCTATATATTAATTAACCACAACATCAAAACATGAGAAAAAATTTAAATTAAGTGAATAACGAACACTCAGGACTATCTAAAAGTAACCACTACATCAACACAATAAATGAGTTTGTGCTTAGGGCTGGCAATCTCATCATGTACAAAAACTATCCTAAACAACACAGTTGCAAAAATTCTAAGTTAAACAGAGTAGTATAAAGGATAATAATTACATACTACACATTATCAACACAATAATATATAAATAGCATAAAAATGTATTAACATGTCATCAAACTACCGACATAAAAATAACAACAATAAAAAAAATTATGGCAATCAAAAGATGCATAGAAATAATCATTACAACAAAATTATATGTTATTTCAAAACAACAACATTTCATGTACTAATATAAAATACAAAAATATTTACTATCTAAAAAAAAAATCAGACGCAAATTTTCCCACTCTCTTGTAAACATGCTTGACCTTCAGTAAGTAACACCTCAGATTCTAGTTAGACGCTGACAGGTTTTCGGTTGACCACTCGAGCGTAAAGTTGACCTACATATCTGACCGTCAATATGTCACAGAAGCCTTGACTCTTATCGCAAAGTAGCTTCTGTCAACAAATACAAATGAAAATTTCCATTTTACTCAATAGTGAAATTTAATGAAGAAAAAACGTAGAAATCAAATTGACAATTACCCAGCACCGGCTTGTGTAAAGCACCGGTCTCTTCACGATGTCATCAGCTCTTCCTATCACATGCAGATATCACAGAATACTTGGGGACAACATGACCGACCTTAAATGTAACCGCTCTTTTCTAGCAGTAACCTCTTCTGTATTGGTTCCAACTTGACTGTAAACCACCAAATGATAATAATCGTGTTTGTAGATAGGTGAAGTGAGTGTGATTGTGTACTGGCAAAGTCGTTCACACAACAGGTGCGCACACGGGAGTCATCGAGTATGAAACGACTGATGATGTTTAATAATAGTTTATTAACTCACAGCACATCATCACGTAGACATAGACGAATACAGGTACATCGAATCATATAATTTCCACACTGCATTAAATATATATAATACGGCCTGTCCACATCCTGGCCTTATAATCGCTTCATCACAGCTTCATAAATCTCCAAACTACTCAACAAAGCCTGCTCACACGGCAGATATAATAATCTTCATAAGGCCTAAACAATACTCCATTACTCAATAAAGCCTGCTCACCCGGCAGCTATAATAATCTTCATATGGCCTACACAAATCTCCATTACACAATAAAGCCTGCTCACCCGGCAGCTATAATAATCTTCATATGGCCTACACAAATCTTCATTACACAATAAAGCCTGCTCACCCGGCACATATAATAATCTTCATATGGCCTACACAAATCTTCATTACACAATAAAGCCTGCTCACCCGGCAGCTATAATAATCTTCATATGGCCTACACAAATCTTCATTACACAATAAAGCCTGCTCACCCGGCAGCTATAATAATCTTCATATGGCCTACACAAATCTTCATTACACAATAAAGCCTGCTCACCCGGCAGCTATAATAATCTTCATATGGCCTACACAAATCTTCATTACACAATAAAGCCTGCTCACCCGGCAGCTATAATAATCTTCATATGGCCTAATAAATCTTTACTGCAGTTTATCAAATTGACTGTACACACAGCGAAATATATAAGTCGACATTTTCTTAAGCCCTATGTAGGCATACACTATCCAAAAACCACTGGGACTCGACCTACCCGGTCCACGCCCAAAACACAACTCTTCTAATCACACACACTATTCCTGCCAAAAAAAACCGTCACGAGACTCGGCTGTCTTGAACACCGCTCTCGATAATACATGCAGACTAGCTGCGAGCTATTCACATGGCTCAAAACAGTACAGAATAAATACATCTCAACATTTGAGATTAAACAGCGTTCACACGCTTTTCTGTACTCTGCCACTCCAAAAATAGGAAAAGATAATTCTATCATAAAGTCAAACAAGTATCCGCTTAATCAAGCGTTGCAACTCGAAATTTAATTTGTCCAAAACATTCTAAAGATTACTTCCCCTTCCATAAAATCCACTTGCAACAATATGGCCTCCTAATCTCCTTCACAAAAATGTCTATGGCCTACAAAGTAATGTCTTTAAATCTCAGACTCTCCATAGCGCCTAATTGTAGATTAGTGGTGCACTTCTCTTAGAACGTGCACAATTACAAAATCTCTCAAACGACTGCATCCACTGCAGTTATATATATCAAAGTAAATTCATCACATAATCTAACACATGAAGAAAAATTCAATACAAGAAAGAATATTCAATACAGGAAAGAATATTCAATACAGGAAAGAATATTCAATACAGGCCTGTTCAAAAGTCTCCACCGAGACACACATTGTGAAAAATACTCTAGAGAAAACACCCAGGGTTGACTACCACAGTCAAACGCCTAGAACACACTCAAACCACTAGGCTTGACCGCAGCGGTCCACACCCAGAAAAAAGACTTCGCAGCGGTCACAAATCTCCCGCTCAAACAGTCACGAGACTTTGCTGTTCAACACAGCTCAGTCCCTTCACGGACTAGCCGTGAGCTATTCACAGCTGTACAATACAGAAAAACTTCATCTCCCCACTCGAAATGAATAGCGCTCACAACGCTCTTTTTTTCTGACTTACAAGACTTCTCGAACCTACGAGGAAATTTCTTAAAGAATTCAGTCATCTAATAAATAAACACGTGCCACAAGCGACGCAACTCTAAATTCACTCTGACCAACTTAGCATACTAAGGATCACTTCCCTTTTTGACCTTAACAGGCACGCAGGCTCGTCTGACATTCTGCCCTTCCTTTCTCTCGTCTTTTATACTGATTTCATTTATTCTCACACGCATTTTACCCATCAATGTAAAGGAATTCAACATTGTAAAGGTAAAATAATAGCATACTCACATCTACAGTATCTAATCATAAACATGAAATAAAATATGTTGAAAAGTACAAACATCATCATTAAACCTACATTCGATATTATATCATTTGTTCGGAAAAATAATCACATCGGGGGGGGGGCAGATAATCAGAACTTATAAAGTATTCGAAAAGTCTACGATTGTATGAACGAACGAACGAACTTTATTTTCGAAGGGTAAAGAATTGGGCGCGCAGGCCCGTCTAACATTCTGCCCTTCCACTCTCATTAATCTTGCATACTATATCCTTTCATTCCCACATGATGCTTTAAGCATTAATTTAAAGGCATGCAACATTATAAAGTTACCATAACAGCATTCATTTACAGTATGCAATCATAATTAAAAAAATGAGTAGGTTTTTTTTTTTTTTTGAAACAAACAAGCTAGTAATTGGGGGAAAAAAGTGAACAATGAACAGGGACTGAGGTTGTTATGTTTTAGATAATGTGGAAGATAGTTCCAAAGATGAGCAGCAGAGTAAGCTAAGCTTTTCTTGAATAAGTCAAGCCTAGGCTTGGGCACTTATATTTTGTTAAGGCGTTGACTGCGTCTTTCATTGTATTTGAACATGGCCACAGAATTGCTGGAGCATTCTGTGACAGGATTTTGTGAACAAATTTAGCTTTGTTGAACAGAAAGCGCTTTCTTAGAGGCAGTATTTTGAGATCTTTATATAAATCTTCTCACTGTTTTTGGCAGTTGTCAGAAACTAGACGCATTGCGCGCTTTTGTAGTGAATGGAGTCTTTTTGTGTTGGACAGAGAACAACCATCCCAGATTGTGGAGCAAGGTTTGTTTTTATGTGAGATATATAGAACAATTTTCGTGCATCTTCATCTAGGAAATGTTTGATTTTAGCTAATTGGTAAACTTTCTGTGCCGTTTTCTTGGTCAGTGCATGAACATGTGAGTTCCAATTTAGATGCTGGTCAACGACTATTCCTAGAGTTTTATGTTCATTAACGTTTTCAATTGGTAAGGTACCAATATAGATCTGAAGTGTTGTTTTCTCTGAATTTTGTAATTTTTGTCTAGTTGATGCACTTTGTTTTAATTATATTAATTAGCAAGCGATTTCCGATGCTCCACTTAATCAAATTGTCTGTATCTTTTTGTAACGATAGTTCGAGTGTGTTGCAACTTGTATCACTCGTGTAGACAGTACAGTCTTCAGCAAATAGGTCACAGGATGCGTGCTCGACGTGTAGTGGAAGGTCATTAATGTATATGGCAAAAAGTAGAGGCCCAAGAATAGAGCCCTGAGGAACGCCGGTATTTATTACGGTTGGGTTTGAGCAAGAGTTATTGTAAGAAACTACATGTTTTCTGTCTGACAGGAATGATTTAATTATCGTCACTAGTTGAAAGTTTACTTTTGATGTTTCTAGTTTTCTAATTAAAATAGTGTGATCTATTATATCAAATGCTTTTTTAAAGTCTACAAAAACTGCCCCACATATGTTATCGTTATTACTATTTAAGTGCCAGTTGTCAATCATCTTAGTTAGAGCTGTGTGACATGAATGTTTAGGTCTAAACACCGACTGACTATCAATTAGCAAGCCGTTGTTAACTAGGTGTTGTAGTGTTATTTTATGTATGTGTTTTTCTAGGGGTTTGGATAGCGATGATATTAAGGAGATTGGCCTATAGTTACCAAGGTTATTATTGTCGGAAGAGCCAGGTTTTAAGAAGGATATACCTTAGTGACTTTAAAGTGCCACGGAAAGTAACTTCGTGCGATACATTGATTGTATATGTATGTAAACCAATCACTAATAGCTGGAGCCGCATAACGCAGTATTCGATTACTGACTCCGTCAAGTCCTGATGAGTTATTATCTTTAAGGCCTAGAAGATAGTTATACACTTCATTAACTGTCATAAACGGAATGTTGGATATGATTGAGTTGGTACATTTGTTCTCACAAAATACTGACAGCCTGCCTAAGTCACAAGGTGAATTTGGTATTGTAGATTTAAAACTGTTTATTTGACGAGACTGACAGATTTCGCTTGTTCGCTAAAGTGTTGATTGCTTTCCATATATCTTTACTGTTTGTTTTGTTCTGAACCAAATTTTTAAAGTAATTTTTTTCCCTCTACGAATTAAATATTGCTCGTTGTTCCTCTGTGCTCTGTATATGTTAAAGTCCTTGTTTTTGTGAGCTTGATCTCTCTGCCTCATGGCTTCTAGCACTGCTTGTGTGATCCAAGGAGATTTGACCTGTCGTTTCACGCGAACTTCTTTAGTTAATGCGTGGTTATCAAACACACAAAGAAAGATACGTGTCCAATGGGCAATGGCGTCATCGGGATCAGAAAGCTGGTAAACACTGGCAAGAGGTGTAGTTCGCAAATCATGTAAAAATAGTTCACGGTTGAAATTTTTAAAACTTCTAAATTTACTACTGATATGTTTAGTTCTTGGAGCTTTATATTTATTCTTTGACCACGTGCAACATATAGGATAGTGGTCACTCATTGCGACAGTAGGAACAGAGCAATATATAATGTTTTCTGCACAGGTGACGTAGATGTGGTCAATTGTTGTGGATGATGCATTTGTTACCCTGGTAGGCTGGTTGACTATTTGTTTTACGTTGTAAGATAGTATGATGTTTTCCCACGTTTGGTTTGTGTTGTGCATGTCGATGTTGAAATCGCCTAGAAGAATAATTTCTTTGGTAGTGGTAAATACTTTATCCATCATAGTGGTGAAATCTTAATACCAGATGGCTCCTGCACTGGAATTTCTATAAAGATACCCGACTAGAAATTGTCCCTGAGTCGGTAGTTTTATTTCTAACCATATGCAGTCGGTCTCTGCTGTCTCTAAATCACTTCTGCGGCGATAACTAATAGAAGTGGAAATATAAACTACTATACCTGTTTCTAGCTTTCTACTTGAGTCTCGCCAAACAGTTTTAAAGCCATTTAGGGCAATTTCATCATCTGCTATTTTGTCGTTTAAACGACTTTCGGAAAGTCCAAAAACATGACATTTTTTTTTCTCAGAATTTGTGTAAGCTCATGAAGTTTGCCTAATAAATGGTAAATGTTCAGGTTGCCCAGCCGTAGACCATCCTTAATTAGCCATTGTGTCTGATAGGTATGCATTTTATTTTGGCGAGTGGTTTAAAAAGGAAAATAACAAAAGCAATTTTAATACGAAACCCACGAAAATTTAAACTAATTAACGTCACCAAGTAAGTGAAAATACAAATGTTAGTACCGTACGAACACTTGGTACAAGTATTGCTAAAAATTACAATTAACTGAAATTGTCAGTAGTATATTAAAATAGTCACACACAAGTTTTCACACCACAACACTAAAAGTAATTAAGCAACACTGAGAGAATACGAATTAAAAAAGTAAATAAATAAAATAAAATAAAAATCTTGCAAATTATGAAAAAAAACTGTAGCCAATGAAATTAGAGTGTTTTGAGAAAGTAACAAAGTACTTATTACTTTATGCGTCACAGTAATCAACTAATTTTTCAGGGGAGAGACGGCTTTGGTCGCAGGGATTAAGTTAATGAGAAAAAAAAATGAGTGGATTCATCATCGATAATGGATGTCTCTGTCAAGTATATAGTAGAGCCCGCGTTGCACAGACATTAGTGCTTGGCTGAGTGACGCAGGACTGAATTGCATCAGGTAGCCAAGTTCTGAGTTCCACTGAGCACGACCAGGAAAGCTACGGGAGGAAGCATGACGATTGTAGATTTCGTCTGCAGTGGTTCCAACACTTGAAGGAGATTTTTGGGTCTGGGACATTGTGGCACTGGTTGTTGAACTGTCATATAATGTGTTTGTGAGGGGCTGTCTTATAGGTAGTGGAGGAAACATAACATCGTAACGTTCGGCTTCCTGGATGTAGGTGGCGTTCTGTTTGTTGTTAGGTAATTTGTTGGTTACAGGAGCGCTTCTTTGAGGGGCGAGTAAGGTGTGTTGTGCATTTTCATGAAGGGCTGATCACATGGTAGATCGGTTTGTGTTCTTTGTGTCTGGTGGGTTGTCGTGTTGCGTTCGCTGCGGGTACTTGATGTTTTTTGCTAGGATGCTGCTACCTAGTTTTGATTTATGTATTTGATCTATGTAAAGGCGTTATTTTTTTGTGTGGGTGCTCCAGAGTTGCTTGTGAAGAAAGGAGTGTTGTTGATATAGCCGATGTTGTTGTGTTCACAATAGCTCTGGAGTGTCATGTTGTTGATGTCGGCTACGCGACGTTGGAAGCCATAGCAAGGTGGAATAATGGATGACATAAAAATGGAGGTGTTAGGAAATTTTTGTTTTATTGTAATGGTCAGTTTGGAAATCGCCGAAGGGCTAACGCTGTGTCCATTCATTATGTCGTTGATCCCTACATGTACTGTTGTTCTTGTAATGTTATGATGTATGTCGAACCTATTAATTCTATCAATGAATCTTTCAGTTCCAGCTCCAGGTATCGCTAAAACTGAGACAGTTTCCTCTTTTGTAGTAGACATCCGATCATTGTATATGCCTTTTAGGAGAGAGTCGCCAATTATAACATGTGTTGCTTTACTACATGGTTGTTGACTCGGCTTTCGTTTTGATTCTTGCTGCCGCCATTGATTTTCCTGGTGTGAATCGTCCTGAAGAGTCTCGGTGTTTTAATCGGGTGGTTGTGGTGTCAGTATCTGATCTGGTAGCGGCGTTAATGCCTGTTCATTTTGTACTGAACTCTGGTTAAGGGCGGTAAACCTGTTGCTTACTTTTACACTAATAGGGTAAGCTTCGTGGTTGCTCAACGACGTGTTTCATATTGGAATTATCTTCTCTCAGATGCAGTATTTCCTTTTTGAGTAGTTCGTTTTCTGCGCTGATCGATTTATAGACACTAGTGTTCAGATCGGCAATTAGTGTTCGAATAGTGTCCTCCATTTTGAGCATCAGCTTCTGGCAGCACTGCGCATTTATCATGTGAGTGACTTCTGGGTGATTTTCCCGTGATAATGTTTCATCTGTTTGTGTGCTAGTTTCTTTAGGGCCCATTGGATATTCTATGGCCAGCATAGGTTGAGAAAATGGAGTATTTGCTACTGTGTCGCTTATTGGAAGGTCGCGTGCTGCGGGAGGCAAAGTGGATGTATTTGTGGGAGAGTGTATGCTAGAGTTAATGTTGATGATTTTGCTATCAGCAGATGAGACGCTGGCAGCTGTTGATGTGATGTCTATTGCGAGCTGGGGTAAACATATTGTCGAGTAAAATTTTGTGGTACAAATTATGTTTTGTGCAGACTCATTTAAACTGACAAAGTCCGTTTCCAGCCATGACTCAATAACTGTGGCAGTTCCTTGAACCATCACCTTGTTTTTAGTATGATAAAGATGCACAGATAGTAGTGGTGTTGTGATTAAATCTTCTACAAAGGCACCTTGTTTATCTGCTCTCGTCTCGACATGGTCATTCTGGTAGTATTTGGTACACGTTGTGCGAAATGCCTCATAATGATATGTATTGTGGAAGAGTACAGTAGCACATTTACCGTCATTTGCTATTTTAAAGGTTAAATCCGACTCTTTGTTACGTCCCTGCAGTTTAACGCGAAGAGCTCTGTTTTGGTGTAGGGAGTAATTTTTGATCGTGGTCGGGCGCAATCTACAGTCCCTAGCGGCTTTCATTACCTGCGAACCAAGGCCGATCTCAATGTGTAACATGTTTACATGCCCACTGGGATTAATTGCCAGTGAAATACATTGATTCGCTGGAAACCTTATCTGTTTATGAGGGGCTGGTAGCCATGAAAATACACTGGAAAATACACTGGCCGACCGTCTCTTCTGTACAGCGGTCAGTAACGAGTCACGTGGTCATTGTTAAAAGCATTGTAGAAGGCATTGGCAGTCCAAAAGTGAATATACCGATATAAAAAATCCTGATACGAGGAAGAAGAAGAAGAAGAACTGTACTGAACAAAAAAATTAAATTAAAACGAAATGTGATAATGATAAAACAAACAGGTTTTAAATGCACTATTTTTTTTAAATTAAAATCTAGCCTCGTTTTGACTGGAGGAAAAAAATGCCCGGCTTGAAATTTTCGCGTCTTCGGGCTATTAATGAAAAAAAATCAAATATTTTAAACTCAGGCTTTTAATGCACTAAAAAGCCACAAATAATTTTTCGCGGAGTTTATAGCTTGCAGTAAAAAAATGTAACATCAAAGTGACAAAAAACGTGGGGCGCTTAAGCGCTTATCATATATTTTATACATAAGTGTCTAATGAAGTATAAAGCAGAAGTTAATTTCATGTAGAATCAGCGCCCCAGGTTTTTTGTCAATTTGATGTTACATTTTTTTACTGCAAGCTATAAACTCCTTGAACAATTATTTGTGGCTTTTTAGTGCATTAAAAACCTGTGTTTAAAATAATTTTTTTATTTATTTTTTACTTTCTTCTTTTTAGTGTTATTTTGTTGTTCTTTGTATATTTAAGTCACATGTAATCGATCCGTTAATGACATTATCAGTTTGCGATAAGCGAGTCCAGAGCACAGGAGGCGTGTTTCATTATTCAGTATATTACACGGAAAGTTAATTTTTTTTCTAAATTTTGATAAGAGTTGAAAATTACATTTTTAAAAATGTAGTTGTCAGTTGCGTGTATGTCTGTGCACGCGCGTGCGATAGTGTGTGTGTGTGTGTGTGTGGAGGGGGAGGGAGGAGAAGTGTCAATATTTCCCTTAAGAAAGACAATCTTGTTGGAAAGAATACACATAGATTATTTGCAGTTATCGCCCATTTCACTGATGAAACAATAAAAATAAAAATTAATATTAATTTTATTGTTATTAATTTTATTATTTTTACTTCCTTACTTACTTACTTACTTACTTAGTCGCTCCTCTTCTACCGTGAGGTGTAGAGGTTTGGAAGAGAGAGCGCCAGACCATCCTATCGGCTGTCTTCCTCCTGGCCTGGTTCCATTCTAGTCCTCGGTCCTTCAAAGATTGTCTAATGTTGTCCTCCCAGCGGACTCTGGGTCGTCCTGGGGGTCTGGATCCCTGGCTCTTTGTTTCCCATGCTTGTCGTGGTAGCCGATCTTCTCCCATTCTGCAGACATGGCCAAACCATCTTAGTTGGGATTGTTCTACTTGGGTCTGCAGGGGGTGGGATTTAAGGCCTTGACGTATCGTCTGGTTGCGTACCATGTCTCTTCTTGTTACTTCAACCACCTTCCTCAGATACCTCATTTCTGAGGTTTGGATCTGGCTTTTGTGGGTTGTAGTCATTGCCCATGACTCGCATCCATATGTCAAGACTGGGACATAGGTGGAGCGGTATACAGCCATCTTCGTTTTCTTACCAACCTCTCTCTTGCTGAGGAATCCTCGATTTATGGCCTGAAAAAGTCTCCCAGCTGCTGCTTTTCGAGTGGCCAACTCTTCTTTGATGCCTCCCTTTCGGTCAATAATAGCTCCGAGATATTTAAAGTGGTCTACCTGCTCCAGGACCTGTTCTCCCAGCTTAATCTGATGTCTTCTTTCTTCTCGTGATATCACCATGGATTTTGTGTTAGAGCTGCTTATGACCATCCCTCTCTTCTCCAGCTCTTCCTTCCAGACTTGCAGGTTGAATTGGAGATGTGCCTCTGATTTAGCAATCAGGGCAACATCATCAGCAAATGCCAGCTCCGAAATACAGACCTGTCTCATCTTCCAGTACCCCACTGAGTACTTTCTTGTTCTCTCCTTACATGCCTTAATGACATCGTCTATGAGGAGTATGAAAAGGTAAGGTGACAGGATATCACCTTGTCTTACACCAGTGGTGGTCCTGAACTCTTCTGACTTATGATTTGCTATCCTCACATAATTTCTGCAAGACTTGTAGAAGCTCTGTATAGCACGAATCAGAGGTGCTGGAATGTTCTTCCTTGCCAAACAATCCCAAAGCTTGCTCCAGGGGACCCTGTCAAACGCCTTTTCCAGATCTATGAAAAAAAGATGGATCTCACTCTTATACTCAAGGGCCTTTTCACTCAACTGTCTGAGTGTGAAGATTAGGTCTTGAGTACTTCGGTTCGCTCGGAATCCGCACTGGACCTCATCCAGTTGTGGCTCAGCTAGGCGTCGGAGTCTCTGCTCTAGGATTCTAGAGTAGATTTTACCAGGGACACTGAGAAGGGATATGCCTCTATGGTTTCCACACTGTCGATTGTCACCCTTTTTGAAAATTGGTGTTATAATGGCAATCTCCAAATCCTTTGGTATGGTCTTGTTGTACCACGCTGTCTGTAGAACCCTTAAGAGTAATAGGTCGCCTGATGCTCCCATGTACTTAACCATTTCTGGTGTTATACCATCATGCCCTGCTGCTTTGCCCATCTTGATTTTCTCCAGTGCTGCCTTCAGTTCTTCCATCTTTATGTCATCTTCACCATCATTGGTTTTCTCTTCTGTGCTAGTGGTTATCATTTCTGATGCTTCACCATGCTCACCATCTAGGAGTTCTGAGAAATATTCTTTCCATCTTTCCATTACTTCCTTCGGGGCAGTAAGCAATGTGCCTTGCTTGTCCTTTATAAATTTGAGAGGGCATTGTTTTTTCCTTTCTCATGTTCTTAAGGGTCTTATATAACAATTTCTGGTTTTCTTGTGCATCTTTTTCTAGCTTTTCTCCAAATTCTTCCCAGGACTTCTGTTTTGCTGCTAGCACTTTGTTCTTTGCTTCTGTTCTGAGTGTCACATATTCTCTATATTTTTCCATCTGTCCTGTTGTGTTTTTAGCTCTTAAGTATGGTTTCCATGCCATTTTCTTCTCTCTTATTTTCTCTTTGACTTCCTCTGTCCACCAAGGTGTCCACTTTCTCTTGTTCCCAAGTCGGACTTCACCGCATGCTTCTGCTGCAGCTGTCTTTATGATATCCTTGAATTTATTCCAGAGGGTTTCCACGTCATCAGGTCGTTCTTCTGTGTTGCTCACCGCTGCAGCAATAAGCCCCTGATATCTGGTCTTAATTTCTGGCTCTTTCAGCTTGTAGGTCCTAATGCTCATTTCTCCCGCTCGTTTACTTGGTTTCTTGCGTGATGTTGGGCAGTTCCTAGGCTGAGCAACTCTTTCAGTTGTTCTTTTGATTGTTAGCAGGTAGTGACCACTTCCAATTTCTGGCCCCCTCCAGACTCTAGCATCCCGGACATATTTGAATGAGCTTCTCCTAACAATGGCATAGTCGATCACTGACTTCTCATTCTTGGTTGGTTCACATCTAGTGTATGCATGTATGCGCTTATGGGGGAACTTTGTGTTTGTGATGATCAGATTCTGCTCACTGCAGAATCTAAGGAGTCGCTTTCCATTGTCATTGAGAGTATCTTCTCCATATCTTCCGATAACTCCACCCCATCTAGCATGGTCATTTCCAACTCTGGCATTAAAATCTCCGAGCATGATAACTTCATCTAGGCAGTCATCCACTGTCCTTTGAAGCAGCTCGAAGAATTCCTCCTTGACCTCTGCTCTCTCAACCTCATTTGGCCCCTTACACTATGACCAGGTTGACTATGGTTTCTCCTTCTTTTAGTTTTACAACCATAATGCGCTCTGAGACAAAGTTCCATCCCTTGATACTATCTTTCTGGTTTTTGGCCACAATGCAACCCACGCCCCCTTTAGCTCTTTCAGATGTGGGTACACCACTGTATAACAGCGTGTTGCCATCGAGATCCATGACTCCTTGTCCCTTTTTCTTTGTTTCGGTAATAGCCAGGATTTCTAATTTTGCTTTCCTCATCTCTTCCATCAGCTCCTCTTCTTTCCCATTTATACTTCTTGTGTTCCAAGTTCCATAAGTCGTAGTCCGTAGTCCGTTCCAGTTCGTCGCCTTTAGAATCAGTCCGGTTTTCTCTTTTATATTGCTCGTAATCATAGTTTAAAGCAAACAGGTGATTGGCCTGTTGTGCCTTTGCATGGTGGAGGGGCTGCCTCCTTACGGCCTCCATTTTATTATTTTTACGACTGATTATTGTATTGTCATCGGGAAAACACAACTATGCCAAGTTTCAGAGCTATTGCTCATCTGGAAGTGATCGAAAAATCGATTGCAAGATTTGAAGGTGACACACGTTGCAAGTTAAAGAAAAGCCTGTAAAAATTAGAGGGAACGGCGGACTTGCGGATGACTTAAATTTTTTAAATATTTAAAACACTTTACACATTTTCTGTGCCAGAAATTTATAAGTTGGGCGTTCAAGTGATATTTTAAAATGTTGTTATACATATATTATTTGAGTACATTTCAAATAAATATTTTGTATATGTTGCATTTTCTAAATACCGCAAACAAGATTATGTCTTTGTACTGTGGTCAGCAATGAGAGTATGTATCTTCACTTTTCGTTTATTTACTTATTTTTAAATAACATTTTGCGTCTTTTGTGCGAAGCGCTCTCTTGTCAACCTTGACACATTTTAATACTCGTTAGACTCCGCACGGGCCACAACAGATTGGGAAAGAATCTATTCAACATGCTAGAAATAGGAACTACCGATAAGTATAACTGTGGTACCGATAAAATGACTGCTGAACATCTGCTTCAATGATACCCAACATATGAGCAACAAAGAAAGCATTGTCACTATTACCATTCCTGAAAAAATTTCTATAGAGAAATAAATAACATCAAGCTGACAACTGATGTCTATAAAAATGTTCAAGTAGACATCTGAGAGTGCATGAAGAAGATAGTGAACAATAACATCACTGTTTTATCTGTAAACTGGTGTCAATCTTAACATTGCATATTCAACCAACACTGTTACGGTTCATCAATGAGACAATGTTTTTTCCCCATTTGAAATATGTGAACATCTCTCTCTGCATACCACGCATAATTTCATTCTTACGTGCGCTCTCCTCTATTATTTGTTTTTCTTTAGATCTATCTTCCTCCAACGAATCCCATTCTCCATCATACTCACTCACAGCAAACTATCAGTACCTCTATGTCTACGCCCCTCCCCTTATCAAATCCACTTGACAGTAGATATTGTTACTGATGACACTCGGTAATGAGACATGTCAGTGTGTCAGAATCTAACCCCGATACCTGCGATTGCCCCAGGCGTTGGGTTACACTTGTTGAAAAAACACCGAATCCTGGACTGACGGAAACTAGCGTACACTGAAGCATAAAGCGTTTATTACACACAAACACGAGACGTCGAGACTTGTCTAGTTTTCAGACGTGATAAAACGAAGCATCAAGTGTTTTGACAGCTTGACTTTCATTGATAACGGTTCCCAAACTGTTCGGTATCGGCTCCATTCTTTGAATATGAAAAAAAAAAAAAAACTTTCACGTTCCTATTTGATGTACTAGAAAATCTCGCAGCTTCCATATTGTCTGCAAATACAAACAAACAAACAAACAAACAAACGAATGAAAGAGCAAATAATTAGATATACAAACAAAACTCAACAGTAAGTATTAAAAAATGCGAATACTGTGATAGGTCATAACACTGGGGTCTGAAAAGACAAAGAATATGAGAATACATGTAGCAAATGACGGTTATATTGCACTTGAAGGAGTACCTATACAAAATTTAAACTCTTGGTAACATTGATTTGGATTTGGATCTTCGCCGGTGTTACGGAGTTCGTGCACTGCGCTGAGATCCTCCTTGTGTGATCTAAGGGAGGAAATCGGAGCACTGATGGCGTTGTCCGTGTGCAATGAAGATAGTCCTTAAAAAACCAAACCAAATTTTGCCAGTGCAGCGGCCTTCAAGATAGGCCTACTCTTTACGATGTCCAACTGCCGTGGGATTTTTAACGGGACTGCTATTTTTATCGCCCTTATCCCAGAAGGCTAGGCATCCGATCTCACTACCCAAGAGACCAGGAGGGAGTATGACTTCATTAGGACCACTGGTTCTGAGAACAAATGTCCATAAATTATATATTCCTTCAACTGTGAATCGAACCCTGCTCCTCTAGAATTCGAGGCGAAAGACATACCTCTTATCCAGTCCGACCCCTCCCTCTGTCTTGGTAAAAACCGAGGCAAAGATGGAAGGTTGGCGAATGATATAACCCCCCCCCCTCCCCCCAAACACAAATAAAGAAAGGAATATGGGCATTGAGGAAAATTTGGAAATCAAAAGATTTCAAGTCCAAAATAAAAACAAACAATTAAAACTGTAACGTTAAGTCACTCTTATATTGTTCACCTCTGAAACATGTAACGTTAAGTCACTCTTATATTGTTCACCTCTGAAACATGTAACGTTAAGTCACTCTTATATTGTTCACCCCTGAAACATGTAACGTTAGGTCACTCTTATATTGCTCATCTCTGAAACATGTAACGTTAGGTCACTCTTATATTGTTTACTTCTGAAACATGTAACGTTAGGTCATTCTTATATTGTTCACCTCTGAAACATGTAACGTTAGGTCACTCTTATATTGTTCACCTCTGAAACGTGTAACGTTAGGTCACTCTTATATTGTTCACCTCTGAAACATGTAACGTTAGGTCACTCTTATATTGTTCACCTCTGAAACATGTAACGTTAAGTCACTCTTATATTGTTCACCTCTGAAACATGTAACGTTAGGTCACTCTTATATTGTTCACCTCTGAAACATGTAACGTTAGGTCACTCTTATATTGTTCACCTCTGAAACGTGTAACGTTAGGTCACTCTTATATTGTTCACCTCTGAAACATGTAACGTTAGGTCACTCTTATATTGTTCACCTCTGAAACATGTAACGTGTCGCAGATATAGTTGATTGTGCACTCCAATTGACATTGAATGAGAATCCAATTGTCGCATAAAGAGTTTATTATAGTAAGGAAGATGTGTAGAAAGCACATAGACCTTTAGACACTAGTTTTCACAGAGGTGAGCTAGTGTTGAGGGAAAGAGTTAACAGAAGGGCACAGGTTGGTGTCAGTGATTCTCTCACCTTTTAGACTACCAACTCTTGTATTTTTCTGGCGACGACTAACTCTTTCTTACTCAAATCTTTTTGAAGTTGAACTAGTAGTAACAGGTAATAATACAAAGAGGGTTGAGAATGTTTTTCTGAACAGAACATATAATCTACTAAGTCAAACTCCGAATGATGGTGAGTTACAGAATGTACATAATTACTTTAATTACAGTGAAAAAATAAAATCAATGTTGACATGTACTTTGAATAAAAGAAATACTAGGAAATGTAGAACTGTCAGTGTCTTTGGTTCAGATAAGAAGTAAGAGGCTATTTTCCTCACTGACGAAAAGTTTATTCCTATGGCTATTTCGTGGATAAGTGAATTCTGATTTTGGTCTGGGTTTTAAGTAGACTTATCTGCTTGGACTTCTCCTGGGCGTCACAGTAGGTAGGGATTACCAACTGGAGAATATGATTCAGTTGAGCAATAGTCCAAGAGATGACTAGGCTTTCCGTTAACCTGGTTGTGAAGTTGCGTTATGAAGTTCAGGTGCTGACGAGGTGTTAACTGCTTAAAGCTGTAGACTGCTCAGGGCTATAGACTGCACAGGGTTGCTGACTTGTGATCACCGCCAGATTTGAGACGTAAGCACTAGTTCTCTCTGTAGCATAGAGCAACTAGGCGGTTTACTCGCAACAATTTACAGCAATCAAAATCCAGAAACTGGCTAGGATTCTGCAACTGGGCTGTGGAAGATAATGCAGGTAATCAATCTTCTGTTTTATACAGATATATATTAACTACAGCCATTCTGGACATTTCGTCTCAGAATGGTGCCTAAATATATATTTACCTGAAACCATAACAGTCAGTCTTCAGTTAAAGCGACTGTCCGTTGTTTACAAATTCCTGTCTAGCGGTAGTCTCACAATAAGGTCGGGTCAGTAAGGTCAACCTTTGTTATAAGCAGACGCCTGGCCGTGTGCGTTCATGCGTGACGGCATTGGAGGAATGCTATTTCATTCACTCGTTCCTTGAACAACATGGTTCTTCTCTCGTTCACAACAGCTTTTTTCATCACTTTCCTAATACAATTAGCGTGTAGCCATGATTTATCGTGAGTCTCCAGTTGACCACTGAACACGGAAATATAATACTCTGGGAACCACTGGTTTCGACCAAGCTAATAAATCGTATAGACATCTTTAAAGAAATGCTTTTAAGTGCCTTTGTAGAAGAAGCTAGAATTTTGATAGTATGACAGGACTAATAGTGAAGACTTGAAAAAATAGCTAAAGACACGATCGCAGGTGCAACTATTTCCGTAGAGAACACAGACAAATGTGAAGGAAAAGAAAAGTAAGGAATTTTAACATAATCTAGACAAAATCTTCGAGCACTCTGTGACATAACGTTAAGTCACTCTTATATTGTTCACCTCTGAAACATGTAACGTTAGGTCACTCTTATATTGTTCACCTCTGAAACATGTAACGTTAGGTCACTCTTATATTGTTCACCTCTGAAACATGTAACGTTTGGTCACTCGTATATTGTTTACCTCTGAAACATGTAACTTTAAGTCACTCTTATCTTGTTCACCTCTGAAACATGTAAAGTTAAGTCACTCTTATCTTGTTCACCTCTGAAACATGTAACTTTAAGTCACTCTTATATTGTTCACCTCTGAAACATGTAACGTTAAGTCACTCTTATATTGTTCACCTCTGAAACACGTAACGTTAAGTCACTCCTCTATTGTTTACCCCTGAAACATGTAACGTTAGGTCACTCTTATATTGTTCACCTCTGAAACATGTAACGTTAAGTCACTCTTATATTGTTCACCTCTGAAACATATAACGTTAGGTCACTCTTATATTGCTCACCTCTGAAACATGTACCGTTAGGTCACTCTTATGTTGCTCACCTCTGAAACATGTAACGTTAGGTCACTCTTATATTGCTCACCTCTGAAACATGTAACGTTAGGTCACTCTTATATTGCTCACCTCTGAAACATGTAACGTTAGGTCACTCTTATATTGTTCACCCATGAAACATGTAACGTTAAGTCACTCTTATATTGTTCACCTCTGAAACATGTAACGTTAGTGTAAAGGGCAATTTTTACTATCTTGCAATATAATACATTTATATACTTATTATGTTCGCAAATATTTGGTAATCAAAGTATTTCCTTTTTAAGTGCTTAAGGAGAAGTCATTTTTGAGTTACTTCCCTTGAAGGTAGTTTCCGTTCAATCTTCGATCGACCCGCCGATCTCGAGGGCCTACGGCATTATTCTTTGGCTGGTAAGTAATAGAGTTGTTTCTCTTGCTCAGTATATCTATGGCCTGAATTATAACGTTGTTTTTTATTAGTAGGACGAGTCTTCTGTCTTTATATTGATATCTTTACAGTTCTAAGTGCGAACGATGTTGGTTTGGCTAGAAAATCAAAGGCTATGCACGAATAATCGCTAGAAAGGGTGTGATTCTTGCTGTCAATCCTGTCTGGATGGCAAATTTTGGTGGTAGCCTAGCCGCCTATCGCCGAATAAAGTGATCTATATGTGGAGGGGAAAAGTGATAAGTCTTTAAACATTTTGTATTACTTTACCCCAGTTTCCACCCCAGGTTTAGTCTCTTTTGCCAAGGAATGCAAAGTTTTAATTTCGGCAGAAGATAGGTAAAACCCATAAATTATTAATGAACTTGGCTTCGCCATCTTTCGATAAAACAGATGGCACAGTGTACGTTTGAAAAAGATATTATTATATGTATTCAAAGGAAGACGACATTCCCTATGTATCAGCTCTAGATTATATGATATTATTCCAATACTTCTATGATAAGTATCATGAAGAAATGAGGACATTACGAATAACAATTTTGGTTCTGGTCCCTATAGGAGTGAAACCACGAGAAAAAGAAAACCATTGAAATTCATATACTTTTGGTATTATCGAGTGGAGAAAAAGGGATGCCTGGACTCATCCTCGAGAACCAAGAGAGCAATGCTACTTGGGAGAACCCAGGGTTCTAGGGATTCCTAGATCTTTAGAAAATTAGATAGATAACGTTACGGGAAGGGGGAAAATGCAACTACTAACGAGTTAGGTCTAGAGCCCCTTCCGATAATGGGTTTTTAGGGTCCGGATCGTCCCATCAGTAAAGCCTGAATGGAGTTTTACATGATGGTTCGCCTGAAGGCTTTGTTACGGAAATGCGCCCTTTAATGAGATTTGGCCAAGCAAGAATGAGCTCAACTAAGATGATATTCCTGTATCAATACACCCACCTCCCGCACCCCCCTGACTCCTAGCATTTATTAAAACATCAGTGCGGGGGGGGAGAACAC
>JAMPIV010017855.1:932500-1143459 GCA_024509875.1 Oreohelix idahoensis | reverse complement strand
GAACCACACATCCTCACCCGGTATCATAGACCGTGCCCGCCCATAGAAACTGTTATTAAGAAAAGAAGACGATTCATTTTCCAGCGATTACGGGACCCTTTCTATGTGCGATGACCGCCTACCCCGATAATCTGGGGCTAGAACTTGAACAATACACTCATACATTTAGTTGAGGTGTTAACTGCAGTGTTGTGTTATTCTATGGAGTGCAAGATTTTTTCACAATCGGTAAGTGAGAGCAAGATGAGTGAAGGCCTTTGCTAGCGCGTGTATGAATGACAGGAAATAATTCTTTTGTGTGACCATTTTGTTAACTTGCTTACCTGGTAACATATATCTTTTCTGTATACCCTACATTGTTCCTTTAAGTGGGATAGTTGATAATTTGTTAACTCTGTTTAAAACCACCTCCTTTCCATTTGCTTAGTAAAGGGAAGAACAGCTGGAAGAACAGGTTTTTTTTTCTATCACTTATACCTAACTTGGTAACACCTCTTTCAGAGTAATTAACTTTACTGTTAGGTTAACGTACCCGTGTTCCTGATATTATCTATCTCTGGACTGGGTTTGTCTTTGTCTAATGAGCGGGAAGGGCTTAGTCGATACCAATCTTCTTCACCCCCTCCCAAACTTGTTATTTGCATTTGTGTACTTATGATAATTTATGTAATATCTGATATTTTTAGTGATTGATGTTTAAAGTGAATAAAATCACATAAACTCATTTAGTTCTGTGTGTTGGATATACCCAAAGCCCAACTTTTCCCCTATTCGTTTAATATAGTTTGTATCAACGTCGTGTGTGTGTTTGAAAACACCGAATCGGTGTGCGCGCAGATGCGAGTCTGGAAAACTGGCAAATAATTGTTTGACCAGGAGAGTGAAAGAGAAGATTGAGAGACACGATTTGTCGTAAATAAGTCTGTCTTTACTCTCCTCCAGCACGCTGTGAAGTAACTATTAAATCTCTACATTTCTATCACTGAGCTTTCCATCATCATTTTCCACTCTAAACCGGACCACTATTTCTACGACTCTTTTCTCTCAAAATAAATTTACGACAGCAGCACACAAATTAGTAAAACAATATATCACAAAAAGAAAAGCAACAATCTAAAAGACGACAGGATGAAATACAAATATATATATATACTCTGAAAGTAAACTCGTAATTATCTTACAACGCCAACTGCAGTAACAAAGATTTGTCATAAGAAAGGAATAACACAACCCAGTAGAAAAAGTACATAAATAAACCCCAAACAAATATTAAATTCATGCCGGTATAGATACAAGTATGCTTCTGAACAACACAACAAACTGAAGTATTAACCAAAAAGTAAAAACCCCATCGTGAGGAATAACAAAGCACAGAACGTATAATAAAGACAATCAAGAAAATAGCACACTAAATGAAAAAAACGTCCTGATTTAACCAACAGTTCCATGTGTATGGTAAATGGTTGAAAGGTGCATGTGTCACCGTTGACTTTGCTGGGAGCATTACAAAACGCTCAAGCAGGTATTATAAGCGGTAATTTGATTTTGGTTAAGGGGGAAAGTATAAAAAAATGGTTTAAGAAATAAGAATGGATTTGAATAAAGACTATTTGTCTTGCTAAAAGGGAGATAAAATGAGTGAAATAATACTTTGATCAAAGGGAGGAGACTCTGAATATTAAGGTCAGGGGAGGAAAGTGCTTAATTACACTTAAGTAGATTTGGTGAGTTGGTAATTATGATTTAGAAAATGTACATATAAGAATTGTATAGCAAGCTTTAGAGAAGACAATATAAGGTTAAGTCAAATTATGCAAAGGGAGACAACGGTTAATTACCTCCCTTATATGATTAAGTGAGTTGAGAGAAAAAAATATGCACGTGAAAAGTCTGAGTGAAGTTTACCAGGACAACGGATGACACTTCACTGAGTTGTTTACACAGCGGATAAGCGTGAACATATTCCAGCTGAGTGGAGAATAGGAGGAACCAATTAATTTACAGTAAACAAGGACAGATCAGCTGATAATGATTTTATAGAGGAGAATACACTTGGACACGCTGGTGAGCGGTCGCATTTTCGGAGGAGCAGTCCTGGTTAAGGACGTAGAGTGGCAGGAATGTGTTTTCTGCCAGGCTCAAGTTCAATTTCTGTGGGAAACAGAATAAATACTTCTGAAGAATCCATTAGACCTAGTTAGAGTAGTAGAATCTATTCACATATGAAAGACAAAGCTGTGTTTAAAGTATAGGCTTAGTGATAAGGGGTGATAGTAATAAATATGAGTGTTGTGAGGATTCTGTGAAACCAAAGTAAGTAGGTCCTTTGACTCATAACTTTTGATAGACATTGAATAGAATGATGTCAGAAGCTGAAATAAAGTATTACAAGGTTAACGACGCTTACAACTAAGTGAGCGCAGGATAATGAGAGATGAAGCTGAAGCTACAACATTGACTATGAGGTGGATAAAATGAGACTAAGTAAGCATCTGAGAAGATTTACAGAAGAACATGGATTTAATAGCCGTGCTGGGCTATTGTGTAATGAACTTTGCAATATTGACTGTCACAAGTAAGATGAGTAAGAAATTGAAGGGTGATTGTATTTACAGGATGAAACATGCGCTCTCTAGCAGGTATAAGTATGAGGATACTGCAACAGGTGTACCCAATATGTTGATTTGCATATATGCATTTTAAGATGATGGTATTTTGATTAATAGGAGTCAAATCTGACAGGATTAGTAGAGGAGAGAAAACAACTCAGGAAAGAGTTGATGAAAGGCTTGGGAGAAGCCAGAATAAATAGAATAGCCTTAAGGGAAGAAAATAGGTATAAACCATATCTGATAATGCTCTCAGGTAGAGAGCTATATATATATATGCATAGGTACATGAATGTGCCCAGGAGGAATGGTACATACAAGAGACAGTTAGGAAATGTTTGTACCTGGAATTTGTACCACATGCCTCTGTTATGATGAACTTCTGAGATGTAAATAAAATGTTTGTTTTGATGGAACGTTTCTCAAGTTGGGTTAAGTCTCTAAAAGGTTGTTGAGTGCTAGAGTAAACAAGATACTGGATATAAAGAAAATCACCACTATACGAAGTTGTCACTAAGTAACATCACAAGGAGGGATGGAACGAGTTTAGGTTGGAAGCTTGAGATATATATCATCCAGGAATAGTCAGCTCTGGCGGTGATGGCCAGTATTAAGATATACTCTTACTTGGAAGATTGTCAATAGACTAAACTGATAAAATAGAAAATCCGACGACTAGGTCTGCCCCAGTCACCTAGTTCGTTGGTTAACAATTAGTGCCAATATTCATATACAGGGCACTGTCACATACATTACTAATTAGTCCTAGGAGTTCACCACCACTGTGACACATGCTACACAAAGGAAAGTAGCTAACATTTTAAATTCAACAACAACAACAAAATGTGTGACATATTCTACATTAAAAATGTCCTCCCTCCGCTAACATCCACATGCCTAGTGAGTTAGTGATAAATATTGTGTTACCTAGACTTTACAAAGACCAGTCAGAAACTATCTGAATTAGTAAGGTTTCATAGATCAACACGACTAAAAAATGTATTGCTGTCAAAACAGAACCACAAATTCACTCGAATATTGAGGAATTGCAAGCTACAGAAGCATCTGTAAAATTATGACAATATACAATACAGTGTTAATAACTAAAAGCTCTAATCAAGAAGTTAGAGACTGTCATAAAAGTGTGCTTGTGAAGAATAGAAGGATTGAAGGGGCATGGCAAGATCTCCATTGTGGAAGTGATGACAAGATCACTAATGTCGAACTGATGACAAGATCACCAATGTGGAACTGATGACAAGAACCAGATTGGCGCCAGTGGAGCAAAAGACGAGAAGAAGAATCTGACGATGGAGATGACACACATTAAGGAAGCCGTTTGATAGCAGTAGTTGTTCTGGAATCGTCAAGGTAGGAAAGGTAGAGTGAATGAAAAATAAATAGATAAGAGGACTGAAGGTAGAAATGAAAGGGATTTTTAAAAGACATGGAAAGAATTTGAGCAGATGGCACGAGACAAGATGGCGTGGCCTAAAGGCCTATGCTCCCTGTGAAGATTAAGAGCAATGAATATTAGCATTATTATCTCAGATCTAAAGGTCTTTTATATTTGGACGTGCCCTAATATAGTCGACTGGATTTAACGGAACGCGCCTCGCCAAAACGAGGAAAAATTTTATTTGGGAAAAAAAATGGCAATGAATAAATGAATGAAAAGCACATGGGGAAGAGTTTGGTTTGATGAGGGAGGTTCTTCGGACTTTGGGTCCTAAGTATTGAACTGCAGTTTACTCTATTTTTGTATATTTTAAAAAGGTACTCCTAGTTTATTCGCGTGTCCTTTAATGGAATCCATAAGTACTACTACTTATTCTTCCTGTCTGTGATCTCCTGATGGGGGTAAGGAAATGCAGTGGGGAAATCTACCCACATCCCACTCATTTTGAACATTGCTACCTGAACCATATAAGTTATTGCCCAGAAAATGTTACATTTATAAAAGTCATTATATCGCCGACCTGACCTTAATTATTACCTCTGATAATCTTTCCAAAGGTTGTTATAATCCCATAGGTGCTTATTACAACAAGCCATCTGCCGGAAATCGTTACCTGGTATGTCTGTCGTCCAGATTGTTAAATCACGATAGACTTGAAGGATGGGCTGTGTTTTTGCACATAAATGACAATATGATTTACCACTATTAGACTCATCGCCAGATAAGCGGAAGTAGTGCTGCAATCTAGTGTGTGAATAGGCAGCTTAATTCATCAGGCTTACACAATAAGTCTGGCGATCAACATCACCCAACTCAAGATGGCTTTGCTACCCTTCTTGCTAAGCTCCAACGGCCACAAAGAGAGATAAACAGGTCAGACGGGCGACGGGAAAGATAATGAGTGAATAAAAAGGGGAAAAAAGAATATCACAGGACAGAGAACAAAGATGGTCACAGAAAAATTAACGACTGAATTAGGACTCGCCACAAGTGTAAAAAAAAGGTAAAGGATCCCGTTACACGCCCATTGAGGCATATTGGGAATAAGGTGTTAGGCTCATATTTTCTTGACCGTCGGCACACTAGGGGTGATGTGGTCTGCATCACGCCGGTCGCCTTAACCTTCCCAGAGTTGCTCTGGTACCCATTTGGGGCTGGGTCGACCCAGGAGCCGTTTGCGGCCTAAAAAATCCCACCTCATCTGGGGATCGAACCATAGACCACTGAGCTAGGAAGCCAGTGCACTAACCACTTCGCTACCGCGGCCCCCTGCCACAAGTGTGTATAGCATTATTTTTAAAACAACAGAAATACATAATTAAAAACAGTTTAAAGCAGTTAATGATTATAACAACTATCAGATATTGCAGCTGAAATTATAATAATAATGTAATTCGTCCACGAGGGAGTTGATAGCTATTGATGATAAAATTAGACTTTGAGGATGGAGGTAACAAATCTACTTTGTTTCGACATCATTTATAACTCGTATTTTTTTGTGTAACGTCATATTTCTTAAACCACCCCCCACCTTCCCCCTATCGTCACACATCGTCACAAAATTTTGAACTCTGTACCCCTCATTGCGTGACGTCATGTGTAGACGACCGAAATTTGTGCATACATACAAGAAAAAGTAAATAAGTACACTAACACGCTGACGTGTATACTTATAGGTATAAATACACTTATTCATACATAACATAATCTCATTTACACACAGTAGCAACAGTGGGCCCCTTCAGTCATAACTGATTATTTGAATGCGCCCTTGAGGTGGTAGGACCTCAAGTGCTTTTTTGTGGTGTTCTTCTCGGCGTGCTATTTTCTCTTCTGCTTGTTGTGAGAGCTTCTTTTCATCCAATCTGATATGGTGCCGTAGGGAGCTTCGCCACTTGGTGCGATCAGCAGCTTCAGCCTCTCAGGTTGCTGGATTTATGTTCAGTGCGTTCATGTCTCACTTGCACACATCCTTTAACCTCAGTTGCATTGTCCCGTTCTTCTTGTGCCATCTGACCTTAGCAGATATCTTTGGGGATACGACCATCTTCCATGCGGAGGACATGGTCGAACCAGCGTACTCTGCGCTGTCTAAGCAGCATATATACACAGACATGTGTATATTTAAAACTGATATGCTTCATACAACGACTAACACGGTCATACATGCACTACCACATATATGTAGCTTTACATACCCTTATAACCTCCATGTGGCAACTTTCCATTATCCAGTTGACCTCTTTCAGCAACTTGTCTCCCCTCGTACGACAAATCCAGGTATCTCATTCTTTCTGTTGCACGTATTTACCAATTTGTTTAGTTCAGTGAGTTTTAACTGTGGCCCCGATAAAATGACTGCTGAACATCTGCTGCAAAGGAGACCAACATATAAGGAACAGAACAGGCAGTTATGGCCGTCACCAGTACTATTCCTGGAAAAACTCTACGGAGACACGATCTCGAGCTGAGAACTGATTTCTTGGAACACACTCAAGTTGACGTCTGAAAGTATACAAAGAAGAGGAAGAAGTCACCCATAGTGTAAGCCGCAGTTGCCCATTATTTTTTCTACCTGAAGACCTTTGAAACAGATTAGGCTGCTAAAATTAATTTATTGTACTTTTTATTTCTACACGAGTTCTGAAATGAACAAGAGAGGGACGAGTGTCCGATTTCACCCAAATATCTATCGATCTGGAGGCCACTCAAGTCGCTCACATCGGTACGTCCTGTCAACTATGAGTTCTTGATGTTGTAAGATTTCTGTAATTTTGTCTATCCATTTACCCCTGATCTTCCTGTTGCTTCAAAACTTGATCTTCTACTGTTGTAGGCGAGCAGAGGTACTTGATAGACTACTACTACTTAGTCGTTCCCCTTCTACCGTGAGGTGTAGAGGTTAGGAAGATAGAGCGCCAGACTATCCTATCGGCTGTCTTCCTCCTGGCCTGGTTCCATTCTAGTCCTCGGTCCTTCAAAGATTGTCTAATGTTGTCCTCCCAGCGGACTCTGGGTCGTCCTGGGGGTCTGGATCCTTGGCTCTTTGTTTCCCATGCTTGTCATGGTAGCCGGTCTTCTCCCATTCTGCAGACATGGCCAAACCATCTTAGTTGGGACTGTTCTACTTGGGTCTGCAGGGGGTGGGATTTAAGGCCTTGACGTATCGTCTGGTTGCGTACCATGTCTCTTCTTGTTACTTCAACCACCTTCCTCAGATACCTCATTTCTGAGGTTTGGATCTGGCTTTTGTGGGTTGTAGTCATTGCCCATGACTCGCATCCATATGTCAAGACTGGGACATAGGTGGAGCGGTATACAGCCATCTTCGTTTTCTTACCAACCTCTCTCTTGCTGAGGAATCCTCGATTTATGGCCTGAAAAAGTCTCCCAGCTGCTGCTTTTCGAGTGGCCAACTCTTCTTTGATGCCTCCCTTTCGGTCAATAATAGCTCCGAGGTATTTAAAGTGGTCGACCTGCTCCAGGACCTGTTCTCCCAGCTTAATCTGATGTCTTCTTTCTTCTCGTGATATCACCATGGATTTTGTTTTAGAGCTGCTTATGACCATCCCTCTCTTCTCCAGCTCTTCCTTCCAGACTTGCAGGTTGAACTGGAGATGTGCCTCTGATTGACTTGATAGACTACATAAATAAAAGCGGCAAATATTCATTGCATGGAAGTGATTTCTTAATACCTGTCGTAGATTTTTGATAGGGGAATTAAGACTTGGGTTGGTCCCTTTTGAATAGATTAGAATAAGTGATAGCCACAGTGAGAGATAATAATAGAAATAGATTTCCACGAGTGAGATGGTAGAAATTTATAGAGGCTGTCCCTGAAATCGAGAATCTTCTCTCTTTCAGCCTATCTTCTACAACAGATCTAGAGGAGTCAGACAGTCTGTAAACTATATATATTGGATATATATATATATATATATATATATATATATATATATATATATATATATATATATATATATATATATATATATATATATACCACTCACGTGCACACACACACAAGTGACGACAGTTAGACGCACAGACGTGGAAAAACTATAACAATGATTATATAGATATTTTGGAACGAGCTGACCGACACGCTGATTAAGTTTAAGTGAATTTTAATTATCATAATAAAATTCCATCACAACACATAAAATTACATCAAGCATATACAAATAGTCATAAAGTCAATGAATTGCTACAAGAATGATAGACCCAGAGGTATGATCTTTTCCCTCGATGTATAGCCCACAGTCCTGTTAGAAGAAAAGTGATAGCCCCAAAGAGTAACGGATACATATGCTTTAGTCTAAGATTTCCCTTTAAAGGTATGAACAGAACTAGCTTGCATTCGTACTTACAGCTTTGGTAGCAACTTCTGGAAAAACAATTTTTAGGACATGCACCTACAGAATCTCCAGTGGTAGTCTTGGCCAAGGGAACCCCAGTCCCGCAAAGATAGGTTGAATCCACTACTTCATGGTACGTTTCCTTGGTTATTCTTATTTTAGGATATCTGGTTCTGTCACATTAAAATTGTCCTGGCACGAACGTTAACAGCGAACAAAGTGTCAATAGCTTAGATTTCTAGTAACTAGGAATGTCAGGTCGGTGCATTCTCTCAGTATAGGACTTTATTTGGTCACACCACAACTAGTCAGAACTCCGTCGGAATGTTAGTGATAGTAATATTTTACTTGCCACAGGGGCTGAAAATGTACTTGAGGTTTTTCTCAGGAAGAATTAAATCTGGCGCGATAGGCCCGTTACTTCATTTAATCTTAAAGTTCATATAATGGGTACTCTGTCGTTCTGGATGGCAGCGCAATGCCAGACAGGTTTTACTTTATACACCCAAGTCTTTAAGAAAAAAATTTTTTTGTTCTTCACAGATATTTCTCAGTACTAAAACCGTTGGTAAAGTTGGGCTACCCCAGTTTCACTGAATAAAGAGAAAACAACATATAAAATACTTATACATACTATTCCTCGGTTATAACTTACATTATGAACTGCAAGCGTAGAGCTTGTCTTATCGTTTCAATCTCCCGTGAAATGAGTTAAATTTCATAAAATCAGTCATCATGAATTAGAAATACATACGTATTTCGTCAATACTCAATAATGAATCAGTGCAGTTATAAGTTAGTTTAAAATATTATCGACTGGTTATTAGCAGTTTAATTAAATTCATTTACAGCTGCATGAGTTTAAGCTAGAAATTATAATTTATTTTGCTATCCACTGAAACACGTCAGCTAGAGAATATAACAGACTTACAATTTAATTACTTCTGCACAGAAATCTAACTAGTAAAATGAAATAAGCGGTTATCACTGAATCACTCAATACTACTAGATCTATAATATATTTACCTCCAGACAGAACTACAGGCGATCGCACAAACTTAGAATTTATTCACTCATATAATTAGTCTAGAAGCTCGGCAAAATGTCGAGTCAAACTAAGAACTTCGCTATGCAAGCTTATTTCCTTAGCACGAGCAACCTGTCTACTGCAAAATGGAGAATGACTGAATGAAATCAAGTCCAAACTGCGGGGTAGATATATGAAACAGACAAAGGATCCCACGCTATTACGAAAACCCGAAAAAATAGCGCCGGTCTCTCCCTCTCTCCCCCCCCTTCTCTCTTAACACTTCCCATTAACTTATACGCTGGCCATAACTGCCAAAAGTGCGTCTTCACACCTACTACGGCATGTCTCATTTCTGAACTATGCAGATTGGCGCCTCCTCACACCTCACGCCGAGAAACGTAGCCGAAGAAAAACTCGTGTCAGATGAAAATATAGACAAATGTCTGCTCTCTATGTCTGACTAGACGAATTCTCACACTATTTCGTTCACATCCAGGGACTGACATACAAGGATTACGCAATAAAATGCGTTACTAGTATGAGAAAAGAAACGTCAAAGTCAGAATGGGAAAGTTTATTTTGTCGCAAACGAACGAATGCGAAAAACAGGAAAAGGATAAAAGAGCGATAATAAAGTAGAGGACACGGGTAGAAAAGAAAAGAATATAGAAAATTTATTGATCATAAATCTCTATGCGACAATACCGAACTCAGCTCCACAAAAAGGAAAGGTGTTGGAGGGAGGGAATAATACAATCAGGATCCAGCTAATTTGATAGTAGCATTTCCTACTGTTCCTCCTGCCGGTATCTTATTCTCATCTCTTGATACACTAGTTCTTGTCATCGGTTCCACACCTAATGATAATACTATTATAATGTGGCATTTACACTATCTTTGTCCAGCACCCAACGCCGATTTCGGGGCACCTCTATCCGTTGCACGCTTTACTATTTCTCTAGAAACATTGTGATCTCCATAGATCTACCTTTATAAAATCATGTCTGCAGAGTTGTCACGGGATTTACTCCCCTTGTTCTGTAGTGGCCAAACTTCAGAGTATCTACTGAGGGTCTTCAAATTTATCTACCTTTCGCTCAAGATTACTCTTGGCAGAGATGTGAATTGAAGAATGATGCTTCAATTCTAGGGAGCCTCATAGGAATTTGAGAAATCAAGTACTACGGCTGATAGAATCCAGGCCGTGTAAACTTTCTATTTTACTACGGCTGATAGGATCCAGGCTGTGGAAACTTTCCATATACCCTGACCTTCTATAGGAGTAAGAATTTTGCTCGTTTTGATGAGCTCCCAACTGAGTTAAATCAGTAAAATATTACTTCCATAACTCTGTTATATATATTTAAAATTACTGAGATATACGGGTGCAGTTCACTCAAAATGACTAAATCAGCTATACATTTTTCATGTACAAGCAAACAACTATCAAGCAGCAAACTTGCCGGACAGAACATATTATCAATGATAAGACAACTGACTTTGGCCATCTCAAGGTTGTTTACGTACTAATCGGGCGCTCCCATTCACTGTCTGGTCGGAAATGTGTTACGCATTCGTAAACAACATTTCACTCTACAGATCCAGGAGTCAATATGGGTTCAAACGCAAGTGGGTGATTACAATAATCAGTACGGATGGTCGATGAAGCCCCTGCATGCATTGAAGGAAGGAAGGGTAAACAATATATGTCGCCAATGATTTAGTACGCAATAAGAGGATCGCTAGAAAAAGAGGATGGGCAATTATGTCACAAGAGATGGGTAGAAAATCAGTTTCAAGTGTAAAACGAATTTAATCTTTCTTGACCGAAATGAAGACTGTCTCGTACCTTAATTCTTTGGATACCACACTTTTTAAATGCTGCCAGGAGAGGCTTAGTCCAAACATTCCATACCTTACGAATTTTTTTCTTTTTCCCTCTCCGTCGCCTAAAGATCTACAACATAATCCCAATGTGATCTACCAGTAGACTGGGGATCAACCTGTTGCTAGCTCTTGGAATAGGCTAACAACTCCCTACCAAAGATGTCATTAAAGGCTAATATGGACGCTTGAACAAGGAGCTAGCATTTTGTAAGATATGAGCGATTTATTACTAGAAATCAATCAATCAATATCCTTTAACTCTCCAAGGAGCATAGACCAGCAACAAACACATGACAAGTGCTCATGTCACGTGTCACTAGATATTGTTCATTACGCGTCTTTTTCATCCTTTTCACTTTTGTCTTCAATTCTCTTCTTCATGTATTGTCTTTTTTTTCTGGTCTATCTCTGTTTCTTTCGGGATTCCAGAACAGTCACTGCCTTGTAATGCTATCATCAGATTTTCTCAATGTGTGTTTTATCCATTGCCAGGGTTTTCTTCTCATCTCTTTATCCACTGGCACATGATTTGTTCTAGTCATCAGTTCCATATTGGTTGCCTTGTCATACTTATTTAATCCTTCAATTTTACCCAAGCAGACATTTATGAAAATCTGTAGTTTTTTGGTTGTTGTTATTGTTGTTCTCTATGTTTCAGAGCCATACAATAGGACTGACTTGATATTTGAGCTAAAGATTTTTATGTTGGACTTGATTTCTCTTAATCTCCATATATTCCTCACTGTAATGAAAGCTCCTTGGGTATTCATGTTATGATATCATTGTACTAGAAAAAATACGGTAAATGAAAACTAGACGGCACTTGGAGAAACACACCTACAAAGTATGGACTATATATATATATATATATATATATATATATAGAAAGTGCATGATTCAACCCACGGGTTTGTGTACAGACTACATGAAAACAATGAAAGTTACACGTGCAACACGATTCCCAACAGCTATGACCCTGAAAATGTGTAGGCGTTGTGGCAGTATACTCGGTATAAAAAGGCCGTTGAGACAAAACACCCAGTACATGTACTTAAAATGCCACGACTATCTGAAAACGACCGCCAACGAGCCATTGGTATGTTGGAGACCGGAATGAGCTCGCGGGCCATTGCCAGAAGGATGAATTCCCACCACCGCACAATTGTACGTCTCAATGAACGTTACGGAACCACTGGCAGTGCCCGGTATAGACTTCGGAGTGGCCAACCACGAGTTACTACCCCTGCGCAAGATCGTCATATTGTGCTGAGTCACCTAAGGAATCGTTCTCTCCCGGCAAGTCAAACAGCAAGAGCAATAGTGGGTAGACGTGGGCAAGTCTCTCGAATGACAGTCATACGACGACTCAGAGATACAGGCCTTACTGCAAGACGACCTTATGTTGGGCCAAACTTGACTCACAGACATCGTCAGCAGCGCCTGCAATGGGCAGAGCAACATGTCAGATGGACTAGACTGCAGTGGAATGCTGTCCTATTCACAGACGAGAGCAGATTCAACATATCCTTTGCTGATGGACGTATGCGGATTTGGCGATGGTGTGGAGAGCGCTTTGCAGATTGCTGTGTTCGTCAGCACAACCGATTTGGAGGTGGCAGTATTCACATTTGGGGAGGATTCAGTTTTCACCATCGCTTGCCTCTTCACGTCTTCCGTGGAAATGTTAATGCTGTGACATATCGAGATGAGGTTCTGGATGCATTGGTTGCACCTGCGTTCACAAATTATCAGACTTGCAGCTTCTCCAGCAGGATAACGCACGTGCGCACACCGCATGCATTACGCAGCAATATCTACAGCAGCAGAACATTGTGACGATTGATTGGCCTGCCCTGTCACCAGACATGTCCCCTATAGAACATCTGCGGGACGAGCTTGGACGCAGAGTCTACAGGCAAGGTTCTCCAGCTAATCTGCAACAGCTCGAAGCTGCTCTTACACGTGAATGGGACTTGATTCCCCGGAATTTCCCTCAGAGACTTGTTCGTTCTATGCGGAACCGCTGCCAAGCTTGTTTGCAAGCACACGGTGGACATACCAGATATTGAGGACAGTGTGAATGAATTTTTTTTTATTGGTTGCATTTTTGGTTTTCTCCCTTGCCTGCACAGAATGCAATGAATTTCATAACAATCAAATGTACAAATTAATGACCAGCATGGATTCATAGGAAAATTAATAAAGATTCCAAATATGTAAACTTGTAAACACTTATATTTACATTTCACACTCTGTTCCTGGATTATACAGGTGGTGCGTTTTAATGTGCTTCAGTATATATATATATATATATATATATATATATATATATATATATATATATATATATATATATATATATATATATATATATATATATATATATATATATATATATATATATATATATATATATATATATATATATATATATATATATATATATATATATATATATATATATATATATATATATATATATATATATATATAAACTCGCTAGATATAAGTTCTCTAGCGTATCACAAAAAAAAAAAAATTAACAAAGTTGAATGATAGTAATCGAAGTGAGCAACACAGTAATTTCTAACTAGCATGGGACAATCCCCAATCTTCAGAAAAAAAGAAGACGATTGTCTCTGTTTCGTTAACTAACTTCAGAGGGGTATACACCTCCCTACGACTCGAAATCAAAGTGATTACGCATAAGAAGCAGAGACGCTTCCGATGTCATCCCTCAAAGGGTTCATGGACAAGAGTGTTCGGTCGCTTGAAAAGCAAAGCCTCTCGTCTGTGTCCGCTTCCCCCTGACCCAAAAGACACGTAAGCTTTAGCTGCCATCATAATAAAAGAGTTTAAATGACGGCACAAAATAGTCGACAGCAACACGTGCAAGTAGGAGGGGTTCAGCCTGTCTAAATTTAGAATGACATGACTACATCAGGAATTATGCTGGTAGGTGCTGATAATGAAGAAAATAGGTGAAGATAAAATCACTGGTAAGATAGAGGTGGTACTAACAGCCAGAGAGTGACAGATAATCTCATTCAATTCACGACATCGGACAATCAAAAGAGCTCATAGTCTTCATTGGACAATCAAACGAGTCCAAAGTCTTCATCGGACAATCAAAGGGGTCCATAGTCTTGATCGGGAAATCAAAGGGGTCCATAGTCTTCATCAGACAATTAAAGGAGCCCAGAGTCTTCATCTTACAATCAAAGGGGTCCATTGTCTTCATTGGACAATCAAAAGAGACGATAGTCTTCATCGGACAATCAAAGGGGTCCATAGTCTTCATCGGACAATCAAAGGGGTCCATAGTCTTTATCGGACAATCAAAGGGGTCGATAGTCTTCATCGGTCAATCAAAGGGGTCCATAGTCTTTATCGGACAATCAAAGGGGTCGATAGTGTCCATCGGTCAATCAAAGGGGTCCATAGTCTTCATCGGACAATCAAAGGGATCCATAGTCTTTATCGGACAATCAAAGGGGTCCATAATCTTCATCGGTCAATCAAAGGGGTCCATAGTCATTAAAAAGATAAAGAAACCCTGATATAAGGGAATATAAAAGTACAACTGGTGTTCAAAATATTAGTAATTTATGTATGCATGTAAGTAGGAAGTTTAACTCCATGTGTGCCATATTCAATACCAACGTATATTTTCCATCTTTCATTCCACTAATATTTGTCTAATTCATTCCATCAGTTGACATTGCTGATCTTGCCATAATATTTCAATTAGTCTATTCTACACAAGTACTCTCTCTGTCTCTTCCTGTCGCTTCTTCGCCTCTGTCTATACTCCTGCGTTTTTAATGTGCTTCAGTATATATATATATATATATATATATATATATATATTTCACCTGTCACTTGAATGTTAACCTGTTCTGTCATTTCTGAAACAATTATTATATTTCGAGGAGGAAGAGTGCGTGTATGACACTTTAACAAGCGTTGCGAAGAGATTAAATACATAGGTATATCTTCTTCTCTCCCGAAGGTCATATTTCACTCTTTATTCACATTCGTGACTCTATCTCTATCTATTATTACGTATCTCACTCAACGTGTCTGACCTCACACAACCTCTTAACCACCTATCCGATGAAGACAATGGGCTCCTTTGATTGCCCAATGCAGATGTCGTGAAATATTCTAATCCACATATATAAATTATCAGGTAAATATAAAGCCTAACAAATACATTTAATAAAGAAAAGAGCAATGGTAAAATAACAGTGCTGTCACAAAGAATGTACTCGAAATCCCCTTTGTTTTATGCTTCGTCTGCAAATTGTAACGTTTCCACGTTAAATATAAGCCACTGCATAAATACAAGCGTTTCCACAACACATTAAAACGGGTATTGCATTTCTAAGAAAAACATTGAGAGGCACACTGCGTAATGACCTAAATTAATCCTAACATTAATTATATTACGTTACCAAAACGAACGAACAGATGGACTCAAATAGAAAGAAGGGAGGGCTGAAAATCAGGAACGCATGCAAAATTAAACACGCGTCTCGCTATTAATGCCACCCCAACAAGCGTAACGCGATACACAATTACTACTATCACGCGTGTAAGGCCACATGCACTAACTTTTTTTCAGACGGACAGTGATAAAAAACACTAACCTTCCCAGAGTTAGGTTTTAAAAAAACCTGGAAAACGCTTATTAGAAAAGATAACATTAGATGGGTTTACGTTTGAAAACATTACAGTACCCAGACAGCACATCTTCGAAACAGGAGGTAGAAGAAATTGCATATTTTGAACGCAGCCACTTAGCTCTTTTAAATTTGTATATTTGGGTTCCTTAGGGCTTGATGACAAAGAATATGTTAAGTGTTATGCAAATAGTCTAGGAATTAACAAGTTATAGCCAAAATAAAATGATGGTGCTGTCAGACAACACCCAAAATCAGAATCGCTCAGTGGTAGATTTTTTAAACCACCATTGTACGGGAAATGGGCCACAAGTTACATTTGAACTGATTGGCTGGAATGATATGTAAGGCTAAACACGATTAGTCGGACTATAAAATGCTATCCTTGGTTGTTAGGGGAGACGTAGGAAGGTAAAATTTTTTCAAACACTTGTCGAAACGTGGCTCCATTGGCCAGACTCGCTGATATAATCACTTAGGAGCGTTAGTTCGAGACCACTAGTTCAAATAAGCTTGATAAAGCAACAGTGCGTTGAAGCCAGCTCATATTTTTGCTAAATAAAAGCCTGGAACATAAGCAGATGGGAATTTGTGCCAGTATTTGTGCCAGAATTCATTGCTAGTCAACGTATCTGTGTTTATTTCCATGAATTGTGGTAAGCTTGAAACATTCAGTATCTTTTAATGAAAATTGAATGTGAATTGTTAATTTATGCCTGTATATATGTGTAGTTCAGTAGCAAACATGATGTAAAGCCTATAATGCTCCAGCCTGAACAGAAGGTGTCGGAGGAAAGTAAAACGGCATGGAATGGCCAAACAGTACACTGACACCTAGATGATTGACTAGAAAGAAATAATGCTGGAATTGCAGAGGCGTAGTAACCATTAGGGAGGGAAATACTGGTATAAAATATTTCAGATGAAGCTGACAGTTGGCCTAACGCTCTGAACTCAATGTTTGTGATGTATTGTGCTCAGTGTAGAACTAGATTAACAATTAGTTATGAAGTAGAGGGTACGTCCTTCTTGTTTTCAGGGACCGTGGTCTTGATGGTATTGAGCAGCACCTGGTCAGAGCTTTGCTGAATCCAGAGTCGGACAGCATACTCCTTGGTCCATTTAGCTATCAGTGAGGGGTCTCCAGAGCCCAGGGGAGAAATCGAGCAGAGGAGTCTTTTCCTGCCGCCATCACGCAAGATAAGCTGATGTGGCCAGCTGAGCTCAACATTATGTACCCCCATCTTAAAATGACCTTGTAAAAATAACATTAAGAGGGGAATTTAATTGTTTTAATATCAGGAACTGAGAACATCTCCAATACTAGTTCCAATAAAGACAAACTATTGAAGTCATGATGACAAATACCAACAGAGCTTGAACAAAACAAAACCAGTATTACCTCATATTACTACTACACAACTGACACACATAGGATACTTTTAATAACATATGTCACTACAATATTCATATTGATAAATTCTGTACATATAACTTGTAATTAAAATTGATTGTGATTCCTGGTTCCCTTTGTATTTGAATCAGGACACATATACATTCATGACAGCAATGAATACATATTGTTATTTGAAAAGTTATCAGTGACTCCTTTAAGATATCCTTGTAGAGTGTTTTATGTATGTGAGTGTCACAGTGTTGTCAAGTGTAGTGGAATAAATTAAATTGTTTATCTGTCTGTTGTTGTTTTGACTTACACTTCATCATACACATACCCTAGACATATAACGTAGTCATCACACTATTCCAGAATAATTCTGACTGAGATATATACATATGTGGCAGCAAGTAAGGTTATATATAATACACTACTCTTATTAGATATATATATACCTTCACAGCTGATCTCAGTCAGTACACTAAGTCCCCTATAAATATTTATAACATCCCACTTCACCACATATATTGGGGTCTCGCTCTTGGGATTTTGAATCTTTCCCTATTAAAAATAGTGGGGGTAATTCACTTCAGGGAATATAAGAATTAAAAGGTATCCTTGGGTGGAATTAAATAAGGTTGAGCTCACGGTGCCTGTGTTGTCCATTAGATATATATTTAGAGATTGAATTGTTAGTTAGACATTGTATAAACTTACCTGATAGACAATGGCGGACCTGGCAAAGTTTCGATCTGCTGCTGTTCAGACTGCAAAAGAGTTAGGATTAGATGGGCAAGTTATGGTTGCCTATGTCACTACGGAATGTGACAAATTTATTGAACGCGAAGAAAGAAGGTTTGAAGCCGAAAGAAAGTTAGAGGCTGAAAGGGAAATTAAGAAGTTACAATTTGAGGCTGAGGCTGAGACTAAGAGGTTGCAGATTGAGGCTGAGGCTAAGAAATTGGAAGCAGAAAGAGAAGAGAAGAAATTAGCTGCAGAAAGGGAAGCCGAGGAAAGAAGACAGGCTGCAGAAAGAGAAGAGAAGAAATTAGCTGCAGAAAGGGAAGCCGAGGAAAGAAGACAGGCTGCAGAAAGAGAAGAGAAGAAATTAGCTGCAGAAAGGGAAGCAGAAGAAAGAAGATTGACTGCAGAGAGGGAAGCAGAAAAGGAGGAGAAGAGAAGATTACAAAGGGAACATGAGTTACGACTAAGGGAGTTTGAGTTTCAAGGCCATGCTCCTGAAAATGGTGCCAGTCCCTTTGCCTCTGATGCCACTGCTAGCCAAGGAGCCTCAACCTCAGCTATGAATTTTCATTTAGATCATTTTGTGGAGAAAGACGATGATATAGAGAGCTATCTAAATAGGTATGAACTATTAGCTACCACATATGGGTTAGAGAGAGAAAGGTGGAGCTTAAAGTTATCTCAAGGACTTCGTGGGGCAGCTTATGAAGTTTTTGCAAAAATGAGCAGAGGTGATCAGGAAAATTATGACATGCTAAAGCAGGCTCTTTTGTTAAGATATGAAAAGAATGCAGAATTTTATAGGAAAAAATTTAGGAATGCTAAACTACTGTCAGGTGAAACCTATCACCAGTTCTCTGCACGAATAGAGACATACTTGGAGAAATGGACTTCTCTGGGGAAAACCCAAGATCTTAAGGAAATGGTCCTTATAGAGCAATTAAGAGAGTCCATGGCTCCAGACCTGAGAAAGTTTCTCATGGAACAAGGTGCAGAGAGGCTGGGTGAGTTGCTAAATGTTGCTGAAAGGTATCAAGCAGCTCAAGCAGAGGTAACAGGTAATAAAAAGAAACAAGTGGATAACTTTAGGGCACCACAGAACTTTAATCAATTTGATCCTAGAGATCAAAACAAAAGTAAGCACCAGTTTGATAGGCCACGGTATGAAAATAAAAATAAATTCCCACAATTCGATGAAAGGAAATATGATGAAAGAAAATCTTTCAACCAAGGAAAAAGGTGGTGTAAGAATTGTCAGATGGACAATCATGACACTGACCGTTGCAGAAGGAAACCTGTGTATATGGCAACCCTTCAGGTCAGGTCGACCTCAAGACAGGAGGAGGATATTATGTTAGATACCACTCCAGAAGAGATGAGGAAGGCACAGGCTGGGGATAAAACACTCAAGCCTTGTTTCAGAAAATTGTCAACTTGTCATACAACTCCAGGCAAGGGAGATTTTTACATGAAAAAACAAGTTGATGTATAGGAAGACTGGAGCTAGATCCAAAGGTCAGGGACAGCTGGTACTTCCTAAAAGATATAGGGCAGACTTAATAAGGAGCCTACATGTGAAACCAGATGGGGACCATGAGAAAATAGGTACCATCATTCAAAAGGTGGCTCACAATTATTATTGGCCCAAAGCAAGATGGGACATTGAGAATTTTGTAGAAAGGTGTAGCATAGCACATGAGGGAACACCCACAAGTGGGAACATGGATCAGGACCTGGACACGCCACGGGGCAAAATTAGGCCTGACAATAAAAAGAAATATAAATTTGATAAAGTGGACCAAATGGAATGGGAAGCCCCTTTTCACGGACAAGCTTCACTTAACTGTTTTACAATGGCCACTATGCGGAGAGTGCAAAAAGATGTCTTACCCCAGGATAAGCCGAAAATCCCTCAATCGGACTTAAACAAACTGGAGGAAGAGGATGTAGAGAGGAAATCTCTCATCAAGAATTTTAAGTGGGGAGAAAGCCCCAGGAAAAGAATTGGTAGCGGTCGTTTTGTGAATGATAATTCTGGGAGGAAAAATCATCACTATAAAGCTTCGAGTGGAAGAGACCATACCGGTGCATGGACAAATAGGTCCACACAATTAAAGGTCCATATGTAGCTTTGTTAAGAACGTGGACTGATGAAAAGGCAGAGGAAAACATTACATCTTCATACCAATATGTGAATGAGCTGACCACTCGTTTAAAAACTGGCTGGAAACTTGCCAATGAAAATTTGAAACAAGCCAGGAAGAAACATGCTGCCTATTATAACAGGAAGGCGAAAGACAGAAATTTGGCTGTGGGAGAGAAAGTACTGCTTCTTTTGCCCGGGAGTCAGAATAAGTTACAAATTGGATGGCAGGGTCCATATACAGTTCTAGAGAAGGTGTCTAGAACAAATTATAAGATAGATAAGAAGGGGAAAGAAAAAATCTATCATGTGAATCTCCTGAAGAAATATTTGGAAAGAGAACATCAGGAAGAGACACACTTGTTGACCTTGTCCATCGCCATGGAGATGAAAAAGGAACCACTTTCATCATTTGAATATCCATTACACCCCTGTGAGACAGCAGCACAGGTGAAAATCAGTACACATTTAACGAAAACTCAGAAAGAGAGAGTGCAACAGGTTCTAAATAATCATGCAGAGGTGTTAACAGACCGACCAGGGCATACAAACCTATTGGAATATGATATGAAACTGATAGACCCCACACCTGTCTGTATGAAACCATATTCGATTCCGTTTGCTAAGGAGAAAGCTTTGAAGGAAGAGATAGACTATCTATTGAAGGAGGGAATTATTTAACACAGTGAATGCTCATATAGTTCCGGTGTTGTACTCTTAAGGAAGCCCTCTGGAGAACATAGACTCTGTATAGATTACAGGAGACTGAATGCTATTACAGAAGGACAGGTGGATCCATTGCCGGATACAAATCAGCTGTTTGCCAGACTAAATAAAGCTAAATATTTCTCAAGGGTGGATCTGAGTAAAGGATAATATCAGATTCCAGTAAAACCTGAGATCAGACAAAATTGTTGGATGTAAACATTTCGGAGGAACGTAATGAATCCCTGAGTTGCCTCTTTGATTGAGGATATTCCGAATGTTTCATACAGGATAATAAGAAGATTATAGGATCCACTACGAAAACTCTGCTATCACCAGGTATATGTTATCTCCTCATAACGTACATTTTGAGGGAAATATAATGTTCTCTGGACATGTCATTGCGCAGACTCAGAGAAGAGAAATGGTGAATACGGGTTGCGAAGCAGCATTAAGACAAGCATTCACACTTGCGGCTGTTCAGTAACATAACCGAAATATATTATTGGTTGTAGAAGTCTGAGGCAGATTTCATGAGTAGTGCCTACTCTGAATGGACCCAACTACATAAAACCATGATAGCACCACAGCAGAGTAAAGTAAGTTGACTTACATTTATCTATGTGTATATAGAATAAAGGACTGACATGGGATGTCTGTTTTAAGAGGGGAGGTGTCGTGAAATATTCTAATCCACATATATAAATTATCAGGTAAATATAAAGCCTAACAAATACATTTAATAAAGAAAAGAGCAATGGTAAAATAACAGTGCTGTCACAAAGAATGTACTCGAAATCCCCTTTGTTTTATGCTTCGTCTGCAAATTGTAACGTTTCCACGTTAAATATAAGCCACTGCATAAATACAAGCGTTTCCACAACACATTAAAACGGGTATTGCATTTCTAAGAAAAACATTGAGAGGCACACTGCGTAATGACCTAAATTAATCCTAACATTAATTATATTACGTTACCAAAACGAACGAACAGATGGACTCAAATAGAAAGAAGGGAGGCTGAAAATCAGGAACGCATGCAAAATTAAACACGCGTCTCGCTATTAATGCCACCCCAACAAGCGTAACGCGATACACAATTACTACTATCACGCGTGTAAGGCCACATGCACTAACTTTTTTTCAGACGGACAGTGATAAAAACACTAACCTTCCCAGAGTTAGGTTTTAAAAAAACCTGGAAAACGCTTATTAGAAAAGATAACATTAGATGGGTTTACGTTTGAAAACATTACAGTACCCAGACAGCACATCTTCGAAACAGGAGGTAGAAGAAATTGCATATTTTGAACGCAGCCACTTAGCTCTTTTAAATTTGTATATTTGGGTTCCTTAGGGCTTGATGACAAAGAATATGTTAAGTGTTATGCAAATAGTCTAGGAATTAACAAGTTATAGCCAAAATAAAATGATGGTGCTGTCAGACAACACCCAAAATCAGAATCGCTCAGTGGTAGATTTTTTAAACCACCATTGTACGGGAAATGGGCCACAAGTTACATTTGAACTGATTGGCTGGAATGATATGTAAGGCTAAACACGATTAGTCGGACTATAAATGCTATCCTTGGTTGTTAGGGGAGACGTAGGAAGGTAAAATTTTTTCAAACACTTGTCGAAACGTGGCTCCATTGGCCAGACTCGCTGATATAATCACTTAGGAGCGTTAGTTCGAGACCACTAGTTCAAATAAGCTTGATAAAGCAACAGTGCGTTGAAGCCAGCTCATATTTTTGCTAAATAAAAGCCTGGAACATAAGCAGATGGGAATTTGTGCCAGTATTTGTGCCAGAATTCATTGCTAGTCAACGTATCTGTGTTTATTTCCATGAATTGTGGTAAGCTTGAAACATTCAGTATCTTTTAATGAAAATTGAATGTGAATTGTTAATTTATGCCTGTATATATGTGTAGTTCAGTAGCAAACATGATGTAAAGCCTATAATGCTCCAGCCTGAACAGAAGGTGTCGGAGGAAAGTAAAACGGCATGGAATGGCCAAACAGTACACTGACACCTAGATGATTGACTAGAAAGAAATAATGCTGGAATTGCAGAGGCGTAGTAACCATTAGGGAGGGAAATACTGGTATAAAATATTTCAGATGAAGCTGACAGTTGGCCTAACGCTCTGAACTCAATGTTTGTAATGTATTGTGCTCAGTGTAGAACTAGAGTATCAATTAGTTATGAAGTAGAGGGTACGTCCTTCTTGTTTTCAGGGACCGTGGTCTTGATGGTATTGAGCAGCACCTGGTCAGAGCTTTGCTGAATCCAGAGTCGGACAGCATACTCCTTGGTCCATTTAGCTATCAGTGAGGGGTCTCCAGAGCCCAGGGGAGAAATCGAGCAGAGGAGTCTTTTCCTGCCGCCATCACGCAAGATAAGCTGATGTGGCCAGCTGAGCTCAACATTATGTACCCCCATCTTAAAATGACCTTGTAAAAATAACATTAAGAGGGGAATTTAATTGTTTTAATATCAGGAACTGAGAACATCTCCAATACTAGTTCCAATAAAGACAAACTATTGAAGTCATGATGACAAATACCAACAGAGCTTGAACAAAACAAAACCAGTATTACCTCATATTACTACTACACAACTGACACACATAGGATACTTTTAATAACATATGTCACTACAATATTCATATTGATAAATTCTGTACATATAACTTGTAATTAAAATTGATTGTGATTCCTGGTTCCCTTTGTATTTGAATCAGGACACATATACATTCATGACAGCAATGAATACATATTGTTATTTGAAAAGTTATCAGTGACTCCTTTAAGATATCCTTGTAGAGTGTTTTATGTATGTGAGTGTCACAGTGTTGTCAAGTGTAGTGGAATAAATTAAATTGTTTATCTGTCTGTTGTTGTTTTGACTTACACTTCATCATACACATACCCTAGACATATAACGTAGTCATCACACTATTCCAGAATAATTCTGACTGAGATATACATATGTGGCAGCAAGTAAGGTTATATATAATACACTACTCTTATTAGATATATATATACCTTCACAGCTGATCTCAGTCAGTACACTAAGTCCCCTATAAATATTTATAACATCCCACTTCACCACAGCAGACTATGGGCTCCTTTCATTGTCCAATAAAGACTATGGGCTCCTTTGATAGTCCAATAAAAGCTATGGGCTCCTTTCATTGCCCAATGCAGATTATGGGTTCCTTTGATTGTCCACTGCAGACTATGAGCTTCTTTGATTGTCCAATGAAGACTACGGGCTTCTTTGATTGTCCAATGAAGACTATGGGTTCCTTTGATTGTCCAATAAAGACTATGGGCTCCTTTGATTGTCCAATGAAGACAATCGGCTCCTATGATTGTCCAATGAAGTCTACGAGCTACTTTCATAATCTAATTAAGACAATGTGCTTGCTTCTTTGATTGTACAATGAAGACTATTGGCTCCTTTGATTGTCCGATGAAGAGTATGGGCTCCTTTGATTGTCCAATGAAGACTATGGCCTCCTTTGATTGTCCCATGAATACAATGGGCTCCTTTGATTGTCCAATGAAGATAATCGGCTCCTTTGATTGTCCAATGAAGACTATGGGCACCTTTGATTGTCCAATGAAGACAGTGGGTTCCTTCGATTGTCCAATGAAGGCTATGGGCTCCTTTATTGTCCAATAAAGACTATAGGCTCCTTTGATTGTCCAGTGAAGACTATGGGCACCTTTGATTGTCCAATGAAGATAATCGGCTCCTTTGATTGTCCAATGAAGACTATGGGCACCGTTGATTGTCCAATGAAGACAATGGGCTCCTTTGATTGTCCAATGAAGATGATCGGCTCTTTTGATTGTCCAATGAAGACTATGGGCACCTTTGAATGTCCAGTGAAGACTAAGGGCTCCTTTGATTGTCCAATGACGGCTATGGGCCCTGTCTTGGAAAAAACGTTTACAAAAGCATGATTACAAATGTTACATTACAAATCTTAAGTTAGTGTTCACGGACCCTCCAGAATCCATTAATGGACCACCAAAGGCTCCGTGTACCACATATTAAGTAACCCATATCTAATTCGGCTCCGGTCGAAGGTTGACTGTAATAGATCATCAACAATTTCTTACCTTAGCCTTAACGATACACCTTTAAAGACGGTAATCTGCCACACTTTGATATGTCCTTAATTATAACGTCCGTTTGCCTTTAAAAAAAAAAAATTTCCTTGTATAATTTTTCAACACAGGTATAAGTATCTTCTCTATACATTCCTAACTTACCAGTAATAAAATTCCAAGTAATCAGTAAGAAACTCACAAAACTATGGCAAGGAGTACACGTTAAATATTACCAACACACCAACTTTAGAAGTCTAGCAGCGTCACATTACAACGCCTGCCTGAGTATCGATCAACGGAATAGTTCAGTTTCCAAATTGACAGGATTACAGCTGGTCGTGTGTTGTGTGTAACAAGCTGGAAACGTAGGTCCGTGACGTACCTTGCCCAAAAAGAAAGGTGTTAACACTTTATTGAGAAAAGCGGGAGAATGTTAACGATAGACGAGATCGCTTGGGTTTATTTTTGGAGATCTAACCTATAATGTTGAGCGTCTGCTTGACAGAGTGGTTAAAGCGATGGTCTCTCGCGGCAAAGGTCCCAGGTGCGAATCACGGTACCGACACGTTCCAGTCTACCCAGCCGTAAATGGGTACCTGACTGAGTTAGGGAAGGAAAAGGCAACGAGGAAAGGAACTGGTCATCCCACCCTTCGATGCTGCACCTAGTATGGTAGTCTCTAACACATCACTCCCCTACGGCAGTATCTGCTATGGGATTACCTTTTTACTTAACCTATAATGTACTCGTAGCACGGTAGTTCTTACCGGAGGGGAATTATACTTCTTGTGGTACTTAGAGGCTCCAGTGGTTACTTTGGGCGTTGCATCTAAAATATGAATTTTCATATCCTTAGTTTGTCGTAAAATATTGATCAGCTAATTGCGAAGTCATTGATGTAACACCGTAATTAATTTGCAGTAGTAGTCTATTATTTCGAAATAGACTACTACTGCAAATTAATTACGGTGTTACATCAACATGAACAACAGCAACTGCTTCTTTGTCATGTTTATTTTTGCATTCCCTACGAAGATGGGCCCACTACTAAATTTGGTCCCCTTGCGTAAAACTAGTATCGAGTGGCAGAGTGATTAGAGCGATCAGAATGGTCTGGAGGTACACTTACCGAGTTCGACATTATGTAGCATCACTCCAGCGAATCCAGCTGTAAACGATTATCTGACACTGATCTCGAGTTAGGAAAGGCAAAGGCAGCGAGGAAATGAACCGATCTTTTCATCTCATAAAGCTGAGATTTAGTATAGTGAAGTCTTTAGGATTTCACTCCTCTAGGGGATTACCTTTATTATTCCACAAGGAGTGCGCCGAAGACTTTCACATACTGTTTTCACGTACTTTTGCAGTGCTTTTTTTTATGTATTGAAGCATTTTACATTATAATATTGTTGTGAATCCCTTCACAATCTAATTGAGTTACTTTTACGACATACTCGGTACACTGAGTGGATTGATGACGCGTCAACAGTGAGGAATACAGTTAGCGACCCACAGCTAGACTGCTTGCGTTAGGGTCAGCGAACCAGAGCTGACCAAGACCCTACTCCACCTCCAAGTGGTTGTCCTGGAAACAGGCTCCATCACTGCAGTCTGGCTTAGTGAGTAAGGATCGAGGAAGGCAAACCCGGTCCCAAAAATACGGTGCTGAAGTCGGATGTGTCAGCCGAAAGGCGCAAATATCGCAGCTACGCTGTAAACGGACACAACGCAACCAGCGTCCTTTTCAGGACGAACTAAGAAGAAGTTTGATTTTAAGCTCAACTTTATTGCACCCCGTCATTCAGACAGTAAGCTGATTCTAACCTCAACGATATTGGGCACCGTCATTCAGACAGTTAGCTGATTCTAACCTCAACGATATTGGGCTCCGTCATTCAGACACTTATGCAAGCACAGTTAAATCATATGAAGATCTTTAATATCTCGCAACAAGCCATTATGGAATATGCACCTGGCTTTTCTATTCACTTAGTTCCTCGAACGCGTTTTAATTTCTCTTTAATTTAACACATTGTTAACAACTAACTTACTAACTTTTAACAAATTGTTAACAACTAACTTACTAACTTTTAACAAATTGTTTACAACTAACTTACTAACTTTTAACTAAATTGTTAACAACTAACTTACTAACTAATAACAAATTGTTAACAACTAATTTACTAACTTCTAACAAATGGTTAACAAATAACTTTTATCTTCTAAAAAATTGTTAAAAAATAAGTTATAATTAATGGTTAACTACTAACGTACTATCTTGTAACAAGTTGTTAACAACTAACCTCTAGCAAATTGTTAACAACTGCCATCTAAGAGATGGTTAACAATTAAATTACTGGCTTCTAACAAATGGTTAACTATTGACTTACTGACTTCTAACAAACGGTTAACAACTAACTTACCACTAAAAAATGGTCTTCAACTAACTTATTACAAATGGTCAACAACTAACGTTTAACAAATGGTTAACAAGTAACTGGTAACAAATAGTTAACAGCTAACTTACTAACCTTTAACAAATGGTTAACAAATTGACTAACAACAACAACAGCTGGAAACGTTTTAAAGTAAAGTAACGTATCAAACGATTTACGTCTGTGTACATGTCATCATCATCATCAGTTGCCATCTCCACAACGGAGGTTGGCTGTAATGGATCTCCAACGTCTTCTGTCTCTTGTCTTGGTGGTACACTCTGATAGACTCTTTCCCGTCCATCTCTTGATGTTATCTTCCCACTTATAGCGCTGTCTTCCCCTTGCACGTTTACCTTCAACTCTCCCTTCTGTTATGGTCTTCTGCAAGGTGTTATGCCTTTTTTATGTGGCCAAAGTATTTTAGCTGCCGAACTTTGACCTCTCTCATTAGTTCTCTTTTCATACCTAGATTTTCTAGGACCTCCTTATTTGTTTTCATCTCTTTCCATGAGATACGCCCCATTCTTCTATATATCCACATTTCAAGAGCCTCAATTCTTTCTTCCAAATGCTTATTCATCGTCCATGTTTCTGCACCATACAGAAATGCAGAATATATATAACACTTTATGATTCTCAGTTTTAATTTATGAGATAACTGTTTGGATGTCAGTATATGTTTCATGTTGTTGAATGTAGCTTTGGCCATTCCTATTCTCTTCTTGATTTCTGTTTCACATCTGCCATCTTCTGTTATTATATGACCAAGATATACGTAGCTCTTGACTTGTTCCAGGATTTTCCCATTTACGCTTATCTTTAATGTGGGTTTATCGTCTGTTTTGCTAATTATCATAGTTTTAGTTTTCTCAATATTAATGTCGAGTCCATATTCATGACTTATACTGTTCACTTGCTTCACTAGTTCTTGTAACTCCTGTTCGCTTTCAGCTAACAACACGGTATCATCTGCATATCTAAGGTTGTTTATTGATCTTCCACTGATGTTCAGTCCTGGTATTTCCTGTATCTGTTTGAAAATTTTTTTCGGTGTATAAATTAAATAGGCAGGGGGACAGCACACAACCTTGTCTGACACCTCTTTTTATGTCTATGTATGGTGAATAATTCCTTCCCGATCTTACTGTGGCAGTTTGCTCCCAATAAAGGTTACTGAGTATTCTTATATCTTTTCCATCAATACCTATGTCTTTGACACACGTACACACGTAACAATATTTTTAAATGGTCTTAGTGCGGCAGTGAAATAAACCCCCAACACTTGATCGTCTGCTATCGTATTAGCCCCACAAACCTTTATTTACTATATTGCTAAAGGTTACCAGACACTCTCTGGTAGGCTATATACAAAGATCTGTCATAATAAAGCATTGGGGTGGGGGTGGGAGGGGGGGGGGGCAAAGAGGAACGGTATGACCTCAATGTCTGTGTTGTCTACAGGTATGTTTTCGTAGATTTCCCGCCACACTCGTGCAATTTTATTAAAATGTGGCTGGAAATTATTGTGGAATTGGAAGCAGTAGAGGAAAACAATTAAAGGTGAATGCTTGGACAGCTAGAAATTGAACTTAAGAAGTAAGTTGGGAGAGTTAACTGTGAGAAGTAAGAAGGGACGTAAACTGTTAGAGGTAAGTAAATTGCTAGAAGTAAATAGAGAAGTAAATTGCTAGAAATAAGCAAATTGTTAGAAGTAAGTAAATCGTTAGGAGTAAGTAGAGGAGAGAATTGTTAGAAGTAAGTAAACTGTTAGAAGTAATTAAATTGTTAGAAGTAAGTAAATTGTTAGAAGTAAGAAAATTGTTAGAAGTAAGCTGAGGAAAGAATTGTAAGAAGTAAGAAAATTGTTAGAAGTAAGCTGAGGAAAGAATTTTAAGAAGTAAGGAAATTGTTAGAAGTAAGAAAATGGTTAGAAGTAAGCAAATTGTTAGACGTAAGATGAGGAAAGAATTGTTAGAAGTAAGTAAATTGTTAGAAGTAAGTAAATTGTTAGAAGTAAGCTGTGGAAGGAATTGTTAGAAGTAAGTAAATTGTTAGAAGTAAGTAAATTGTTAGAAGTAAGCTGAGAAAAGAATTTTAAGAAGTAAATAGAAAATAAAATTGTAAGAAGTAAATGGAGGAGTTAATTGTCAGCAGTAAGTAGATGTAGGAATTGTGAGAAGAAAGTAAATGTGTTAATTGTGAGAAGAAAGTAGAGAAGTTAATTTTGAGAAGTACATATAGAAATTAATAGTGAGATGAAAAGGAGGGAATCGTGAGAATAAATAGATGTGTGAATTATGTGAAGTAATTAGAAGAGGTAATAATAAGAAGTAATTTGAGGAGTGAATTTTAAGAAGTAAATAAAGGTAAAGGTAAAGGATCCCGTTACACGCCCATTGATGCATATTGGGAATATGGCCCATATTTTCTTGACCATCTGCACACTAGGGGTGATGTGGTCAGCATCACGCCAAGAAGTAAATAGAAAAGGAAACTGTAACAAGTACATGGAAGAGTTATTTGAGAGAAGAAAGTAGATGTGTGAACTGTGAGAAGAAAGTAGAGAAGTTAATTGTGAAAAGTAAATATATAAATTAATTGTGAGATGTAAGGAAGGGAATTTTGAGAGTAAATAGATGTGTGAATTGTAAGCAGTATGTTGATGTGTTAATTGTAAAAAGTGTGTATATGTGTTAATTGTTAAAAGTAAGTAGATGTGTTAATTGTAAAAAGTGTGTAGATGTGTTAATTGTGAGAAGTGTGTAGATGTGTTAATTGTTAAAAGTAAGTAGATGTATTAATTGTAAAAAGTGTGTAGATGTGTTAATTGTGAGAAGTGTGTAGATGTGTTAATTGTGAGAAGTGTGTAGATGTGTTAATTGTGAGAAGTATGTAAATGTGTTAATTGTATGAAGTAAGTAGCTGTTTTAATTGTGAGAAGTGTGTATCCCAATGTAATGAAAGCTACATGCCAGTAGACTAATCATGTAGATTTTTAATGCCAAGGGAGATTATAGCTCTGAATGTGATTTGAGAAGAAGATTAATATGGTTACGTACCTTTGCAACCTGAACGCGTGCTTGAATACCTTCGTCTCTTCCTTCATCCGCCTGCTAAAACGCATTCGCATGGCGTGTCCATAAAGTCATAGTTGTGACAAAACACATACTGCAATTCCTTTTATATTTAGACATGTGCCCAAGTATAACCAACGGACTCTGTGTTTAGGCTGAACGGGGCATGCCTCCCCTAAACGATGCAAAACTCTTATTTAAAATAAATAAACAAATTACCCAATACAACATTGTTTTTTCTATCAATAATTATCAGGACATATTTATTAAAGTACTTTTCATTATTAAAGAAGCAAAACTACTCTTTAGCCAGTGTTAACCAAGGAGGTGCGCAACTCGATGTATGGGGGGCGAGATATGCAAGATATTTTGGAAGGCTAATCATCAAAAAGACATTTTAATACACATAACTCAAATGTATTTGGAACACAATAAAAACAATGACAATGTGACGTCATTGAATGTATGATACGTAAAACTAACCGTCTTCAAAAAGTTGTGAATGTTGATACAGATTATATTTAAGATCATTATTTTCCCTAATGTCTATAGCTGTAAGAAATAGAGTTGATTACTCATCGTATTTAATTCACGTGCCTCTAACGACCAGTTTCCCATATTCCGGGCACACTATATGTACTAATATTATAAGTAAAACGATAGTTTTCTTTTAAGTTCATACAAAAAGACAACTTTTATCTCTTTTTCGCATTTCTTGCATATTTTCCGAACTAAAAGATAATGGGGTGCCAGGATTCCTCAGATGCTGTATAGGTGACCGTAGCTTCTTCACTCTCAAAGGACGAGAGGCCAGTATAGGCGATCAAGTATCTTAGTCGCTTGTGACGGGAGAAAAGTTCTCAGGGCCGACATATTTGCACTATTTTTTTGGGTCCAAATTTATTACTTTATTGACCCTTGATGCGTGATGCCATATGATGATGGATGGCATCCGCATGTCTGGTTTTGTGTAGTGTGTAGATGTGTTCAGTCAAAACAATGTTCATGCAACAATAACAGGGCAATCCACATAGGACGTCAGTAAACTCACGACGTATAAAGTCAATGAGTCTTGAAACAGCCGTTGACGTTTTTCTTCATTATTTATTGTGGACGCCACAGTGACAAAATGGTTACGCAAATGTGTAGGCACATCAAACAGTCATTATCACAGCAACATTCAATACAGCAATAAACGGTAGACAGCATTACAATGATGAGTCAGATGCATGTTATATTTCATAGTGCTGTAAATGTAGTCAGGTGGAAAACTCCATCCTTTTCTATAACAGCCAGGAGATAACCAGATGTATGAGATCAGTTCACTCTCCTTAGTTTGACTTCAGCAAGACAGACACGTCTGCCGAAGTATAAATAATGTCCTCAAAAATATCCTCTAGATAATAAAGGTTTTCCAAACCTAGTTCATTTAACAGAGTAGCAAGTAATGGTCCTTGGTACCTGCATCAACCGATGCAGTACAATGCAGCGACATGTGAGCTGGGAAAAAAACATCTCGTGACGACGACTTTCGCAGACAGGCTATGAATCGAAATCGCTCACGACCCAAAATCAATAGAGTTAATGAAAGAGTCAATTTACCTTGCTTTCATGAAATACACAGAAATATCACGGCTCCCGACATGTGGGAAACACTAGAGGTATTATCTCGAATAAACGAAATATCCATTAAGAGGACTACACATCCCTGACAGAACAAAAATAGCGGAGATCCCCTCTTCAACGAGGCATCTCTTTCGCCATTCCAAATCGCTCACTCCCACTAGTGGTGGGCGGAAACCGATCGACAAAGAAGCAAGACAAGTCATGCGCAGTCCAGCGCAAAACGACCACAGCTCAAACTTAACTGCATTCGATACCAACGCGAGAAGACAAATGCTTACCGAGAAAAGTGACTATAAATTCCAAGCAGTTGTTGCCCTTGCGTTATAAAACAGATATTGAAATAAAACGATGTTGCGAGAATTTATCACGCAACATATCACCACCTCCTCCCGATTAAAAAAAAATGTGGAACATATTTTTTTTTTCAATATCAAAGAGCAAGCGATAAGCGGCTCAAAACGCACGAATTATGCGCTGATAATTAACTAAATTGCCAAACAATAGGCTAATTATAGAGTGTCTGGTGAGGATATACCTCAACAGAAAAATAAATATGTCTCAAAAAATATTCACATCGGGGAGGTGTCACCAACACACATCACGTTAGCATGTAAACACAATATACGTATGCAAGTTACTATAATCATCATTAAACAGCATACTCTAATATTGTCTTTAAAAAATGGATGTACAAATCTGATAGGAAAATTTAGATAGTACATTCTTTGACATGTAATGACATAAGTACATAGTAAAGTTAAACTACATGACGATCCAGGACATATGCTCTGGTATTCCGAGGGTAAGTACACAATCTAGAACTCGTAAGGTAAGTCCTCAGCTCAACAATGACATTCTGAGAAAGTACAAGCAATATAATGCTAATTAATAACTAATATGCTTCATAAGGTACAATACATTATTAATAATTGTGGCTGTTTAGTAAACTAACGGCCCTTATATTAACTACTCAGTCCTCCTCTATCATCTTAAAAAACGAACAGAAGAAGATGACAACAAAGCACGATAGTGTGTACATATAAAGTAAGTACAGATGTGCTAATCTATTGTAGAAATATAGGTGTGTTATGACTCTGTAATATATAGAAATATAGGACAGAAGTATTAGTTGGAGTCATGTGGGCATCTAGACAAAATGTCAGCCATCACATTATCCGCACCACGGATAGCTCGTACCGTGAAGTGAAAAGGTTGAAGAGCTATAGCATATCGAGTGGATCTCGAACTCTTCAAATTCTTAGTCTGAATAGCTGTAAGAGCTTTCTGATCAGTCTCTAGAATGAAATGTGCGCCCAGGAGGAATCTTTGTAGCTTTAGAATTGACCAAACCATCGCTAACAACTCACGGTCTAAAACCGAGTAGTTCCTCTCTGCCGCATTTAGTTTTCTAGAAATGTACATAACAGGATGCAGAGTATTTGCATATTCTTGCATCAGTGCTGCTCCAATCCCAGTGGATGAAGCATCACTCCGAAGAACAAAAGTCCTATCAAGAGTAGGTAATCTTAAGATGGGAGGAGAAGAAAATATATTCTTGATTTGGTCTAGTGAAGATTGGCATTCTTCAGACCAACGGACCAGATTAGGCGAACCTTTCTTCAACAATGTTGATAGAGGTGCCATGATCGAAGATAAATTTGGAATAAATCTCCCATAAAATTGAATTAAACCTAAGAGACTCCTAACTTGTTTCTTCGTTTTAGGAACAGAGATGTTCAGTATTTTGGAAGTATTGTGGTCTTCTGTCTTCAAGAGACCATGACCAACACGATGACCCAGGAAAGAGATTTCACCAAAACCAACAAAAGCTTTAGAAGGTTTTGCTGTCAAATTATTCTCACGTAGAGTGGACAGTAAGTCATATAACCCTAAATAGTGATCTTCCCAGGTATCACTGAAGAGACAGATGTCATCTAAGTATGCGATGACATCCGAACGATGTGACAGAATTCGACGCATCATGCGAACGAAAGTGGCAGGGGCGTTCATGAGACCAAAAGGCATAACATTCCATTGAAATAGACCCCTAGGTGTAGAAAAAGCAGTAAGAGGTTTGGCATGCTCTGCTAAAGGCACTTGCCAATAACCTTTAGACAAGTCAAGTTTAGTGAAGAATCTAGAATTAGAAAGTCTAATCAGTAGATCTTCTAACAAAGGCATCGGTTCAGCGTCGAACTTTGTGACCTGATTCAATTTGCGATAATCAACGCAAATTCGTATGTTCTTATCCTTCTTCCGGACAATAACCATGGAAGAAGAATATGGTGAAGTCGATGGTTCAATTATATTTAATTGAATCATTTCATCCAATTCCTTTTCCACTTGCGACTGAAAGTGTATAGGAATAGGATACGGCCTAACCCTAATTGGATTATTGTCGGTAAGAATTATGTCATGTTCTATGACATCTGTGTGTCCAGGAATGTCAGTGAGAACATCCTGAAATGTTTGTAACATCGACGAGACTTGTCGATGTTCGTCACCAGAAAGATTAGGAGAAACAGAAACGTTTTTCCAAGATTCCGTGGAATGTAATGGAACCACTGGAAGGGGAAGGTTGACATCAGGGAAGGTAGCTTCCTCATCCTGAATGACAGACAGGGATGAATAATGACCGTGAGGTGCAGGAGCATCATCCGTTGCCTGGAAAATAGGCAGCAAATAGTCCGGACGTTCGTGAAATTCCGAAAGCATGTTTATGTGGAAAGTTTTATGCTTTCCATCAATATCGACCACATAGTCAACATCGGAAATCCGAGAGACTATTGCATACGGACCTTTCCATGCAATAAGAAGTCTATTTTCCCTACTGGGGAGTAGGACGAATGCTTTGTCACCTGGACAAAGTTGTCGTAGACATCTATTCTTGTTAGCAAACTGCCTTGCCTTCTCTTTAGCAATTTCTGATGAAGCAGTTGCTAGCTTACATGCCTCAATGATCTTTTGTCTAAGAGCAATGACATACTCATATGAGGATTGAGTTTCATCGCTAATATCATCGGCAGTGATGAGATCGTGTAATAAAGACATAGGGCCGCGTGGACGCGCGCCAAAGACAAGTTCGAAGGGAGAAAATCCTGTGTGTTCATTAGGGACTTCTCTATAGGCAAAGAGAGCCGCGGGTAAAACCCTGTCCCAATCTTGAGGATGATCTTCAGTTATCTTACCAAGCAAAGTCTTGAGCGTTCTATTCAGACGCTCAACTAACCCATTAGACATAGGATGGTAGATACTACTGAGAGATCGTTCAATATGTAAGGTAGACATTACCTGTGACATAGTGTCAGATATGAGTTGAGTGCCATGGTCTGACAATATTATCTGGGGAACCCCAAGCGAGAAAATATCAACCAAAGAGCATCTGCGATATCTGTAGTAGATATGCTCTTAAGAGGAATAGCCTCTGGCCAACGTGTGCACATATCGACACATGTAAGGATAAACTGATGTCCTCTGGCCGACTTGACCTTAAAAGGGCCAATAATATCTATGGCCATTTTCTGAAACGGCCGAATAGGAATGTCAGCAGCCTGGATAGGCGCAGCATGTCGTGGTCCTCTAGATTTGACCTCCTGACATACCTTGCATGATCGGCAGTAAATACGAATGTCCTTATTGACAAAAGGCCAAAAGAAAGCCGCAAGGACTCTCGACTTCGTACGGGAAAAACCCATATGTCCAGCACATTGCGAGTCATGAGCATGTTGCAATATTTGGACTCTCATGCTCTTGGGAACAAGAATTTGCGAATGTGCCGACGTAGCCGAATCTTGTACCATACGTACAAGTACGCCGTTTCTCATTGCAATCCAAGATTTTCTATTTGTATCCTGATTCGGATCACCTTTCTTCGCAAGAATGAAGAATTTTTTTAAAGAAGAATCTTCTTCTTGCAATTTTATGAAAGAGTCACGAGTGATTACTAAGTGACTATCTTGGCTATCAACTTCATTATCACTATTCAGTGAAGTTTCGGGTGTTTGTAGAGCTTGTGCTCTTGTAACTACTGCATTTGTAGCTTGCATGTTATTATGTTCCCAAGCAGCAATCTGCTGTGGGGTACACTCCCTAACTCCGTGAATACGACCAATAATAAGGTCCGCAATAGGATTAGGTAAGAGACAAGCATGCACATCTCCAGTAAAGAAAGGAGTGGCAATGCGAATTACAGCAGTAGGATATTTTTCTAGAGTGCCGCCAAATGTGACACATTTAATAACCCTTCCTGTAGCACAAGATGGATCTACAAGCGATTGTCTAACACCAATAGTGGTGCATCCGGAATCGAAAAGTAGTGAGACCGGAGTATCATTAACAAGACCCTTATGTAGAATTAAAGAACCCCTCCCGTCATGCGCAACAGCAGCAGGAAGAGCGGGAAGTGGGTGACCACAACTCAAAGTAGTTATGGTACCCGGTTCGAATAAAGTACTGCATTGGGGACATTTGTTTGCTCTCTCAAAGTCAAAAGCAGAACTAGTGACAGCGTCAAAGTTTTTACTATCAAGAACATGATTACAGGCTGCCTCAGTTTCCTGTTGTACAGCATTAGCCTGCTGATATCTCTTTTTTTTTGTGTTGAGATCTACCCCGACTATTATTACCTCTGAAGTTATCAGAGTTATTATTATCTCTGCAGTTATTATTGTCTCTATTGTAATTGTTATACTGGTTCGAATTCCAGTTTCCACGATTACTATCATGTTCACATTGATGCGAACATCTATTTGTTTGGTTTTGAGGTCTTCGGCAGGAATAACCTCTATTACCATATCCTCTTTTGAAATGCTTATAATTATTAGGGTGATAGTAACGAGTACTATCAGGTTGTCTCCAATTCTTCGAAGAAGAATCACCATGAAATTGATTTCCATGATTTTGACAGAAATTACCGCTACTCTTTCTATCAAAATTTTGTTGGGATCTACGAGCAAAGTTTTGACCATACGGAGCTGCCGAAGCAACTGGTAAACCTTCTTTCACCTTAGAGTTACCCATGGTTATGTGTGGGTGCGCAGTTACGTATTGGCAACAGAAATCTTCCATTTCTTTTATTGTTTTAGGTTTACGTTCATGAAGGAAAGCAAGGAAAGACTCATTGACAGACGACATGACTTTGTCTCTAAGTATTAAGTCCATAAGTCCTTCATAAGTTTTTTCCGTCTTAGATAGTTCAACCCATCGTGAGAAAGTAATGCGTATTCTTGCAATAAACTCGGAGAATTCAACTCCATTTTCAGGTAACATGTTTTTAAATTGTAGACGATAGCCCTCTTCGTTAAGCTGATATTTCTTTAACAAAGCGGCCCTGACAACCTCATAATTGTTCTTGTCAGGTTCATCCACCATATTTAATATACTTAGAGCTTTACCTGTCAGTATCCCTGATAACTGATTGTTACGCACGGATCATTATTATTTTTCGTTTGTATAAACATTTTTCATATGTATGATCATTTTTTTGACTGAAGTGTGTATTATGTTTTCTATGGTCAAAGGGACATAATCCGAGTTATGGAAACTACAATTTTTTTAGGAGTTTGCCTTCTCTTGTATAGAGACACGTTCGGTCTATAATTTCTTGAACGAAGCGTGACCACATCTCCTTATTTGGTAGTAGCAGTCAACTATGGTAGATGTCTGAAACCTTTCTTAACGCTTCTTTTCATGACCATAAAAGGCGCGTCTGTGTAAGACTTTTATCTCGAATGTTCTTAGAATCGTCTTATTGTGAACGGCAACTCAGAGATTGTCGTTCTGCGCATGTCAAAAGCTGGGAGTTCGTTCTGTGTGTTCCGCCCAGTTCGGCAGTTGAGAAATGGTTTAAGAAGCGAGCAGACGCGACCTGCGTCTTGTGATTTTCTGAGGGAAATACATTGTCGTTGTGAGTTAGTTAGCTAACTAGACTATTTCCCAGTATTATTCACGCCTGCCTGGAGGCATATGTTCATGGTTGATTTTCCGAAATAAGGTAATTCCTCTTGTATCGAACTTTATGCTATCATCTAGAGGTTCGTCATTTTGTCGCCTATTTGCTCGCCTGTGTGATGCAAAATGGAGAGGTACTTTGACTAGGATTAAGTCACCGGTAGCTTTATACCTGAACTAGTTAAATATATATGGGTCGCTCTAGACCAACAAGACTATTGTCTGTGTGCCAGGATTCGTTATATCAGAGATCACGTCCAAGTCAGATGGTTAGACTTAGGAACATTATAAAGGTCGAGCTGACCTGTAGCCCATGTATGCTATTCACGTGCAGACAGTGAACGGACTTATTGTATACAACTGATCTGCTAGCATCAGAATGGGAGCATTTATTATTGTTTATGAACATTGAAGATCTGTAGCTGACACTGTTGCAGAAGTTATAGAAATTATTATTATTTATACAGCTTCACGAACTAGAACTCTATGATTTATGAATTTCTGAATCTATTGAACTGTGATGTCTTATGACGCATATATACAACAGCTGTCATTGCTGACTACAGAAATTGTTTTCAATGTGCCATATCATCTTGCTGAACTCGTTAACTATGTTGATGTCATAAGTATCATGACTGTTTTGTGGCGTGCAATAAATGGAAGAAACTTATACAACGAAGTTACCCTTTCTATGACTCTACACGTCATGTTGCCTGTGTGATAACCCTGTGAACTGTTCCACTACCACATACACAGCAACATCCTAAATCAGAGAAGACACCTACATCTTACACTTTAATACCAGGTGTCGATAAGGGTGGCAAGTTACCACTTCAGCTCAAATCCACCCTTATCACTGATAAACATATTTTGCTTTGTCTATGTTATGAGCTGTACATGCTTGTTCAAATCTGTCCAGATAGAACATTATGTCATCGCTGGAAGGACTAAATGTTGGTAACTTAATCTTAAAAGTATCATTATTAGCCTTACCAGAAGATGAACCCTTGTTTGAATCATTACCATTACTCATGCTTGTCAATTTCAATTTTTCCAACTCTAAAGCTAAGACCTTTTCTTCATGTTCCATTTTTGCTTTCTCTTTCCTCTCATCAGACTCTCTCTGTAATCTTCTTTCCTCAGCCTGAGCCTCTTTTTGAAGTCTTTCATTTTCAGCTTCTTTTTCAAGTCTTTTATTTTCAGCCTCTTTTTCAAGTCTTTTATTCTCAGCCTCTTTTTCAAGTCTTTTATTCTCAGCCTCTTTTTCAAGTCTTTCAGCTTCTAGCTGTAGCTGGAGTTTTCTCTCCTCAGCTTCTGATTCCCTTTTTTGTTTTTCCATTTCCATTTGGAATCTTTTTTCATCCACCTGCATCTGCAGTTTCTTTTGTTCAGCTTCCATTGCTTTATCATATCGAGCAGTTGCAAATTCTTCTAACTTATCACCAGTCTTCCCAAGCAATTTACCCTGCTCAATAAAGTGCTCAAATGTAGACATGTTGTCTAACATATGAGTCCAAAACCTGAAATAATTAACTAATTTATTTCAAACCTAAGTGTAACAAGTCTTAATTAAGCACTTGTATATTCACATCACCTTATATTATCCCAGTCTCTGTGGGAAACAAGTCTCCAATCAAAGAACTTGTATATGAAATATCAGCACTCAATTCTTGATCATAAGTGCACTTCTCATTCAATAGTGCACGACACTATTCATCATTCATTTATCATCAGTATAGTAGTAACAGTGCATTAGCATAGCCCATTAACTAATTACTATAACTGTAAACAATGACTATGTAAACACATGCAGAATGTAAACATTGAAAATGTAAACAATACAAACAATGTAAACAATAACAATGTAAACAATAACAAAGATCAGCAACAATACAAAAACTTTCGCAGAAATCAACTAAAAATAAAGCAGAAATTAATGAAATATCACAAAAAATGTGACGATATCTGCGATAGAATTAAACAAAATACATGACACCACAGTGTATAAACAAAAATGTTGTATGAAACTAAATTATAGACAAGAGTAGGCTAACAAACACAAACAAATCAAAACAAAACTAAAGAATGCGAAATAATAACGAAAACAATATTAAAACATGTCATCACAGCTAACATAAATAGCAACAGAAGTCGCTTAGCAAATTCCAGTATTGGAAATTTGCAAACCTTACAGAAAACGCTCACAATAGACGACCTCTATGACGTGGCATAATCTAACGGGGACACCACCCAACCGAGAACCCGCTGAAATATAAACATATAAATATACAAATAACATATAAACATAAAACATATAGAATGAGATGATACACAGAAGACTCAGCAGAAGTATAAGGGCACAGTTTACATACAAACAGGCCACTTAACTTATAGGCTTCCAATCGTAGAACAGCAGAAAAACGGATGTCAATCAACGTCCTAAAGAGCGAAGCTCCAACGATGATGGCACATCTGAACTGCTTCCACTGCTAACACGATGGTACAAGAGCTTCTGACATACTGTGTGTTGAGTTGTTTCGGCACTTGACCTTCTAATCCAAAAGTAAGTTGATGGAAATCGGTACTTGGCCTTCTTCAGAAAACAACCCGTTTCAACCGGCACTTGACCTTCTCAAAAAACGACAGCACTGGAACCTTGACAGCAGCAACTTGCTTGACTTGCGTAAAAGATAACAGCAGTCCGAGTTATCCGGCAACATGTAACAACGCCGGGTACTGTCAAATTCTTGTTTCCGTCAAAAAATTGAAATTTGACTTTTACCGGGCAACGCCGAGTACTTTGAAAATTTTGAAGATGTTGACTGTATTGAAGAATGTTAATTTCTTGAAGGATGCTGATGAATTCTTGTTGAAAATGAAGTGGGTAAGGGACCCCGTGTTTGCTGGTACCAGAATCAAACCAGCTTATGGCCACCAAATGATGCGTGATGCCATATGATGATGGATGGCATCCGCATGTCTGGTTTTGTGTAGTGTGTAGATGTGTTCAGTCAAAACAATGTTCATGCAACAATAACAGGGCAATCCACATAGGACGTCAGTAAACTCACGACGTATAAAGTCAATGAGTCTTGAAACAGCCGTTGACGTTTTTCTTCATTATTTATTGTGGACGCCACAGTGACAAAATGGTTACGCAAATGTGTAGGCACATCAAACAGTCATTATCACAGCAACATTCAATACAGCAATAAACGGTAGACAGCATTACAATGATGAGTCAGATGCATGTTATATTTCATAGTGCTGTAAATGTAGTCAGGTGGAAAACTCCATCCTTTTCTATAACAGCCAGGAGATAACCAGATGTATGAGATCAGTTCACTCTCCTTAGTTTGACTTCAGCAAGACAGACACGTCTGCCGAAGTATAAATAATGTCCTCAAAAATATCCTCTAGATAATAAAGGTTTTCCAAACCTAGTTCATTTAACAGAGTAGCAAGTAATGGTCCTTGGTACCTGCATCAACCGATGCAGTACAATGCAGCGACATGTGAGCTGGGAAAAAACATCTCGTGACGACGACTTTCGCAGACAGGCTATGAATCGAAATCGCTCACGACCCAAAATCAATAGAGTTAATGAAAGAGTCAATTTACCTTGCTTTCATGAAACACACAGAAATATCACGCCTCCCGACATGTGGGAAACACTAGAGGTATTATCTCGAATAAACGAAATATCCATTAAGAGGACTACACATCCCTGACAGAACAAAAATAGCGGAGATCCCCTCTTCAACGAGGCATCTCTTTCGCCATTCCAAATCGCTCACTCCCACTAGTGGTGGGCGGAAACCGATCGACAAAGAAGCAAGACAAGTCATGCGCAGTCCAGCGCAAAACGACCACAGCTCAAACTTAACTGCATTCGATACCAACGCGAGAAGACAAATGCTTACCGAGAAAAGTGACTATAAATTCCAAGCAGTTGTTGCCCTTGCGTTATAAAACAGATATTGAAATAAAACGATGTTGCGAGAATTTATCACGCAACAACCCTCAATGTCCTTTCCATCTACGTTTAACATTACCTTACTTAACAAAAAATTTGAAACGAACCGACCCGTAAGCTTTAGCACTATATGAAAGTTCTAAACATTCCTTACATCAAACATTGAAAGACCACTACGAGTTAAGACGAAGTAAAGGGGTGCCACGCTTCTTAAGATGCTGTAAAGGTCTGCGAGGCTTCTTGGGTTAATGTAAAGGGGTGCGAAGTGTCTTAATGTACATCTAGTTTCTTCTTTCTCTTTTTAAGAACGGAAGATCTCAACTAGAATGAAAAATACAAAAATCAACGATATTTATAACTTTTTACATCAAGTTCATGTCTACGTTAATCTTAATGTCTTTTGCCTGCACTGGGTTAACACAGATTGCACTTTTCATCACTACACGGTCTCTGTTGGGATCTCACAGAAGTTTTTGGAATATTAACACTTAGGACTTAGCTTTACAGTCCTGGACAATGTCTGGTAACACACGAGTGTAGTTGGAATCCAGCTTCTAGGATCTTATGTTTGGCTAGCCAAGGAATGATGGAGCCAAAACACTTGAACTCCGTCACACACAGTATACGTTGAGTGGATGGTAGTTTCAGATCAGGCTGTTCTAAACTAGACCAGGAAACATGCAAAATATGTAGCATGTGGCTAGTCCTTGTGTGGTGATTTCTCACGGGTCTGCGTGTTGTGAGGTGATGTGTTCAGTGTATGCTTATAGGTATGGCATAAGTTCTGGTTCAATGGCAGTGTATAGGCAATGACAAATCTAAGTGATTACATTTTCAAAAATACATAATACAATTTCTGTACACAGTCATGATGCTGCATTTTCCTCTCTACAGTCAGTTTGAATTTCAGTCATCAATAAAACAATGTTATACAACATAGGCCTTCCCTTAGTTCTGCCTTTCCATTCCTGCGCATCTCTATTATGCATCCTGGTCCTTGCCTCATTCTCCATTTTGAATTCAAATGTTGTCTCGCAGTTTAATTTAATTATCAAACCTGTAAAAGAAGCATTTGCATACATACATACCTATATATTCGTAATATTACATACCCCTTTTAGGATAAATAAAAAGTAGAACTGACTGAAGGCTTGGCAAAAGTTCAACTGCCCGGCATAACAAATAGGAATGAACTTGCTCAGGTGTTGATCCTTCTCTCCCTCTCTGCCTTCATATTCGTCTCTCTTCCGAGGTTTTAATTTTTCGTGTGTAACCTGTCTGTTTTTTAGTTTGTTTCGTCTGTTATTTTGCTGTAATACCTGTCTGTTGTTGTTGTTGTTGATTTCGTCTACTATGTTGCTGTAATACCCTGTTCAACCTGAAAGTTGGTTATAATTGGGGAAAGCATCTGACGTCTGCGGCTAAAATGTTCGTTCCAAACGGCTCGCGCAGCGGTTTTGTGTTTTCTTATTTTCTTCCTCCGTTCCGTTCCTTTTATCTTGTGTATAGATCACGTGTGTTGATATCTTACTTTAATTGTACCATCAACAGCTTCTTTCCCTCCAATAATTTCCTCTATTGGGTTTGTCTTAGAATTTATATAATTTTTCAAAGTGGCTTAACTTGACAAAATATGACGAAGTTGTCTGTTCTCAAGCTTCTATCTTCTTTTTGCAACCACGGTGGAATTAATTGTTTGAAAGGAAATAAATGTGGACCTCTCCGCTCCTAACGATACTATTATCAACTCTTTCTGATCATTCCTTCTTTTTATATGAATTTTTCCGTTAGCCATCAAAAACAAATATCGCTTCGTTTTATGTAGCCCGTACACAGCCCTAGAAAATGATAGAGAGAGGCACTCGCGTCCGCTCGGTTTAAACGTATCACGAACCAAGAATCTGTCTTGCGTATTTTTTTCTCACCACGCGACATATGTTAGAAATATTCAATCATTATTTCATTTTTTCTTATTGTGGTGCACTCTTCAGTATGTTAGAAATATTTACACATTATTGTTTTTCATGGTGCATTGTTCAGTATGTTAGAAATTTTCACACATTATTTTGTTAAATAGTGCATTGTTCAGTATGTTAGAAATATTCACACATTATTGTTTTTCATGGTGCATTGTTCAGTATGTTAGAAATATTCACACATTATTGTTTTTATGGTGCATTGTTCAGTATGTTAGAAATATTCACACATTATTGTTTTTCATGGTGCATTGTTCAGTACGTAAGAAATATTCACACATTATTGTTTTTCATGGTGCATTGATCAGTATGTTAGAAATATTCACGCATTATTTTTGTATGGTGAATTGGTCAGTATGTTAAAAATAATGTTAGATTATTTCTTTATGGTGCATTGTTCAGTATGTTAGTAATATTCAGAGATACGTTTTTTCATGGTGCATTATTCACTATGTTAGAAATATTCATACATTATTTTTTTATGGTGCATTGTTCAGAATGTTATAAATATTCACACATTATATGTTTTGGTGCATTGTTCAGTATGTTAGAAATATTCACACGTTATGTCTTTCATGGTGCATTATTCAGTATGTTAGAAATATTCAGAGATTATTTTTTTATGGTGCATTGTTCAAAGTGTTAGAAATATTCACACATTAATTTTTATGGTGTATTATTCAGTACGTTAGAAATATTCACTCGTTATTGTTTTTTTTCATAGTGCATTGTTCAATATGTAAGAAATATTCACACATTATTTATTTTCATGGTGCATTGTTCAGTATGTTAGAAATATTCGCAAATTTTTTTTTCTTGGTGAATTGTTCAACATTTAGAAATTCTCACACGTTATTATTTGTTTTCATGGTGCATTGACCACGGACAAAAAGTTATGATAAGTTTGAATAATAAGATCCAATGAAGTTGAAATAGAATGAAAAGGAATAAAATAAGCACAGAAGAATTCGTGCCGTCATCATGGACAAGAAAGTGCACAATATAATTAGTGTCTGTCATCTTTTGGCGGGTTACGTGCTCGTTTACCAGTTGCTTACGTATAATATATTTGATAGCGGCTAATTTTATATAAGGGTAACGGGACGTTGTGTCAATCTTGGACATGAATGTAAATATCATGTTGTGTGGAGGTGGCACAAGTATTAGGTAATGGTAAAGTAGTACCATAACATATTGCCGTAGAGGAGTGAAGTATTAGAGACTTCACTATACTAGGTCCAGCTTCGAGAAGTGAGCTGACCAGTTCTCTTCCTCATTGTTTTTACCTTCTCTACCTCAAGAACAGAGTCGGGTACTTACAGTATTTACAGCTAGGTAGACTTGATCATGATGCTACCAGGTATACACAGTACCTCTTGAATGATGTTTGTAAAATGTAATCTATGTGACTGACATTAGTATGATTATATAAGAGCGGGACACAACAGGTCAGTCACCTGTTTGTCTTAATATTTGATTGCATGTTCTCCCTGAAGGCATTTCGCTTCATGGACTTCTCTGCACCGAATGGTAGATCAGGTAGAGTATGAGATGAGAGAAATGAGCGAATTGTGGTGAAGTGGGATGTTATAAATACTTATAGGGAACTTAGTGTACTGACTGAGATCAGCTGTGAAGGTATCTATATCTATTAAGAGTAGTGTATTATAGATAACCTTACTTGCTACCACATATCTATATATCTCAGTCAGAATTATTCTGGAATAGTGTGATGCTACGTTATGTGTCTAGGGTATGTGTATGGTGAAGTGTAAGTCACAACAACAGACAGATAAACAATTTAATTTAATCCACTACTCTTAACAACACTGTGACACTCACATACATATAACACTCTATGAGAATAGCTTAAAGAAGTCACTCGTAACGGTTCAAATAACAATATGTATTCATTACTAGCATGAATGAATATGTGTCCTGATTCAACTACAAGGGAACCAGGAATCACAATCAATTTAAATTACAAGTTATGTACAGAATGTATTTAATATGAATATTGTAGTGACATATATTAGTACAAATGTTCTATGTGTGTCAGTTGTGTAGTAGTAAAATGAGGTAATACTGGTTTTGTTTTGTTCAAGCTCTGTTGGTATTTGTCATCATGACTTCAATAGTTTGTCTTTAGGGACCAGTATTGGAGATGTTCACAGTTCCTGATTTTAAGACAAGTAAATTCCCCTCTGAATAGTATTTTTATAAAGTTATCTCAAGATGAGGGGACATAATGTTGAGCTCAGCTGGCCAACTCTGCTTATCTTGAGTGATGGCGGCAGGAAAGGACTCCTCTGCTCAAATTCTCCTCTGGGCTCAGGAGACACCTCACTGATAGCTAAAAAGACCAAGGAGTATGCTGTCCGACTCTGGATTCAGCAAATCTCTGACCAGATGCTGCTCAGTACCATCAAGACCACTGTCCCACAATTCATACGAATAACACAGATACGTTGATTAGCAATGAATTCTGGCACAAACTGGCACAAATTTCCTTCTGCTTATCTTCCAGGCTTTTATTTAGCCAAATATATGCTGGCTTCAACGCACTGATGCTTTATCAAGCTATTTTAAACAAGTGGTCTCGAACTAACGCTCCCAAGTGTGTATATCAGCGAGACTGGCCAATGAGCCACGTTTCGACAAGTGTTTGAAAAAATGTTACCTTTCCCCGTTTCCCCTAACAACCAAGATAGTATTTATAGCCCGACCAATCGTGGTTAGGCTTTCATTTGTTGCGCTCCAATCAATTTGGAGTTTACATGGTAGGCTATTTCTGTAACGTAAATTTTTTCAAACACGTTAAAAAAAAATCTTATGAGCAGAAATGATTTTATGCTGTCAGGCACCCCCAATATTTTATTTTGGGTATAATTTATTAATTCCTGGACTATTTGCGTAACGTTTTACATATTATTTGTCAGCAAGCCCTAAGGAACCCAAAAATACTAATTTAAAGGAGCTACGTGGCTGCGTTCAAAATATGCAATTTCTTCTACCTCCTGTTTGGAAGATGTGCTGTCTGGGTACTGTTATGTGTTCAAACGTAAACCCATCTATTGTTATCTTTTCTAATAAGAGTCTGTTATGATTTATAAACCTAACTCTGGGAAAGGGTAGTGTATTTTATCACTGTCCGTCTGAAAAAGTTAGTGCTTGTAGACTTACACGCGTGATGCCAGCATTTGTATATCGCGCGTCGCGTGTTGCATGCGTTCCTGATTTTCAGCCCTCCCCTCTCGCCATCCTTTTGTCCATCTGTTCGTTCGTTTTGGTAACGTAATATAATTAATGTTAGGATTAATTTAGGTCATTACGCAGTCTCTCAATGTTTTTCTTAGAAATGCAGCACACGTTTCATTGAAGAAGGCGGGTAATATACAGTAAGCTTTTACTATCAACATGAAAGCGTTACAATTTGCAGACGAAGCAGAAAACAAGGGGGATTTCGAGTACATTCCTTGTGACAGCACTGTTATTTTACCATTGCTCTTCTCTTTATTAATTTTATTTGTTAGGCTTCATATTTACCTAATAATTTATATATGTGGATTAGAATATTTCATGACACCTCCCCTCTTAAAACAGACATTATATGTCAGTCCTTTATTCTATATACACATAGAGAAATTTATTATTATTTCGGGGGTTTACGGTGATTCTCATCACACGGATGGCGGCTTAAAAAATCCGCTCCCAGATTGGTTTTTCCAGATATATATTCAATGCTAAAATTATATGGAGCCAGAAGCAAAGACCATCGGAGTAGCCTAGAGTTCTCATGCTTAGCCTGTGCTAAAAACGATAAAGGTTTGTGGTCAGTTTGCAACTTAAATGCCTTCCCATATAGATAAATATTGAATTTCTTTATTGCCCATATTACTGCAAGACATTCTTTTTCGCTAGTTGAGTAGTTGATTTCAGCTTTATTCAACTTTCTGCTAGCATATGCCACTGGGCTTAATTCCCCATCCAATGCATCTGATTTCTGTAGTAAAGTTGCACCTAACCCAATATTACTTGCATCCGTCCTTACTATGAATTCTTGACTTAAGTCAGGTAATTTCAAAATGGGTTTACTTGTGAGCTTTTCCTTCAATTCTTGGTAAGTCATTTCACATTGTGGTGTCCATGTAATGCGATCTGGAAGTCCTTTACGTGTCAATTCCGTTAAAGGTGCACATATGGAATTAAAGTTTTTGATATACTTCTGGTAGAAACCACATAATGAGACAAAGGATCTCACGTCCTTCTTGGTTTGTGGTCTCGGGGCTTTCTGTAGTTTCTCTAAATTCTTTGGGTCAGGGGTCATGTTTCCCTGATAAACTGTGTGTCCCAAAAATTCCAATTCTTTACATCCAACGCAACATTTGGTTGGTCGGGCTGTTAAATTTGCCTCCCTAAGTCGATCAAACAGCATGTTCAGAGAGTCAATGTGTTCCTCAAATGTTTCTGTTGCTATAAGGATATCATCCATAAAATTTGTTATACAGGGATTATTCAGAGGATCCAATAATTTTCTCATCATTCTAGAGAAGACACTAGGCGCATTCTTCAATCCAAATGGCAATCTATTAAACTCATAGTGTCCTTCTGAGGTACTAAAAGCTAGGTATGGTCTAACCTCAGGCTTTACTGGAATCTGATAGTATCCTTTACTCAGATCCACTTTTGAGAAATATTTAGCTTTATTTAGTCTGGCAAACAGCTGATTTGTATCCGGCAATGGATCCCCTGTCCTTCTGTAATAGCATTCAGTCTCCTGTAATCTATACAGAGTCTATGTTCTCCAGAGGGCTTCCTTAAGAGTACAACCCCGGAACTATACGAAGACTCACTGTGCGAAATAATTCCTTCCTTCAACAGATAGTCTATCTCTTCCTTCAAAGCTTTTTCCTTAGCAAACGGAATCGAATATGGTTTCATACAGACAGGTGTGGAGTCTATGAGTTTCATATCATATTCCAATAGGTTTGTATGCCCTGGTCGGTCTGTTAACACCTCTGCATGATTCTTTAGAACCTGTTGCACTCTCTCTTTCTGAGTTTTCGTTAAATGTGTACTGATTCTCACCTGTGCTGCTGTCTCACAGGGGTGTAATGGATATTCAAATGATGAAAGTGGTTCCTTTTTCATCTCCATGGCGATGGACAAGGTCAACAAGTGTGTCTCTTCCTGATGTTCTCTTTCCAAATATTTCTTCAGGAGATTCACATGATAGATTTTTTCTTTCCCCTTCTTATCTATCTTATAATTTGTTCTAGACACCTTCTCTAGAACTGTATATGGACCCTGCCATCCAATTTGTAACTTATTCTGACTCCCGGGCAAAAGAAGCAGTACCTTCTCTCCCACAGCCAAATTTCTGTCTTTCGCCTTCCTGTTATAATAGGCAGCATGTTTCTTCCTGGCTTGTTTCAAATTTTCATTGGCAAGTTTCCAGCCAGTTTTCAACCGAGTGGTCAGCTCATTCACATATTGGTATGAAGATGTAATGTTTTCCTCTGCCTTTTCATCAGTCCACGTTCTTAACAAAGCTACATATGGACCTTTAATTGTGTGGACCTATTTGTCCATGCACCGGTATGGTCTCTTCCACTCGAAGCTGTATAGTGATGATTTTTCCTCCCAGAATTATCATTCACAAAACGACCGCTACCAATTTTTCTTTTCCTGGGGTTTCCTCCCCACTTAAAATTCTTGATGAGAGATTTCCTCTCTACATCCTCTTCCTCCAGTTTGTTTAAGTCCGATTGAGGGATTTTCGGCTTATCCTGGGGTAAGACATCTTTTTGCACTCTCCGCATAGTGGCCATTGTAAAACAGTTAAGTGAAGCTTGTCCGTGAAAAGGGGCTTCCCATTCCATTTGGTCCACCTTATCAAATTTATTTTTCCTTTTATTGTCAGGCCTGATTTTGCCCCATGGCGTGTCCAGGTCCTGATCCATGTTCCCACTTGTGGGTGTTCCCTCATGTGCTATACTACACCTTTCTACAAAGTTCTCAATGTCCCATCTTGCTTTGGGCCAATAATAATTGTGAGCCACCTTTTGAATGATGGTACCTATCTTCTCATGGTCCCCATCTGGTTTCACATGTAGGCTCCTTATTAATTCTGTCCTATATCTCTTTGGAAGAACCAGCTGTCCGTGACCATTGGATCTAGCTCCAGTCTTCCTATACATCAACTTGTTTTTCATGTAAAAATCTCCCTTGCCTGGAGTTGTATGACAAGTTGACAATTTTCTGAAACAAGGCTTGAGTGTTTTATCCCCAGCCTGTGCCTTCCTCATCTCTTCTGGAGTGGTATCTAACATAATATCCTCCTCCTGTCTTGAGGTCGACCTGACCTGAAGGGTTGCCATATACACAGGTTTCCTTCTACAATGGTCAGTGTCATGATTGTCCATCTGACAATTCTTACACCACCTTTTTCCTTGGTTGAAAGATTTTCTTTCATCATATTTCCTTTCATCGAATTGTGGGAATTTATTTTTATTTTCATACCGTGGCCTATCAAATTGGTGCTTACCTTTATTTTGATCCTTAGGATCAAATTTATTAAAGTTCTGTGGTGCCCTAAAGTTGTCCACCTGTTTCTTTTTATTACCTGTTACCTCTGCTTGAGCTGCTTGATACCTTTCAGCAACATTTAGCAACTCACCCAGCCTCTCTGCACCTTGTTCCATGAGAAACTTTCTCAGGTCTGGAGCCATGGACTCTCTTAGTTGCTCTATAAGGACCATTTCCTTAAGATCTTGGGTTTTCCCCAGAGAAGTCCATTTCTCCAAGTATGTCTCGATTCGTGCAGAGAACTGGTGATAGGTTTCACCTGACAGTAGTTTAGCATTCCTAAATTTTTTCCTGTAAAACTCTGCATTCTTTTCATACCTTAACAAAAGAGCCTGCTTTAGCATGTCATAATTTTCCTGATCACCTCTGCTCATTTTTGCAAAAACTTCATAAGCTGCCCCACGAAGTCCCTGAGATAACTTTAAGCTCCACCTTTCTCTCTCTAACCCATACGTGATAGCTAATAGTTCGTACCTATTTAGGTAGCTCTCAATATCATCGTCTTTCTCAACAAAATGATCTAAATGAAAATTCATAGCTGAGGTTGAGGCTCCTTGAGTAACCGTAGCATCCGAGGCAAAGGGACTGGCACCATTTTCAGGAGCATTGCCTTGAAACTCAAACTCCCTTAGTCGTAATTCATGTTCCCTTTGTAATCTTTTATCTTCTGCTTCCCTTTCTGCAGCTAATTTCCTCTCTTCCCTTTCTGCAGCCTGTCTTCTTTCCTCGGCTTCCCTTTCTGCAGCTAATTTCTTCTCTTCTGCTTCCAATTTCTTAGCCTCTTTGTCAGCCTCAATCTGCAACCTCTTAGTCTCAGCCTCAGCTTCAAATTGTAACTTCTTAATTTCCCTGTCAGCCTCTAACTTTCTTTCGGCTTCAAACCTTCTTTCTTCACGTTCAATAAATTTGTCACATTCCGTCGTGACATAGGCAACCATAACTTGCCCATCTAATCCTAACTCTTTTGCAGTCTGAACCGCAGCAGATCGAAATTTGGCCAGGTCCGCCATTGTCTATTATGTAAATTTATACAATGTCTAACCAACAATTCAATCTCTAATGGACAACACAGGCACCGTGAGCTCAACCTTATTTAATTCCACCCAAGGATACCTTTTAATTCTTATATTCCCTGAAGTGAATTACCCCCAATATTTTTAATAGGGAAAGATTCAAAATCAAAAGAGCGAGACCCCAATATATGTGGTGAAGTGGGATGTTATAAATATTTATAGGGGACTTAGTGTACTGACTGAGATCAGCTGTGAAGGTATCTATATCTATTAAGAGTAGTGTATTATAGATAACCTTACTTGCTACCACATATCTATATATCTCAGTCAGAATTATTCTGGAATAGTGTGATGCTACGTTATGTGTCTAGGGTATGTGTATGGTGAAGTGTAAGTCACAACAACAGACAGATAAACAATTTAATTTAATCCACTACTCTTAACAACACTGTGACACTCACATACATATAACACTCTATGAGAATAGCTTAAAGAAGTCACTCGTAACGGTTCAAATAACAATATGTATTCATTACTAGCATGAATGAATATGTGTCCTGATTCAACTACAAGGGAACCAGGAATCACAATCAATTTAAATTACAAGTTATGTACAGAATGTATTTAATATGAATATTGTAGTGACATATATTAGTACAAATGTTCTATGTGTGTCAGTTGTGTAGTAGTAAAATGAGGTAATACTGGTTTTGTTTTGTTCAAGCTCTGTTGGTATTTGTCATCATGACTTCAATAGTTTGTCTTTAGGGACCAGTATTGGAGATGTTCACAGTTCCTGATTTTAAGACAAGTAAATTCCCCTCTGAATAGTATTTTTATAAAGTTATCTCAAGATGAGGGGACATAATGTTGAGCTCAGCTGGCCAACTCTGCTTATCTTGAGTGATGGCGGCAGGAAAGGACTCCTCTGCTCAAATTCTCCTCTGGGCTCAGAAGACACCTCACTGATAGCTAAAAAGACCAAGGAGTATGCTGTCCGACTCTGGATTCAGCAAATCTCTGACCAGATGCTGCTCAGTACCATCAAGACCACTGTCCCACAATTCATACGAATAACACAGATACGTTGATTAGCAATGAATTCTGGCACAAACTGGCACAAATTTCCTTCTGCTTATCTTCCAGGCTTTTATTTAGCCAAATATATGCTGGCTTCAACGCACTGATGCTTTATCAAGCTATTTTAAACAAGTGGTCTCGAACTAACGCTCCCAAGTGTGTATATCAGCGAGACTGGCCAATGAGCCACGTTTCGACAAGTGTTTGAAAAAATGTTACCTTTCCCCGTTTCCCCTAACAACCAAGATAGTATTTATAGCCCGACCAATCGTGGTTAGGCTTTCATTTGTTGCGCTCCAATCAATTTGGAGTTTACATGGTAGGCTATTTCTGTAACGTAAATTTTTTTCAAACACGTTAAAAAAAAAATCTTATGAGCAGAAATGATTTTATGCTGTCAGGCACCCCCAATATTTTATTTTGGGTATAATTTATTAATTCCTGGACTATTTGCGTAACGTTTTACATATTATTTGTCAGCAAGCCCTAAGGAACCCAAAAATACTAATTTAAAGGAGCTACGTGGCTGCGTTCAAAATATGCAATTTCTTCTACCTCCTGTTTGGAAGATGTGCTGTCTGGGTACTGTTATGTGTTCAAACGTAAACCCATCTATTGTTATCTTTTCTAATAAGAGTCTGTTATGATTTATAAACCTAACTCTGGGAAAGGGTAGTGTATTTTATCACTGTCCGTCTGAAAAAGTTAGTGCTTGTAGACTTACACGCGTGATGCCAGCATTTGTATATCGCGCGTCGCGTGTTGCATGCGTTCCTGATTTTCAGCCCTCCCCTCTCGCCATCCTTTTGTCCATCTGTTCGTTCGTTTTGGTAACGTAATATAATTAATGTTAGGATTAATTTAGGTCATTACGCAGTCTCTCAATGTTTTTCTTAGAAATGCAGCACACGTTTCATTGAAGAAGGCGGGTAATATACAGTAAGCTTTTACTATCAACATGAAAGCGTTACAATTTGCAGACGAAGCAGAAAACAAGGGGGATTTCGAGTACATTCCTTGTGACAGCACTGTTATTTTACCATTGCTCTTCTCTTTATTAATTTTATTTGTTAGGCTTCATATTTACCTAATAATTTATATATGTGGATTAGAATATTTCATGACACGAATGAACGGCGAATGTCCCTGGGGATTATATTGAAACAAAGAAATGGGACCAAAAGATGCAACAATAGAGAATGCAGTCAGCGACCCATAGCGAACCAGAGCTGACCAAGACCGTACTCCACCTCCACGTGGTGGTCCTGGAAACAGTCTGCAGCAGTGCAGTCTGGCTGAGCGAGTACGGATCGCAGAGGGAAGGCAAACCCGGTCCCAAAAAATGCCGTGCTGAAGTCGGATGTGTCGACCGAAAGGTGCGGATATCACAGCTACGGCGTAAACAGACACAACGCAACCACCGTCCTTTTCAGGGCGAACGAGGAAGAAGAAGAAGAAACAAAGAAATAAAAGAACTATGTATGTGGCTGCGTAAAATGCTGGCAACATCATCATGAAAACTAATCGCTACAGAAAACAACACTACAAGAGGTTGTACTTTGAAATAGGCTTTCTCAGTGTGGCCTTTTAAAATGGTGGCTCATTGCTACATAAGGAATACAAAGGGAAATGATGATAGTACAAAACTTCAAAGGGAAATGATGATAGTACAAAACTTCAAAGGGAAATAATGATAGTACAAAACTTCAAAGACAGTAATGAGCATTTCTCTGAGTGTCACGTCGCTGTATCAGAGAGACACGTGAGAGAGTAAAACCTGTTTATTTCTCAAATCGTCCCAACAGAAGATTCCGCCTTTGAAATATTTATCGCAAGCAGTCCCATGATGCCTGTAAGATGACCTAGCAAATGGCCCTCAATGAAAGCAATTTCCTGTCCACAAATTAAACAGATTTACAGAAATTTGGAACCGGTAGTTTGCAGCCTTCCCGCTAGATTTAACCGGGTAGAAACACAGAAGCCACAAGCCATTAAGTCCTAGCAGATTTCTTCCATGACTCGAGACGATTGGAGTCGATTAATGTATATTAGCTGGAGAAAGGTCATTCTGGAGTCGTGCTAATTCTGCAAGTTATTGCCAAACAATGAACAAATCCCAGAAGCCATTAGTGTGCCACTTAAGCAAGCGTTGAAGAAAAATCGTGTTTAATTTTTGAGTTCCTTAATTTCCTTATTAAGTTGTATTTGAATTTGTTAAACTTGAGTTTCTCAACCGGCCTTACGTGAGCTCTCAAGACGGTTTGCAATATGTATTTGGTTTAGGTTTTGGTTTTAAGGACTATCTACGTTGCAAACGGACAACTCCATTAGTGCTCCGATTGATCTCTCCCTTAGATCACACAAGGAGGATCTCAGCACAGTGCACCAACTCCGTAGCACCGGCGAGAATCCCAATGTGTTTATATAGAAATCACTCATTTTATAAATATTTTTATGGTGTGTAGGTTTCCTAATTTTTAAACTTTGCCAGGGCAGCGGGCGTGTGGCCTACTCTTGACGATTTCCAACTTCCGAGAGATTTTTAACGTGCGCAACTTGCACACGGGAACCTTTTTTTTTTCGCCCACATCCGATCTCACTACCCAATAGACGGGGGGGGGGGGGAATTATGACATCATTTGGACCACTGGATCTGAAAAAAATATTTCCATAAATAACATCCCCTTTACTGGGAATCGAACCCGGTACCTTTATAATACGAGGCGGACGCCATACCTCTTAGCCACTGCGAACCCCGAATATGTATTCAAGGGATTCGAACCAATTGCGTTGTTAATTTGATTTACCAAACTGTACAGACAAAAGTAATGGTAGCCTATTGCAGATAATGCCGTAGAGGAAATGTTAGAATATTAAACAAAATTCTAAATTGCTTACTTCTGAGACCAGGTAGTTGCTTTATAAGGTGGAATGACCAGGTCTCTTCATCGATGCCTTTGCCTTCCCTGACGCCACCTGGTTTCGAACCTGGTCTCATTGCTTCGAGAAGCTAGTGCCCCAGCCATTCTGCCACTAGAATGGTCATTTATATATATATATATATATATATATATATATATATATATATATATATATATATATATATATATATATATATATATATATATATATATATATATATATATATATATATATATATATATATATATATATATTGGCAGTAATATAAGCAAAGTTGGAGGAACAAACAATGATACCAAAATAAGAATACAAAAGGGAAATGCATGGAAATCAAAAGAAACCAAGTCCAGAACGCACAAATAAGAATCTTCAACTGAAATGTAAAGTTAGCCCAGTTGTATTGCTCTGAAACATAGAGAACAAAAAAAAAAATGACAATCAGTAAGATACAGACTTTCATAAACGGGTGCTTGCGTACAGATCCGTCTTAACAGCATTGTAGGACTTGGGCAAAGCAATGCACTGGGTCCCTACCAGCCCTACCCATCCACAGGAATAAAAATGATGTCTTATGAACAATATGGCAGCATCCCAGCATGGGGCCCTAGAATCGTGGGGCCCCTGGGCACTTCCCAGTGTACCCATGCCTTAAGACGGCACTGCTTGCGTAGAATAGAAGAACTGAAATTATATAATTGGATCACAAACGTGGATCAGATGGAAATCATATCTCACATTATGTGATTGTCCTCTCCATTGCTTTGGTCGGCGACCATTTTTGACACCGGTAGCAAAAAGGTGGTAAAAATATACTATTTATCAATTGTTGTTCAGTTTCCACATTAATCGACTGATGTTTGTGTAGTGGTGACAATTGACTTGTTGCCACCTTATTTCAATTTCTCTGTAAAGTCTTCCATTTTCTGTAAAGTCTTCCATTTTCTGTAAAGTCTTCCATTTCTCTGTAAAGTCTTCCATTTCTCTGTAAAGTCTTCCATTTTCTGTAAAGTCTTCCATTTTCTGTAAAGTCTTCCATTTCTCTGTAAAGTATTCCATTTTCTGTAAAAATACTTCCTAGGTATTTGGTTTGGTTTGGTTTTGAGGTCCATCTTCATAGCACACGGGCAACTCCATCAGTGATCCGATCTCCTCCCTTTGATTACACAAGGAGGATATCAGCACAGTGCACACACTCCACAGCACCGGCGAGGATCCCAATATGTGTGTTCAGGACTCAGACATTCTATAAACACTTCTGTGGCGGGTAGGTTTTCCTAATTTTGTAAATTTTACCAGGGCAGTGGCCGTATGGCTTACTGTTTACGATTTCCAACTGCCGAGAGATTTTTAACTAGGAACTTGCACACGGGACGTCCTATTTTGTCGCCATTATCCAGGAATGCTAGGCATCCGATGCCACTAGCCATAAGATAAGGGGGGAGTATTACATTATTATAACCCACTGGTTCTGAAAAAAATTCTATCAAATATAAACTTTGTACTGGGAACCGAACCCAGTACTTTAGAATTAGAGGCGGACGCCATACCTTTTAGCCACTCCGACCCCTACTTATCTATCCGACCCCTAGGTATTTGAACTCTGGAACCTGTTTAAGCTTGGTGCTGTTGATAAGGGATCCAGACCTCCAGGACGACCCAAAGTCCGCTGGGAGGACAATATTAGACAATCTTTGAAGGACCGAGGACTAGAATGGAACCAAGCCAGGAGAAAGACAGCCAAAATAATAGTATGGCGCTCTCTCTTACAAACCTCTACACCTCACGGTAGAAGAGGAACGACTAAGTAAGTAAGTAAGCTGTTGATATGTGTGTTAAGTGGGCGTGGTGATACACTTAACATACACTTAACTTTGGGTCGTCCTGGAGGTCTGGATCCCTTATCAACAGCACCAAGCTTAAACAGGTTCCAGAGTTCAAATACCTAGGGGTCGGATAGATAAGTAGGGGTCGGAGTGGCTAAAAGGTATGGCGTCCGCCTCTAATTCTAAAGTACTGGGTTCGGTTCCCAGTACAAAGATTATATTTGATAGAATTTTTTTCAGAACCAGTGGGTTATAATAATGTAATACTCCCCCCTTATCTTATGGCTAGTGGCATCGGATGCCTAGCATTCCTGGATAATGGCGACAAAATAGGTTCCAGAGTTAAAACTGTTGAACCACAGTATTGTATCGTTAGCAGTATTAGCAGTAGTAATAGTTGTTGCTGCAATATTAGTCGTAGCAGCAGCAGTAGTAGTAATAGTAGTAGTGGTAGTAGTGGTAGTGGTAGCAGTAGTAGTACTGGTAGTAGTAGTGGTAGTAGTAGTGGTAGTAGTAGTAGGGGTAGTAGTGGTAGCAGTAGTAATAGTAGTAGTGGTAGTAGTAGTAGTAGTAGTAGTAGTAGTAGTAGTAGTAGTAGTGATAGTAGTGGTAGCAGTAGTAGTAGTAGTGGTAGTAGTAGTGGTAGTAGTAGTAGCAGTAGTAGTAGTGGTAGTAGTGGTGTCGTAGATTTTTGATAGGGGAATTAAGACTTGGGTTGGTCCCTTCTGAATAGATTTGAATAAGTGATAGTCACAGTGAGAAGTAGTAATAGCAATAGGTTTCCACGAGTGAGATGGTAGAATGTGATTAAGAGGCTGTCTCTGAGATCGAGAAATCTTCTCTCTCTCTCATCTATCTTCTACGACAGCTTTCGAGGAGTCAGACAGTCTAAACACACACACACACACACACACACACATATATATATATATATATATATATATATATATATATATATATATATATATATATATATATATATATATATATAGCCACTCACGTGCACGCACATATATGATGACAGTTGGACGTACAGACGTGGGAAAACTATAACAAATGATTATATAAATATTTTCGAACGAGCTGACCAACACGCTGATTAATTTCAAGAGAAATTTTAATTATCATCTAAAATTTCTTCACAACACATAGAAATTACATCAAAGCATATACACATAGTCATGAAAAAATCAAGGAATTGCTACAAGAAATGATAGACCCACAGTTAGATCTTATCCCTCGAGGTATGCCCACAGTCCTGTTGGAAGAAAGTGATAGCCCCAAGGAAACAAGGATACATAGGATTAGGCCTAATATTTCCCCTTCTTAAGGTATGGACAGACTTGATATCTCTGCTCTATTTTAAGGGAAATATGATTAGCAATACTTGCATACAGAAAGTTAAGATAGCAAAATGGGTGCCCAATTACAACAATAAAAAATCACTCCGTCCTGCATTCACTTTATTCATTCAGCCGAGCACACGTGCACATGTTCATACTCACAGCTTAGATAGCCACTTCTGGTAATACAATTTTTAGGACATTCACCTACAGACTCGTCAAGGGCAGTCTTTGACCAAGAAATCCCCAGTTCCAAAAAGACAGGATGAATTCTCTGCTTCCAGGAACGACTCCTTGGGTGTTCTTATTTTTCAGATGTCTGTTTAGGTCACATTAAAATTGTCCAGGCACAATACATTAACAACGAGCACCGTGTCAATAGCTTAGGTTTCTAGAATTGAGGAATGTCAGATCGGTGTCTACTTTCAGGAAAGGACTATATTTGGTCACCACACCACTAGTCGAAACTCCGTCGGAATGTTACTGACGTTAATATGTTACTTGCCACAACGGCTAAATTTGTACATAGAGTTTGTGCAGAAAATCTGATCTGGCTCAAAGGCCCAGTATAAAACATTTAGTCTTTAATAAAACCCGTTAGTGAGAGTTGTACTCTGTCTATTAATGAAGACACACGCACTGTCAGACAGGTGTTAACTTGTAAACCCACGTGGTTAAAAGATAAAAATGTTTATGTTTCTCACAGGTATGTCTCTGTACTAAATGCCGGCAAAATGTGGGTTACCCAGTATTCACTGAATAAAGAAAAACACATATGAAATATTTTACATATTATGTACTCACTATAACTTACATTTATTTTTTTTTTAAACTGCAAGCGTACCGCTTGACTTATCATTTAAACTTTCCTGTGAAATACGTTATATACATAAAATCAATCATCATGAATTAGGAATACCTACGTGTTCCGTCACCACTCATGAAGCATCTAGCATTAATAAAGTTAGTTTAGAAAGTTTATTCTCGTCTGATTATTTTAGCAGTAAATTTAAATTCCTTAATAGCCGACTGAGTTTAAGCTAGAAATATAATTTCTGTTTTCCACTGTAACTCGTCACTAAAAATAATACAGACTATATAAATTAAGCGCTCTGCACCAAATCTAACTAGTGAAATAAAATAAGCGATTTAACACTTTAAACACTTCATAAAATACTAGATAATATGTATAATATTTACCTCCCCACACAAAACTACAGACTAAACCATGAACTAGAATACAGCAATCTAATGGTAGTCTAGAGCTCGGCAAAATGGCCAAGAAACTCAGACTTCGCCAAAACACAGATATATGATCTAGCACAGCGATCTGTCTACTGCAAAATTTTAGGAGCAAGAATGAAAATCTAGTTTCAAACTCTGGTTATATCTATTACCAGACAAAGAGGTAAACGTTTAATTTCGCAAAACGAAGTACTCTCCCCTTTCCGTCTTTAACGCTTACGTTTAACACCTAAACGCATGCCGTAACTGCCACCTACTGACCGAGAGGGCGCGTGTCAGTTGCGAATCTCAGACAACCCGTCTCCAGTGCAGAAGCAGTTTTTCTCACCTCCCCGAGAAACTCATCCTGAGAACCATAACTGACACTTTGCTTTCTCGCACCTTACGCCAAAACTGGCCGTGGAGCGTGAGTGTCATATCACCTGACACTGAGAATCTACCTTGGAAACTACATGTCAGATGCAAACTACCAGACAAATGTCTCCTCATCATGTCTGACGGAGTGAATTCTCACACTTCAGGCCCAGAAACTTAGCCGAAGAAACAATGTCCCAGGGGAAACTTTAGACAGCTGTCTGCTCCCCTGTCTGACGGAAAGCATTCTAACACTGTGCGTCTCGTGTAGGGGCTGACACGTTACGTCATAACTGCGTTCTCAGTTTAAGAAAAGAAACTGGTAAAGTTGAGAATGGGAAAGAAAATATTTTTCGCAAACGAGTGGATGCGAAAAATACAGGAAAAAGGTAAAGAGTGATAATAAAATAGAGGATACGGGTGAAAGAAAAAAGAAGAGGATATAGGCAATTTAATGATCATAAAACGTCTGTGACAAGTGGTAGCAGTAGTAGTAGTGGTAGTAGTGGTAGCAGTAGTAGTAGTAATAGTGGTAGTAGTAATGGTAGTAGTGGTAGCAGTTGTAGTAGTATTAGTGGTAGTAGTAATGGTAGTAGTGGTAGCAGTAGTAGTAGTGGTAGTAGTAGTGGTAGTAGCAGTAGCAGTAGTGGTAGTAGTAGTAGTGGTAGTAGCAGTAGTAGTAGTGGTAGTAGTAGTGGTAGTGTTACGGTATATGTTATTAACGCCGTCTGCTAAAGGTTAGCAGACGTGCAATTGTAAAGGTTAAGACATTTAATATATTGCGATAGATGTTTCAATTATTGAACGCTCCATACACGATCGATTATGACGTGTCTAGCGTTGTTTGGGTCACAGTCGGTAACTAGGAGACGCTACCCTTTGTTACTTGACCGCCAAGCTGAATAGCTGCGTTTTCTAACCTTCCAATTCAATGGCATGATATAGCCATTTATATGTGCATTTATGATGGACCAGGGTCAGTCCTAGAACTCTATATGAGAGGAAACTTACGGCGGTTAGTGTTTAACTAGAATCCTCAGAAGGAGGAGAATAATCGTCCAATTCGTATGAAATATTCAGACTCGCAGTCTCACTGTTGGCAGGTAGCCATGTCTATCTGCGCGTGCATATAGCTGTGATGTTCTGACGACAATACTGCATTGTATCCTTAAACGGACATTGACACGTAAACCAGCAGTCTACGTTATTGATTAATTTATGCATGACTTATACGGACTTATGTTCTGCTCATATTTGAAATGATCATCCTGTGTGTACATGTGATTAAATATTACGGACTCAACCTGAAGGCATTAATTACTTCATTAATGTTGCTGAGTTCAAGTATTACATGTTACTTCTTCATATCATGCTACTGAGTTGTATGAACGCTTCACCCTAATTCGCGTAATGATAAAACAAGCACGATCAACAAGAAATCATTAAAATAACTATACTCAGCACATGATCTTCAACCGGCAAATAACTCAGCAACAAAGTGGCGGCCGAATGCGGGGAACGACAGAAAAAAGAAACAAACTTCTGTTCCTTACGCACATGTTAACCATAATATTTACGATCAAGTTTCGATCACATGATCCAGTCGAAGATGACGTTGTACTCATTCTAATGCCTAACAACGTGACGTCACCGAAGGTCGTGTAGGTGAACTGTCGGAGAAACCAAAGCCGTTTTCTAAGTCTAACCAGGGGAAACTTGAGCCATTGAAGCAAACACACGATATGGACTACAGGAGCAGACAGTCAGGGGCATTAGCCTAGCTGTTGACGACCTCTAGCACTGATCTAAGCAACGGAAAAGATAAGTCTAGTTGTTTTAATACTGTCGTCATTGCAAACAGTAATACTGAGTCCATGCCTTTTGCCTGCATAGGCATGTCTTTTCTGAATGTGTTTCATGTATTTTTTGGGTTGTTTTAATGTGTTGTTAATTAGCGGGCCGGTTGGAGGGAACTGAAATCTCTGGGGAATGTCGCGAACAGCTGACCACCTAGATTTCAGTCGGTCTTAGGGCAGTTAAACGATTGCACTTTTGGAAGCCCCATTGAGGTTTGCCGGTGGACTGCCTGTCCAGATCTGCTATCGTTTGACGTTTGTGTTAGCTGTACCGTTCCGTAGATAACTGGTGTATTTTATTTGTACTAAGTTCACATTTTTATTCAGTTTTGTATCATGTTCGTTAACTATTTCGTCCAGTCTACTCTTACTATCATTTATTTGATGATTGTTAAATGTTCGTCCGTTATGAGTCCTGTGATGTCATCATTTTTTGCAGTCATTTTTTTTTGTGTACTTTGCATATTCAGTTGACCTCGGGTCAATCTTGACCCTTCGTTTTCCGTGTGACACTTCCGCTTGTTTTATTTAGTTCATAAATTCATTTTTAATTGTGAAAATGTCTTGTTTGCGTCTTGACATTGTTTGTACCCTTTAGTTGCATCATTGTTTTGTTTGTCCTCATGATATATATTAAATACTACATTAATAATAATATGACATTATATTCAATAATACACTTGTAATTTAATTTAATTAATTTTTTCTGACATTTAAGGTTAATATGGGACATTGCATAATTATGCAGTGATAGTCCAAGAAATTAGCACTACAATTTATAAGAGATGCCTAGGGCATAATAATATAATATATATATATTGACCAAATAAAATAATCTTATAGTCTACCTTTGAGGTAATAGACCCATTGTATATTATTTAATATACTTTTCTGGTACTAAGAGAGTGACTTAGTACATTGAACAATATAATTACTAGGAATCATACCCAACATTATTGGATATTGAGATTAATTGTGTGATGTAATTACATTATAGTTAACAGATATCATAACTATTTATGATATAGTTAGTACTTAGATACAATATTGTTACAAAATATTGTCTATTAGTTGAACTTAGACATAAGAGTTCAGTACTATTGTGATTATTTATATTGAATATTCCTAAGTTGAGTAAGTATAATAATTACTCTGAAGCTACTATTGACTATTTTAATCAGTAATTATCAATAATTACTTACCAGATAAAAGTCAAAATGCTTACTATAGACCATTTCGTTAAAATTGGTAAGGAATATGGTTATAAATCTCAAGAACTTCGTCAGTTTGCTGAGGCAGAACTGGAAAAACATAAAGCAGAAATGGAGGAACGTGAAAGAAAAGAAGCAGAGAAAAAGGCTGCATTAAAGAAAGAGGAGGAGGAACGTGAAAGAAAGGAAGCAGAACGTGAGATGAAGCAAATTGCCAAGGAAAATAGATTAAGAGAAATTGCTCAACAGGAAGAAGAGAATAAATTGAAACGAGAGGAAATTATTTTACAACAAGAAATGGAATTGGCGTGTATTAAATTGGAGACAGCAAGATTACAAGCACAAAGTGCTGATGCAAACCAGAATAATAACGCACAAAATGGATCGTCATCCAGCCAAACTAAACATTTCTACAACTTTAAATTACCCACTTTCAACTTAAACGTGGACGACCTTTCATCGTTCCTGTCACGTTTTGAACAGACTTGCAAAACAAATCATTTGCCCGAAGAGTCATGGGTACTCAAGTTAAATGAATTCTTGGTTGGAGAACCATTGACGGCTTCTCAAAATGCTGACCCATCAATAGCAAATAACTACGGTGCTATTAAGTCCTTGCTTTTACGAAGGTTTCACCTGGACGAGGAACACTGTAGGTTGAAATTTAAGGGAATTTTACCTGAATCTCCAAAAGATTTTGCAGGATTCATTGCGAACATACGCAATACATTTAATAGATGGGTTGAACTGGCAGAAGTCAACAAATCGTACGACAAATTAGTTGATTTGCTACTACGGGATAAGGTATTATCTTCGGTTAGCCAGCCATTCTTTGCATATTTGCAGGAGCGTAAACCAGGTACTATTGACGAGTTGGAAAAAATTTCTTTAAACTACTGTTCGGCACATCCGAATGCAACCATTTCTAACTCCTCATTAAGAGAACCTCTACCTGTGGCGTCTAATATGGCCTACAATCATAATAACAAACAAAGACATCACAGTGTAGACAGAAGTAGGTTCCAAAGAAATCACAATGTTAACTTTCAGAAGGGACATAATAATGATTTCAACAATAAAAATGAGTTCAACAGAGGTAGATCACGAGATAGAAATTATTCACCTCAAACAACCTACCACAATAGTCAACATAACACTAATTATAATCGATCACATACCCCGAAAAATAACAATAACTGGAATGGTAATAATCATGGCTCGAGACATCGAGATAATAGTTACTATAGAGGACGACGAGATAATTCTAACAATTATACTCGGAATCGATCTCATTCTCGGGGATCATCTCATTACAACCATAATACAGGGGGCGGCAGTTACAAATAATACTACCCCTATAGCTCAGGTCCCACTTGACAATAATACAACACAGTCTTCTGCTGCATGTTTTGCTATTAATTATAATGTGGCAAATAGTTGCCAACAATGCAATCTTATTTTTCAGAAGGCGAAAGAAACAGTGCTTAACTGCGGACATATTACACCAGAGGTAGGTCTTGCAGTCAACGATGGAACAGGCTTACTAATTTTTAACAGGGGAATCGTTAATGGATCCGTCGTCTCAGTGCTGAGAGATTCAGGATCCACGACGATTGGTGTACGTCAGTCGCTGGTACATCCTAGCTGTGCGACAGGAGAATACGTCCGCTGCATGACATTTGGTGGAACTATTGAGTTTTACCCCACAGCTATTGTTCATATTAGAACACCCTTTTTCACAGGGAATGTAAAAGTATGTATGCTAAAAAAAGCCTATTGCTGATCTGATGGTTGGTCGTATACACGGCAGTAAAGATTGTACTCCAGATGAGATCATAGAATGGGAGAAACATAACCTATGCACTGGAAACGCCGTGACGACTAGAGCGCAGACTCAACTCATGGAGAAAGTTGGTGATAATAAAATGGATGCAGACAACCAAGAGGAATTTGTAGTCAATTCACCTATTGACAGGGAAACATTTGCAACCAAACAAAAAGAGGATAAATCTTTAAAAAAAATTTTTTAAGCTGGTTGATAAAGTTGACAATCTATCCTCAGGTAATAATAACAAACATTGGTTTGTTATTAAAAATGACATATTGATTAGATGTTTTAATGACAAATCACAAATGAAACAACAAGTTATGGTCCCGTATTTTTTTAGACGGTACATTCTTCAACATGCGCATGACTCACAGTGTGCTGGACATATGGGATATACTCGAACACGATCTCGAGTACTGTCTTCATTCTTTTGGCCAGGAGTGTCAAGAGATATTTCGCAGTATGTACGTTCCTGTACTACATGCCAAGAAGTGAAAGCACGTGGAGCTTTTCACACGGCGCCTATTCAGGCTTGCGATATCTCAGTAAGACCGTTTGACAAGATGGCCATAGATATTATTGGTCCATTGCTACCATCGGCCAGAGGACATAGATTCGTCCTTACGTGCATTGATTTGTGCACACGATGGCCAGAAGCTATCCCATTAAAGACCACCACTACCACAGATGTAGCTGATGCACTACATCTCATCTTTTCTAGAATAGGGTTTCCTAGAAAACTTTTATCAGACCATGGGTCACAGTTCAAATCTGACACCATGAAGGAAGTCATGAAAACTTGGAACATTGATAGGAATTTAAGTAGTATTTATCATCCTATGAGTAATGGTGCGGTTGAAAGACTTAACCGTACACTTAAACAACTACAACATAAGGTTACTGCTAAGCACCCTCATGACTGGGACAGAGCACTCCCAGCTGTTCTATTTGCTTATCGGGAGGTACCGCATGAACAAACTGGCTTCTCTCCCTTTGAATTAGTTTTTGGTGCTCCCCCAAGAGGTCCTATGGGACTAATAAAAGACTTATTAATTGACGCGGAGAATGACTCAGGACACTCAGTCATCTTACGAGTATGTGATTAATCTTCGGAAGAAACATTATTGAGTCTTTTGCCAGTTGCCTGTAAACAACAGCTTCTTCTGAGGCTGCAAAAGCTAAGGCTCGATCTCTACAAAATAGGTCTCGACGATTACGCCAATTATTCCCAGGCGATGCGATGAGGCATGAAGTTTATGTGTTCTTCCTCACAATAACAATAAATTATTGATATCTTGGAATGGTCCTTACAAAGTCATTGATAAAATTTCCGACGTTGATTACGTCTTAGATATCAAGGGACACAAAAAGATATTTCATATTAACATGCTCAAGCAATTTCACACACGTCCTGAACACTTACAGTCCTAATTTTCCTTTGAACTAGAAACTGACAACACAGTGATCTACTTGTTATTATTACCAACTTATCCGTCATTCCAGGAAAAGAAATTCTTCTTTTCCTGAGGTACAGTTACACGCAATACCGTGTAACCAGTAGTTTCAACCTACTGATCTATGTGCGGGATGTAACCATCTATCAATTATAAAACCAATATGGTCTTCCGCCAACAGCGGTCTACAGATTGCTAAACGCTCAATTTGTACAATCTTTCCAGATTTGTTGACCGAATTGTCCTAGGGTCGCACATCTAACTATCAGTCATGGGTCCATTTATATACTCAATGAGTTGGCACCCAATTTTGTACATCCCTATTCGGTTCCCTTTACTTTTCCTTGCTATAACTATTGTCCCCATACAGGATTTTTATTCAAGTTGCGCGTACACAGTAAGTGCAGCTGTCTTTGAATCATTGGAGTACTTCTTAATTCCCATTCTCAATCCATAGATAATGTTACCGTTGAAGATACAATAACATCAGACTATGTGTTGACTATAGAAAATTTTAATGCCATCGGACTATAGTTTATCGTGACAGCGTTAACGCACATTCACTAATCGACGGGAATCTGAAAGATATTGTTTATTAATCCAACGCAACTATATTTGGCGAGACAGATGACCAAAAAGTCTATTGCAGATGAAATTGACTTAGACCTGGAACAGTTAAGGCTAAGTACATTGCTGACGACTACAAGGCATTTTATCCTCCGTAAGGTGTTTACTAGCAGGTTTCTTACCATTATGCAAATCGGCTTTTGTCCGGAAGACTTAAACGAACTACATTATTTGTGTTTGCGTGATGATTCTTTTTTTGACAGCAATACTTTTAAGACTTAGGGTTGGGCGCTGGGATTTAGATTGGGCTGATTTCACCTTTGAAGGTGATACTGCTTTTTCTCTACTTCCAATAATACTTTTTGGTCCGGCGGATGGTATTATTCCCAGAACCAATTGATTGGTATTATTGGGCGTTGACTTTGTTTTTAATCGAAGTGTTATGATATTGGTATTTAAATGAAATTTCGAATTTGATTACAACGTCTTTGAACCTATTAAAGTAACAACGTTGAACCTAATTTCAATCCTACAAATATTATCAAACAGTTTTACTTAAAAATAGTGCTCCATTACGCAGACAATTATTTTTTTGATTGGTTACAGAGTTTACCTTCGTATCTTTAAGCCTCTTGCCGGCAGTTTCAATTTCATCCGCTTGACATCGAATCTTGTACGATACAACTTCACAAAATTTTACTTGCTTTAAACTCACTCCAGTTATTCATCTCTATTACTGGCATCTTTGGTCTTGTTTTAATCAGCGACCGGGGAAATTTCCATGTGGTGAAATAGTATTCCCCAACCGAAGAAGGGTGGTGTGTGGGTGAGGGGTTTTGCTGGAAAACTATTGCTTTCCCGAGTTTTTTTAGTTACCTATGGGTTTACCAGCTCCTAAGGAATTTCCTTCCGCACACGTCAACTGAAAATGTAATGTAAACATCAAATTTTTTCATTTTGTTTCGTTTGAATTGGTCAGGATAAACAGCGTTTACAGGATTGTCTAATCTTTATCACCGGGGACTTGTCTTCCCAGGAAGAAACAATCTTTTTACCAGACGTCCAGGGTTCGCCGTTACCGGCTTACCAGTAGGGTGTCCTTGAATTTACTTTCAATGCGGAAAACAACCATAACTTCAACCTTTTTTTTTGTATTTTCACCGTTGTTCATAGGCGTCCCTATTCGGTTCCAAAATTACAATTTTAACCTTTTCCCTTTTTTTTTTCGCAAATCCATCATTCTGACTTTACTAATGGAAACTATTCGTTAACAGATTTTTTGTCTTGGGAAAAAATTAAAACGTTGATCCTAGTTTTTCTCCATTGGAAAGTAATTCGATTTTTTCTCATTCTCCATTGTGATTGTTCCCTCGGAAGAAGGACAATAACATCAGACTATGTGTTGATTATAGAAAATTAAATGCTAAGACTATAGTTGACAGCGAACCACATCCACTTATCGACGACTTACTGCCACGTCTATCCAACGCAACTATATTTAGTAAGATAGACTTAACTAAAGGTTATTGGCAGATACCACTGACCGAAAAGGCTAAGTACTACACCGCATTTTCCACTCCACAAGGGCTATACCAGTGGAATGTGATGCCTTTTGGGCTTGTTAATGCGCCAGCTACCTTCATTCGCCTGATGCGACAAATTTTATCAGGTAGACCAGACGTTATTACATATATTGACGACATATGCTTGTTTAGTTCGTCGTTTGAGGAACATGTTTCGGGACTTAGATATGTTTTCGACACTCTAAGGAATTATCATCTAACTGCTAAACCTACAAAGGTTCAGATCGCGTGTAATGAGATAACCTTTTTGGGACATATCATTGGATCGGGATATATCCGAACGTTACCTAGTACAGTCTCCAAAATTCTAAACATAGCAGTTCCTCAGACGAAGAAACAGGTCAGGAGTTTGTTTGGACTTGTTCAATATTACAGTAGATTCATACCAAACTTGTCATCCATCACGGCTGTATTGTCTTCATTGTTAAAAAAAGACATGCCGGTGAAGGTGACATGGACTGGTATATGCAATGAAACTTTCAACAAAATTATAAATTTGTTTTCGCATGAACCAATTTTAAGACTTCCCGATGCTTCCAAAAGATTTTTTTCTTACGAACAGATGCTAGTAACTACGGCATCGGTGCATGCCTGCTCCAGAACCATGATGGCGTTCTACATCCTACATTATATATTTCAAGAAAGCTAAAGCCGGCAGAAACAAAGTATTCCACAGTGGACAAGGAACTTTTGTCAGTTATATGGGCAATCACAAAACTGGAAAAGTTCTTGCTTGGTGCTCCATTCACCATTCAGACTGACCAGCGTGCTGTAGCATCTTTGCGTAGATCAAACCACAAAAGTCCAAAACTCGCCAGATACGCGATCATCCTGCAGCCATTTGAATTCTCCATTGAACATATTCCTGGCACTGAAAACATTGTGGCGGATGCGTTGTCACGTAATCCTATTGACGACGAATAATCAACATTGACATTCCTAAAATACGTCAATCATCACTACATTGGATAGAACGAAGTATCAACTATAAGGGAACTAACCTTGACTTCAATTTAATAATTATAAACACTATATGCATCACAGAATTGAACTAAAGACAATCAAGGTATACATATTGACATTGAAACTTCGTCTAACGTCCATACACAATATATGAATATTCGTTGAACAATCATGGAACAATATCTGACGACAAGTCGAACTTATTATCCTATGTGCACTTAATTCTTGGATCCTAGGATAATTGACATTTCCGTCGGACAGAAATGTTTCAACACTTTGTCTGAAAGAATTCATCAGGATCAGGACTACGGATGGATCATCATATCCTATACTAATTAATTAGTTAACTTAACTTCTTAATTGAATTAATATCAATAAAATGAAATGTGAGAAAAAAATGAAATGAAAAAAAAAAAAAAAAAAAAACGAAATATAAAAAGAAGAAAATATGAAAAGAGAAAATAAATCTCACACAAGTATTAGATTAATATTTTTTTTTTAATGTACCTATACGTTATTTAGTTAGTTAAATTAGATAGTTATTATTCACTAACACTTAACACACACAATTAAGTTAAACTTATATTCGAATTTCTTTCTATTTCTTCTCACTTATTTTGTCTTTTCTTCTCTCATAACATCGTGTTACATTAGAATCTTAATAATTTAACTCTTAGTTTAATTAATTAATTTAATTTTAATTAGTCAAATTAATTCCTATATGACATACTAATACGACAGACCTTACTTTAATTTAATTCTATCATTCACTATTGACATTACACATTTTATTTAGTTGATATAATAATATGCATAATATTGATATATAATATGATTAATGTTAGATGACTATGACAAATAGTTAGTTGACATGACCGCGACACGGTTCTACTCAGAACATCGTCGGCCATATGTCACAATTGTGTTAAATTTTTTTTGAAAAATTGTTAAGTCGGATAGATCTTGAAAAAAAATCTATCGATTTTTTTTTCCCCCGGTGTACAGGGAATTGTTACGGTATATGTTATTAACGCCGTCTGCTAAAGGTTAGCAGACGTGCAATTGTAAAGGTTAAGACATTTAATATATTGCGATAGATGTTTCAATTATTGAACGCTCCATACACGATCGATTATGACGTGTCTAGCGTTGTTTGGGTCACAGTCGGTAACTAGGAGACGCTACCCTTTGTTACTTGACCGCCCAGCTGAATAGCTGCGTTTTCTAACCTTCCAATTCAATGGCATGATATAGCCATTTATATGTGCATTTATGATGGACCAGGGTCAGTCCTAGAACTCTATATGAGAGGAAACTTACGGAGGTTAGTGTTTAACTAGAATCCTCAGAAGGAGGAGAATAATCGTCCAATTCGTATGAAATATTCAGACTCGCAGTCTCACTGTCGGCAGGTAGCCATGTCTATCTGCGCGTGCATATAGCTGTGATGTTCTGACGACAATACTGCATTGTATCCTTAAACGGACATTGACACGTAAACCAGCAGTCTACGTTATTGATTAATTTATGCATGACTTATACGGACTTATGTTCTGCTCATATTTGAAATGATCATCCTGTGTGTACATGTGATTAAATATTACGGACTCAACCTGAAGGCATTAATTACTTCATTAATGTTGCTGAGTTCAAGTATTACATGTTACTTCTTCATATCATGCTACTGAGTTGTATGAACGCTTCACCCTAATTCGCGTAATGATAAAACAAGCACGATCAACAAGAAATCATTAAAATAACTATACTCAGCACATGATCTTCAACCGGCAAATAACTCAGCAACAGGTAGCAGTAGTAGTAGTGGTAGTAGTAGCAGTAGTAGTGGTAGTAGTAGCAGTAGTAGTAGCAGTAGTAGTAGAAGTAGTAGTAGCAGTAGTAGTAGTAGTAGTAGTGGTAGTAGTTGCAGCAGTAGTAGCAGTAGTAGAAGCATTAGTAACAGACGTAGTAGTAGTAGTGGTAGTAGTAGCATTAGTAACAAATGTAGTAGTAGTAGTCGTAGTAGTAGCATTAGTAACAGATGTAGTGGTAGTAGTAGCATTAGTAACAGATGTAGTAGTAGTAGTCGTAGTAGTACCAGTAGTAGTAGCATTAGTAACTGATGAAGTAGTAGTAGTGATAATAGTAGTGGTAATAGTAGCAGTAGTAGTAGCATTAGTAACAGATGTAGTAGTGGTAGTACTAGCAGTAGTAGTAGCATTAGTAACAGATGAAGTAGTAGTAGTGGTGGTAGTAATAGTGGTAGTAGTAGCAGTAGTAATGGCATTAGTAAAAGATGTAGTAGTAGTAGTGGTAGTAGTGATAGTAGCAGCAGCGGCAGTAGTAATAGTAGTAGGAGTATCAGTAGTACTAGCATTAGTAACAGATGCGGTAGAAGTAGTAGTAGTAGTAGTAGTTGGTGCTTGAGCAGTAGTTGCAGCATTAGTAGTAACAGATGTAGTAGTAGTAGCAGGAGGAGTAGTAGTAGTTGGTGCATTAGCAGTAGTAGCAGTAGTACTAGCAGTGGTAACAGATGCGTTAGTAGTAGTGGTAGTAGGAGTAGTAGTAGTAGTATTAGTATTAGTAGTAGTAGTAGTAGTAGTAGTAGTAGTAGTGGTGGTGGTAGGAGGAGTAGTAGTATTAGTAGTAATAGTAGTAGTAGTAGGAGTAGTCGTAGTTGGTGCATGAGCAGTAGTAGCAGTAGTACTAGCAGTGGTAACAGATGCATTAGTAGTAGTAGGAGGAGGAGGAGTAGTAGTAGTAGTAGTAGTAGTAGTAGTAGTAGTAGTAGTAGTAGTAGTAGTAGTAGTAGTAGTAGTATTAGTAGTAGGAGGAGGAGGAGTAGTAGTAGTATTAGTAGTTGGTACGTAAGCAGTAGTAGCATCATTAGTAGCAGTAATATTAACAGTAGTAACAGATACAGTAGTAGTAGTACTAGCCAGAGCTGTAGAGTCAGAGTCCGGGAGTTGAATTCGTGGAGTCGGTCGATTTTAGTGGAGTCGTAGTCGGTACAAAATGTCCCGACACACGTCTCAAAATGTTACGAGACTTAACTCAGGGCAGATCCACGTTTGATCCATGCAAATGGTTCATATTATCATATTAATAAAATACTTTTTAAGTTTGTGTTTTTTATTATCGTTTGAATGAATGAATGGTTAAACATGTTTAACTACGAAAGCCACGTATCCATTTACTCACATATATACCATACTTATACATTCCATATACTTGCATAACTGTATGTCATATGACTAGTAAAAATAAAAACTGTAGTCGGAATCGGGAGTCGAAGTCAGACTTCTAAAATGGCAAGAGTCGGAATCGGAAATTTTTTGGCCGACTCCACAACCCTGGTACTAGTAGTGGTAATAGATGCAGCAGCAGTAGTCGCGGTGGTGGTAGTTGTAAAAGTAGTAGAAACTGACACTGCAGTAGTAGTAATAATTATTGTTGTTATGGTATTAGTAACAGTAGTTTTAACAAATGTAGTGGAAGATGACACACTAGAGGAAAAAAACCCCAGAGCAGCCAGTGTATAGTTAAGAGCGGAAGAATTTTCTGGAACATCGCAACAAAGACAGGAACCTTTTCGTCAAGGACCACATCAAGAAAAAAGATTAACCTTCGAAGATTCCTGGAACAAAAATTGTAACGTGAAAATTTCACCAATTATAGCATAGCTATTACCCTTATCGCCACGATTATCGTGAATATTATCCAAAAAAAATTTTTTTTTAATTGAATATTATCATAATTGTTTTCTGAACATTAAGGACACGCGGATCAAATATTTCTCAGAGTCGGATCCTAGACTGAAAGAACAGACAGTCTCAAACAGTTAACATTTGTCTTCTATCGTTATTGTAAAGACTTTTAAGAACACCGGGAAAAAAGTTCTGAAAGCCCTACTCGAGCTATAGACCCTTTTTTCTTTGGGTTTGGGGAAAAGAGGCGGAAAAAAGGGAAGGGGGAGGGGGTCTCTGGGGGTCCACAAAAAGTGGAGAGTTCGTGAATGGCACAAAAGATTTTGCACGTCTCTTGAAATTAGATTTCCAAACCTCGAGTTCCCTGGTGTGATACGCAAAACTACAGAATCCGGGAAAATAGGCATTTAATTAGAACGTCAGAGATGCCCGTCTACTTCCCAGTGGTCTCTGATGGAACAATCAAAGAATAGGACTACTGGTTCCTCAGGCATGTCGTGACAGGGGACTAATATAAAGTTGTGCATACAGCTGGCATCCTCATCATTAAAAAAAATTGCGACAGAAACCACTGTTGCAAAAGCATTTGAGTGTGTTGTTGTAGGCTTTTTGTGTTGTTGTAGACTTTCTATGTTGTTGTAGGTTTCTATGTTGTTGTAAGCTGTCTGTGTTGTTGTAGGCTTTCTGTGTTGTTGTATGCTTTCTGTGTTGTTGTAGGCTGCCTGTGTTGTTGTAGGCCGTCTGTGTTGTAGTAGGCTTTCTGTGTTGTAGGCTTTCTTTTTTGTTGTAGGCTTTCTGTGTTGTTGTAGGCTTTCTGTGTTGTTGTAGGCTGTCTGTGTTGTTGTAGGCTGTCTGTGTTGTTGTAGGCTGTCTGTGTTGTTGTAGGCTGTTTGTGTTGTAGTAGGCTGTCTGTGTTGTTGTAGGCTGTCTGTGTTGTAGTAGGCTGTCTGTGTTGTTGTAGGCTGTCTGTGTTGTTGTAGGCTGTCTGTGTTGTTGTAGGCTGTCTGTGTTGTTGTAAGCTGTCTGTGTTGTAGTAGGCTTTCTGTTTTGTTGTAGGCTGTCTGTGTTGTTGTAGGCTGTCTGTGTGGTTGTAGGCTTTCTGTGTTGTTGTAGGCTGTTTGTGTTGTTGTCGGTTTTCTGTGTTGTTGTAGGCTTTCTGTGTTGTTGTAGTCTTTCTGCAAGGGGACCAGCTTGCAGTGGTGGTTTTATACCCTGGGGAGCAAAATTGAAAATGATAGTGATAGTGATGGTGATGGTGATGGTGGTGATGTTGATGAAAAGACGGAGAGAAAGAAGGAGGGAGAGAACTAGATAAAGATATGCTCTTTTTATCCATCTTGTGTTGCCTCTTTCTACTTCCCCCCCCCCCCCCCCTTTTTTTTTGGTACATTTTAACATCTCTTCTTTTTCGTTCTTGAAAATTTTCAGTCATATAAAAAGACTTAATAGTTTGGAAAAATTAGTAATAGAAGACATGGTAAATGGAAAAAGGGGAAGGGGACGACCTAGACGACGGTGGACCCAGGACATCATATAGAGTCTGAACTTGTCACTGGATGATACAGGTCGACTTGCCCAGAATCGTGATGCCGTCAGAGCAGCTGTAATGGAGACAACGTTCGGGAGAGAATACGTCACATGAGGAGAGGAGGAACATGGAGACGCTGTTGCAGCTGCTTCACTTACATAACGTCAGCACCAAAGCCTACAAGTGCTCTTACAGCGGGGTGGTTTCTGTAGCAATTTGTTTTACATTATGAGGTTGGCACCCCCATTTCCAATCTCATATTAATCCCTCTTGTGACACGCATGAGGGGGTAATAATTGTGTTCTTACTTTCTTGCCTAAGAGACTGTCGTATATGATATACTAAGAGTGGCACCAACGGTCGCACCGATACAGTATGATGGGGATGACATATTGGATGTTGTCAAGAAGGTCTCTAGAAATTGGCCCGTTAAGAAAGAAAGAGAACTATTCGAGCTAAGGACAAGAATAAGAGAAGGCGAATGCTCTCCACTAGATAGTGTTTTGTAGTGTATTCTCTAATACGTTATGAGAATTTTTCTATTTCGCTACGACTTTAGCTTCTTTCGCTGATCTCGAAAAAGAGAAAGCCACCAACTTCCAATATGAAAGAGTGTACCTATATGTAAATACTTAACACAGACAGCACGAGTGATACATTACAAAACTAGGCAATGATTAAAGTTACACTTAAGTAAAAGCTGTGATTAAGAAAAATCACGGTAAATAATGATGGAAGAACCAAGACGGGGAAGAAACAAAAAATAAGAATGGTTATAAAAAAGGTAAATGGCGAGATGAATAAGCAATTGGAAGAAAGAATTGAGGCTCTTGAAACGTGAATATATAGAAGAATGGGGCGTATCTCATGGAAAGAGAAGAAAACAAATAATGAAGTCCTTGAAAATCTAGGTATGAAAAGAGAACTAATGAAGGAGATCAAAGTTCGGCAGCTAAAATACTTTGGCCACATAAAAAGGCATAACACCTTGCAGAAGACCATAATAGAATGGAGAGTTGAAGGCAAACGTGCAAGGGGAAGACAGCGCTATAAGTGGGAAGATAACATCAAGAGATGGACAGGAGGGAGTCTATCAGAGTGCACCACCAAGACAAAAGACAGAAGGCGTTGGAGATCAATTACAGCCAACCTTCGTTGTGGAGATGGCAGCTGATGATGATGAAATGGCGAGAAAGAATAGGAACACTGTATCACAGAGACCACCGGGAACTACAAATGACCCATGCATAATTTTTTCCATAAAACATTGACTACTTGTTCACAAATATGTTTGCAGTTCTAGAACTCTCCTTCTGTTGTGGAAGCAAGATTCTTTGGCATCTTTTCATTTATGATGGCTTTCCTCTCTCTTTCCAGAAACTTCGGTCGCTATCTAGATTCTTCTTCTTGCTCTTCTTCTTTTTCTTCTTCTTCTTCTTCTCCCTTTGTCTCCTCTCTCTCTCTCTCTTTCTCTTTCTCTCTCTCTCTCTCTCTCTCTCTCTCTCTCTCTCTCTCTCTCTCTCTCTCTCTCTGTCTCTCTCTCTTTCTCTCTCCCCCCCTTACTCTATTTGTCTGAAGTCTAGCATGCAGCCGGTACCTTTTCAGGGCTTCACCTTCCTAGCTGATAGAAACTAGCAGTCCTTTTCAGGTCTCCATCATGCTAGTTGATATAAACTGAAAGTCCTTTTCAAAGCTTCGCCATGTTATCAGATAAAAACTGAAAGTCTTTTTCATGGCTAAGTGTTTAACAGCACTGCACTTGAATTGACAGAGTTCACTTTATTTTGAATGACAGTGCGTTCTGATGTAACCGACGGACGTCGTTCTAGGTTGAAAGATGCGCGCCTCGCCGCAAGAAAGCAAACACCTGAAATTCTAAACTTATGTAGTCTACTAGTCGTTCTTACTTACTATATACTAAACAAGATTCTCCTGTTGTCGATTGAGATGATACACCAAGATCATAGAAGTGGAGCTGAAGACAAAAACTAGGCTAGTGCCAGTAGAACACGTGATGAGAACAAGCCGCTGGTAATGAATAGGATAAACATTGAGGAAATCTGTCGATGGCATCACAAGGCAATCCTTAGTCTGGAATAACCAGAGTATGAAGAGGTTGAGGCAGACAAAAAACCATATGCAGAAGAGAACCGTTGACAGAAATGAAAGATCTTGTTTAAGGTTTAGGTTCCTTTGGGAAAAGTTAATGATCGTCGATTGTAACCTTAGTTGTGTTAAATATTTATTACAAAGTTATGTGAGTGGATTACATACACAAATTTAGTTATGAGAATCCTGTATTGAACTCTGGAACAGTTTTTTTTTTTAAAGTTCAAAATGATTTATTTCATTCGCCCGTATCAAACCCTATCTGTCGAGTAAGTGTTTAAATAAATGAATATTTGTCCCCAGAAACGAGTGAGTTTGGGAAGGCAAAGGCAGCGAGGAAGAGAATGGTCACATTACATCATAAATAGCCAACACTAGTGTCCTCCTATGTGCTCAAAACTCTTTCAGCTAGTGATCCACCAAATGTCCACCCATGTCCTCAAACATCTTTCAGCTGGGGATCCACCAAATGTCCACCCATATCCTAAAACATCTTTCAGCTAATGATCCACCAAATGTCCACCCATGTCCTCAAACATTCTTTCAGCTAAAGATTCACCAAATGTCCACCCATGTCCTCAAACACTCTTTCAGCTGGGGATCCACCAAATGTCAACCCATGTCTTAAAACATATTTCTGCTAATGATCTACCAAATCTCCATTCATGTCCTAAAACATCTTTCACCTAATGATTCACCAAATCTCCACCCATGTCCTCAAACACTCTTTCAGCTAATGATCCACCAAATGTCCACCCATGTCCTCAAACATCTTTTAGCTAGTGATTCACCAAATGTCCACCCATGTCCTCAAACATCTTTCAGCTAATAATTCACCAAATCTCCACCCATGTCCTCAAACATCTTTCAGCTAGTGATTCACAAAATGTCCACCCATGTCCTCAAACATATTTCAGCTAATGATTCACCAAATTTCCACCCATGTTTTCAAACATCTTTCAGCTAATGATTCATCAAATGTCCACCCATGTCCTCAAACATTTTTCAGCTAATGATTCACCAAATGTCCACCCATGTCCTCAAACATATTTCAGCTAATGATTCACCAAATGTCCACCCATGTCCTCAAACATCTTTCAGCTAATGATTCAACAAATGTCCACCCATGTCCTCAAACACATTTCAGCTAATGATTCACCAAATGTCCACCGATGTCCTCAAACATCTTTCAGCTAATGATTCACCAAATGTCCACCCATGTCCTCAAACATCTTTCAGCTAATGATTCACCAAATGTCCACCCATGTTCTCAAACATCTTTCAGCTAATGATTCACCAAATGTCCACCCATGTCCTCAAACATCTTTCAGCTAATGATTCACCAAATGTCCACCCATGTTCTCAAACATCTTTCAGCTAATGATTCACCAAATGTCCACCCATGTCCTCAAACATCTTTCAGCTAATGATTCACCAAATGTCCACCCATGTCCTCAGACATATTTCAGCTAATGATTCACCAAATGTCCACTGGAAAATAGAGTAAAAAGGTAGTCCCATAGCAGATACTGCCGTAAGGAAGTGAAGTGTTAGAGACTTCACCATACTAGGTCCAGCATAGAGGTAGGGTGACCAGTTTCCTTCTCTGTTGCCTTGTCCTTCCCTAACTCAAAGAGAAAACCCAGGTACCCATTTACAGCTGAGTAGATTGGAGCGCGTCGGTACTGTGATTCGAACCCGACACCTTTGCCATTAGAGACCAGCGCTCTAACCCCTCTACCAATCGGTAAGCTTGAAGATCAAGTAAACAACACGACAAAAAAGGTAAAGTAAGTTTTACGGTTTAACGATACACAAAAAAACACGTGTCCTTTAAGAATTTACTCTTCCTCAACCACTTTTTTTTTCTTCTGTATTTTTACCTACGTATTTATTATTACTTTTCTCCATTGTTACCAGTGTTGTTTATTTCTTTTCATCTTTATATGTCACTCATCTTCTCTTTTTATCATCTATTTTTACCACGTGTTAGCGGCATCCATTGTCTTTTTCTCTTCACTTGTCTATATTTCTTATCTTTGTCTCGTGTTTGTGATTGTAGCTGACGGAGGGTATACTATAAGGTTTATTAGTTATATAGATAAATACGCATATAAGGTTATTTAGAAAGTCAAAAGGATGATAGTGAAAGACAATTCACACACGTTCTTGACATTATGGCGAATTAACTTGTGTATATGTAATCTTGATTCAGGAATAACGCTTTTGAGTGAGTTCAAGTTGATGTGTCAGCACTTGATAACCAGGTGAATAAAATGCTGCGCCACCAACGTATCCAAAACGCGGATGTGGAGATCTTTCTTGTGACTTAGGAAGTTTGGTGTCCTATATTGTGAGTTCTGCTGTCCGGACGTACGTTTTGCTAGTTTCTTTCCGATTAGACGCCAAACCCGTAATGTACGGACTCAGACGTCTGCAGGACTCTTTGTCCCTTCGCAAATGCCTAAAGAACACTATATAGGATTAAATTCCACAGATATGAATATTATAAATCCACATAAAAATGCAATTTTGGAACAGACTGTGAACAGATTAAGCTCGGGGACACTCTTCCACTTACGCTCCGCGATGTTGAATTATCCGTACCGACTTCTGGCGAACTTATATTTCGGATTGCCAATTTATGAGAAGCCGTTTACCATATCTTATGGCACCGCCCTCCAATCCAGTAACTAGGCGTCCATCTTGCTCTGTGACATAGGTATGTTTGCCTGCTATTTCAGTGGACACAATCTCTAAAAGTGGGTGGGCTCTTGCAACCAACTCTTCACTCTGTGCTGGATGTTCGGTTGCGGGACAAACCGTGGTTTTGGATTTTCCGCCCCATACTGAAATAATCCGCCCCTTTGTCACGAAGCCCATCTATTTTTACGGCTCGAATTAAGTCCCCTTGCGTTGCTCGTCTGCGAGCCATCTTTTGTCTCATTGTTGTGTGGCGGCTAACTTTATTGTCTTTTTCATTATCTCACCACGTACACCGCATGCCACTCTCAACGTAGACTACAAAATGGTAACCACATTTTGGTGCGTGTCACGAGTCCTTTGTTGTCCATCGCTCCGGCGAGCGTGATATTGTCCCAACGTTGTATAAACAGGGGATCAGGTATTAAACGAATTCTTTCTGTGGCCAAACCGGGTGTTTCCCAAGTCAAACAAAAACTTGTCTACCTAGCCAGGCGTGTTAAAAAAAAAGATAAAGTAAGATTGTGAAATATCCAAGTTGTGCTTAATGTTACTCTTAGGTAAAAGCAGTGATTAAAAAAGATTACTTTAAAAATGATGAAACAGCAAAACGGGAGAGAAACAAAACATGAAAGATGATGAAAACGGTACAGGGTAATAAAGATAGGCGCACTATATCTCAGAAACAATAATAAAACTGATCCATAAAACGTTTTGTTTCTTTGTTTTTTTCCCCTATTCGTGACATCAACAATATCGTTAAAAAAGTTGCACATTAACTTTTATATCACCAGTATCCAAAACATTTGCTCATCAATCTTTATATCACCAGTGTCCAAAAATGTGTTTCTCACTTTTTATATTACCAGTATCCAAAAAACGTTGCACATCACTCTTTATATCACTAGTATCCAAAAATTTTGCACATCAATCTTTAAATAAACAGTATCCAAAAAACAATGCACATCATTTTATGTGTATATATATATATATATATATATATATATATATATATATATATATATATATATATATATATATATATAATTTTAAAAATTACTATATCCTGCTACTTGCTATTCCTGCATTCTGTGTGAGCTATAGTGTGTGCGCTGACGTAGACACATTAATTGATACGTGTTGCTTTTTGTTGTTATATTGAGGAAACCAGTTTATAGTGATACAAGGCAGTCCTCGTTCTTGAAACTCTAATTTAAAAGAAATATGGGGAGATCAAAACATACACGGATAAAGCATTACAAGACGGCATGAAGGGGATATAAAGACAAGAAAACGCCTGAAAAGAATGACACTGGTCAAGAAGCTTACGCTTATTTATTTGTCTTTTTTTTCAAGGTCTGAACTTCAAAGTGTGCTGAAGGGTAAAACAATCAAACACTGCATGTGCTATTGCACTATTGGTCGATGAGAGCACTAGCTTCATTCATAACCCTCCTAGATCGTTTAGTACATGCGAGCTGAGTACTTCTATCCTTCGTTCCATAATGTGAGCCCAGGATTTGTACGCATGATTACAAATACAAGTGATAGATAACGCCAACCTTGCACTGGTCTTTCACTATCCTGCCCACTCAAAGAACGGATGTAGTGGTCAAGCAAAACGAGATGATTAATCACCTATCACTGTAAGTTAATGGTGGATTTTGTTAAGTCTCTGACCAACCAGTTCTTGAAACGCAGACGCTACCTTCACCAACTGAAGACCATGAGTAACACAAGGGCAGGATGGTTTTCTTCACATGGTTTCATTGTAAGTATATAAGTCATCAAGTCGTGAATAATAAGCAGTGTGGGCATCAAGATGTGGGCACACTTATTCTACATACATAAAGGTTAAGTGGCTGATGATTACTGACGAGCGGAAACAATAAATTTGTATTATTTCTTTTAAAAAAAAAAAAGAACATACACATAATAACATGCGTTTAATATTTCTGTTTCTTCTTCGTACACTCTCAGACGACTAGTTGAATGTTTTCAAAGAAAGCACTAGTCAACTTGATGCTATGTGCATCTACGTTGAGCTTTTCCACGAATGGTACTGGAGTTGGTCATATGCGCTTTCTCTGTTCCGCATATGCCGGCATCGTTGAAACAGATGTTCAGCAGTCATTTTATCAGTGTCACACATGCGTGGAGGCATATCTGGAGTCATCCTTATATGACCATCAGCTATGCACAATGCTACAATATATGTACGTGGAAGTGAACCTATGTCTGTGAGGCTAATTACATCCTCATTGAGACATTAACTCTTTAAATCGTCCACGCACTTCCTGGGATTTCCCCTGCTGTGAAACTTGTTGAGAACCCAGCATTGCACACTAAGCTTGGAGAAGTCACTTGAGCCCCAGGCATAATTCTTTGGCTTTGACTTGGTCGACTGCATGCAGAAGGATCTCATTATGGGCCCAGTGATTGGCAGGGAAAGCTGAGAAGTGGCTCTGTACAAGACGTGACAATTTCTTGGGAGAGCCCAGAACTAGAGTACAGTATTTTAGCTCTGCATAGTTGGAGAGCCCCCTTGGATGGCTGGGAATGCGCAGGATGCCATGCATTTCTTACTACTAGCTTGGGACCAGATGTGTCGATCCTTTAAATGCAAGCCAAGCTGGAGAAACTGGAGCTCATGACTTCAACTCAACACGCATCGGAATGGCAGAAAAGCCACAGGACAAGCCTAGATCTACAGTGTAGATAATACCAAGGAATTTTCAATTTGGTATTGGCTGCTAAAGAGCAAGAAGCTCAGCAGCTCTAGTTAAATAACAAATCAGTGCCATAGTTTCACTCATCGGTAGTTGCTATCTTTAGCTTCTTGGATAGATGGTATCCCAATCTGTTGTGGTCCGTGCGGAGTCTGAAGATTGCCTCTTGTTCTATTCTGTTGAGCTTGTAAGTATGCATCGTTTTGTGTGTGACCTGGATGTTCTACATCCCGTTTGTTTCTGTATCTGATTCTGATCAAACTCTTTGCCTCCTCGAAAGTTATACTTGCGTCAGGCTGAGGTAGCTTTCCACCTCCCTTTGCCAATCTGTCAGCCGCTTCATTGCTGGGGATGCTACAATGCATGGGATCCATTGGATCCCAACTCTTTTGAATCGTTGACATAGTTTGTTGAGCACTACCCTCAGGTCATCCAGGTCTGACATGCGTTTAATACAGGTAAAGGTAGTCCCATAACAGATACTGCAGTAGGAGAACGAAATGTTAAAGCAGCACTTTTTTATTTTTCCCCTCATTCGTCAACTTGTGCAGCGGAGTGGCTAAGCGGTTCCGGGATCGGAATCTGGTGGCGTCACGTTCCAGTTCTTCTTCTTCGATCCTTAACCACCGACCGTCAAAGCAGTCAGTGGCCATCACGCCTAGTGGCGTCTTGTAGGGCAACAACAAATTGATTCCACTTTGCACGGTCGGTGGCCATCCTTCGTACAGTGCCCCAACTCTGGTTCATTCTTTGCATCTCAGCCTCCACAGTCCTCCGCCAAGTTGTTTTTGGTCGGCCTCTCTTTCGCTTTCCTTCAGGGGTCCAAAGCATAGCTGTTCTTGTGATGGCATCGGGGTCTCTTCTGAGGACATGACCAACCCAGCTCCAGCGTCTGCCAGCTATGATGGTGTGCATGCCAGCTGTAAATGGCGTGAATTCTGCTCTTGAGTTAGGGAAAGAAAATATAGGAAGAACGGAGCTAGACACCCTAACTCATGAAGCTGGGTATAGTACAAGGTATACCCAAGTCACTTCGCTCCTCGACAACATTATCAGTTATACGACTACATATGTTGTTTTTTTATCACCAACTTTTTGTATTCATAAATAGGCTTATATTTACTCCTGTTCTACCTTCACCGTCTTACTTTCTTCCTTTTCCTTCATTTTTTCCCATTCATGCTGCTATCTTTATCTGTCATCTGAGAAGTCGCGTGCCCAAGATCAGAAACAATGAATCCTGCAACGTCCAGATCTTGACCGCTGACTGGATATCTTTACACAGCAGACAACGTGTTTATCTTGGGCGCGTGTACAATCTCAGTATCCCGAGTTCAAGGGTCATCACGAGCCGTAGGTAAAAGATTAGCAATCCTTTATAAGAGTTCCATTTCTTCATAATTGTAATGTTGATGTCGTTGAAGATCGATACTGAATATCTAATTCCAGTAACAGAAATAAAGGCACACCTAAAATCATGTTGAAATCTGGCCAAGTTGACTAAGAAGTGAGATTCACGAGAGTGCACAAATTACAGAGGAATAATTTGTTATCACTTCCAAGCAAAATGTTATACAGGAGAACACTTGAGAGATTAAAGGTGTCTTTAACTCTCCCTTCTATTATGGTCTTCTACAAGGTGTTATGCCTTTTTATGTGGCCAAAGTATTTTAGCTGCCGAACTTTGATCTCCCTCATTAGTTCTATTTTCATACCTATATTTTCTAGGCCCTCCTTATTTGTTTTTTTCTCTTTCCATGAGATGCGCCCCAGTCTTCTATATATCCACATTTCAAGAGCCTCAATTCTTTCTTCCAAATGCTTATACATTGTCCATGTTTCTACACCATACAGAAATGCAGAATATATATAACACTTTATGATTCTCAGGTTTAATTTGTGAGATAACTGTTTAGATGTCAGTATATGTTTCATGTTGTTGAATGTAGCTTTGGCCATTCCTATAGTCTTCTTGATTTCTGTTTCTCTTACAGCCATTTCTAATTGTACTTACTATATAGTGAGTAATGAAAACAACGACATCAATAAACAACAATGGAATCCAGTGGACCCTGACTAAGGTTTGGCTATCTTCGTAGATTTTGTCAATGACCTGACTCTTTACTTGTAACAAGATGCAAGACTAAATTAAAGTGATGAGAAGCCGCAGGAACTGAGTCTGAAATGCAAAGTGAAACATAAATAATACAGCAAATTAAGAACAATATCACACATGAAGAAAGTCTCATAAATGATGTAGAATCTTACCTACATTGTGGCAGTAATAAAGATGCATATTTTACACACACACACACACACACACACACACACACACACACACACACACACACACACACACACACACACACACACAAAATATATATATATATATAAATGCACTCATGCACGTAGAAAAATTTATTCATAATCATCATCATCATGTGCCAGTGCTCCTGTGGTGCTACCACTGCCCAGCGGATCTCCTTGCACGACGCCTGCAACAAATAATTCATGTGCTCTTGCAGCAGTATTTCTGTAGCCTATTTTTTGTACCTGATGAGGTTGCCACTCCATACACAATCTCTTATTTGTCGCATCATACAACCTGCCTGAGGGAGCATTATTTCCGTTTCTTCTATGTCGCCCCAACGAGACCCCCGTGAGCTACGCGAGGGTACTCACGCGCGTATGTCAGTTCATGTAAAACCCCAGATTTATCCAATCAGGCGCTGTATTCTTAGTAGTGTTCCGTCTATGTATTAATAATGCCATCCATGTCATCACATGTCAACTGCCCAATGAGCATAGGCCTTCATCAAACTGTATGCCAGGTCTTCTTTTCAGCTTAAGGTCTTTTCCACGTCTTTTTCCTTCCCTTCATGTATGTCTCCAGTTCTCTTCTCTGTGTGTTCTTTGATCTTCTTCAATCTCTCTTACCCTGGGAGTTCTTGAGTAAGGGCTGCCTAGTTATGCTATTAACAGGTTTTCTCAATGTATGTCAATGCTATATTAATTCCCTCTCAAACCACAGACCGTAAATCATGTTAGAGTTAAATTAAATAATTTAAGAACTTACAATGTTCAGTGGCCTTATGCGTATATTTAGCATTAAATTCAAACTGAACTTACTATTCAAACCTAGCGTGAATGCAATACAACCGTAACTTTCCCATTGATCAAATACAGGCGAACGATACTAGAGTAGCGATATGAGAGACCAATAAAAGAAAGTTGTTGTCCATAAGCTCGTAATCGATTAGTCGTGTCTACATCACACATATTGTGATCTAATACCGTCCAGGACCAGATCGAGATGATGATGAGTGTGTTTTTAATTTTTTAAAATTTAGCGCCCAAGGTAATTGCCCGTTCATGTTTGAGTGTGGTAAAAAGCTCTACGGAGATGCAAGTAGCCGCAAGCTGACTTCTGCTTTCTTTGAAAACATTCAAGTAGACGTCTGAGAGTGTATGAAGAAGAACCTAATGATGACGATTATGATGATGATGATAACGACGACGATTTTTTATGTATAACTTATTTTTGCTTTTGTTTATTAGTATTTAATTTTACAAAATAATTAATAGTAGTTTTATTATTACTATTATTATCAGGGTTATTTTTGTTTATTGAATAGAATCTGACGATATCATAACGAGTGTTTATGGGACAGTCCTCGCAATGAAAATAATGTGGAAGTTATAATATTTCATAAATCAATGGTCTCCCACACTTTCAGTGGCAGTCGTCTGATAAACTTAACTATTTTTGCTAATGTGGGCAGCTTAACGAATGAGAGATTCCATTCAGCGATGCTTCCTATTGGCTCTAGCGGGATGTACCATCGACCTGTCAAACTAGCTCCGCCTACTGGGTTTGAAAAACGTGACAGCATCGTTATTGAAGAATTCCCAGGAAGAAGAAGAGAGAGGGAATCCGTTTCGTCGAGTAAAATTAAGTCAACACTCAAATCTTTTGTTTGTCCAAGCTGAGGATCTCCACGTGGCTTAACGTTATCATTAGGGGCTCGGCTTTTCTTTACCCGTTAAAATCGGAGAGCTATGGTGGCAGAGAAATTTGTACTAAGAAAATTAAGAGACCTCAGAGTAGGAATCAGTTAGAAACGGAAAAGTTAATAATGCAGATAATGAATAGAGCTAAAACGATGTACAAATCGAGAAGTGTAATCAAGTTACAATGATGGAACTTTTAATCAGGCAGGGCAAGTTATATGTACTTGTCACCGAAGGAGCAACACTTTAAAAAGTATGACAAGTTTTACCTGTACGAATATAAAACAATAAATTAATTACTAAATTTTGGACACGTGCGATGTACTTGACAACACACTAACAAACGTCTCATATCTGTTATTTTTTTTGAGCCCACACATGTTTGTAAGGTAGCATTTACCATTAAACAGATATTTCAAAATCAGCCTTTGCTTAGACGGATCTTCAAACCTTTGCANTAACAGGAANTTTATANTAAAAANACAACGACATTTATAATCATTGAGAGCAATTTCCTATAGCGATAAGCGCACTTTTGGTTACACAGCTAGAATTGGTTTATCACCTGAGTACAACAGAAAACGGAAGTGAATCAGAGAATTGGAATGGATTAAGTGTTCGTAAACGGACCGGATACGATATTGAAAGTTTACTAGCTGATATTTTCCGGAAAACCTGTTCAGTATGACGTCACGGCCCAACGATAACACGGGGACAGAAGAGGACGATAACAATAACAGAGGTAAAGTTATTTGTGTGTGTCTGTTTGCCCGTTATTGGTTGTCCGTTCGTTGTTTCTTCTTCTTAATCTTCTTTGTCTTTTTCACGCATGAAGGAGATTGAGATCGCCGCTATTACAGATTGCTTTCTTGCAGAAGGACTTAAGCGATAGTACTTCATATGTTCGTGTAGTGGTGGTTGTTGTAGTAATTTTGTTTCAAAAAGCCGCCTCTAGCCCAATACAAAAGTCTTCGTGTTTGCTTTGTGTGGCCTGAGTGTGTTTTTAATTTTTTTAAATTTAGCGCCCAAGGTAATTGCCCGTTCATGTTTGAGTGTGGTAAAAAGCTCTACGGAGATGCAAGTAGCCGCAAGCTGACTTCTGCTTTCTTTGAAAACATTCAAGTAGACGTCTGAGAGTGTATGAAGAAGAACCTAATGATGACGATTATGATGATGATGATAACGACGACGATTTTTTATGTATAACTTATTTTTGCTTTTGTTTATTAGTATTTAATTTTACAAAATAATTAATAGTAGTTTTATTATTACTATTATTATCAGGGTTATTTTTGTTTATTGAATAGAATCTGACGATATCATAACGAGTGTTTATGGGACAGTCCTTGCAATGAAAATAATGTGGAAGTTATAATATTTCATAAATCAATGGTCTCCCACACTTTCAGTGGCAGTCGTCTGATAAACTTAACTATTTTTGCTAATGTGGGCAGCTTAACGAATGAGAGATTCCATTCAGCGATGCTTCCTATTGGCTCTAGCGGGATGTACCATCGACCTGTCAAACTAGCTCCGCCTACTGGGTTTGAAAAACGTGACAGCATCGTTATTGAAGAATTCCCAGGAAGAAGAAGAGAGGGGAATCCGTTCGTCGAGTAAAATTAAGTCAACACTCAATCTTTTGTTTGTCCAAGCTGAGGATCTCCACGTGGCTTAACGTTATCATTAGGCGGCTCGGCTTTTCTTACCCGTTAAAATCGGAGAGCTATGGTGGCAGAAATTTGTACTAAGAAAATTAAGAGACCTCAGAGTAGGAATCAGTTAAAGGATCAAAGTTAATACATGCAGATAATGAATAGAGCTAAAACGATGTACAAATCGAGAAGTGTAATCAAGTTACAATGATGGAACTTTTAATCAGGCAGGGCAAGTTATATGTACTTGTCACCGAAGGAGCAACACTTTAAAAAGTATGACATGTTTTACCTGTACGAATAAAACAATAAATTAATTACTAAATTTTGGACACGTGCGATGTACTTGACAACACACTAACAAACGTCTCATATCTGTTATTTTTTTCCACAACATGTTTGTAAGGTAGCATTTACCATTAAACAGATATTTCAAAATCAGCCTTTGCTTAGACGGATCTTCAAACCTTTGCATTAACAGGAAATTTATAATAAAAATACAACGACATTTATAATCATTGAGAGCAATTTCCTATAGCGATAAGCGCACTTTTGGTTACACAGCTAGAATTGGTTTATCACCTGAGTACAACAGAAAACGGAAGTGAATCAGAGAATGGATTTAAGTGTTCGTAAACGGACCGGATACGATATTGAAAGTTTACTAGCTGATATTTCCGGTAAACCTGTTCAGTATGACGTCACGGCCAACGATAACACGGGGACAGAAGAGGACGATAACAATAACAGAGGTAAAGTTATTTGTGTGTGTCTGTTTGCCCGTTATTGGTTGTCCGTTCGTTGTTTCTTCTTCTTAATCTTCTTTGTCTTTTTCACGCATGAAGGAGATTGAGATCGCCGCTATTACAGATTACTTTCTTGCAGAAGGACTTAAGCGATAGTACTTCATATGTTCGTGTAGTGGTGGTTGTTGTAGTAATTTTGTTTCAAAAAGCCGCCTCTAGCCCAATACAAAAGTCTTCGTGTTTGCTTTGTGTGGCCTGCTTGGAACAGTCCAGTCAGGCAGCCATTTTCTTTCCGCTCTTTGCATAGCATGGCGTGATGCTGACCACATCTCCCCTATTGTGCCGATGGTCAAGAAAATATGGGCCTAACACCATATTTCTAAAATGCCTCATTGGGTGTGTAACGGGATCCTTTACCTTTACCTTACATAGCATGAAGACCAGACTTGCAGGAAGCCAGCAAAAAGCATTCACATAATTTGGAAGTGGTGGTTTCTGTGGTAGTTCGTTTTACAAGATGAGATTGCCAGCCCCATGCATAACCTGACATTAGTAGCCTTCTACGACTTGCCTGAGATGCAGCAGCCCTATTCTTTCTATGGCTCTCCAGAGACCTCCCCCCCTTCCCCCGGGAACTACAGTATAGCGCAGTAGGTCATTCGTTTCTGCTCCCCAATATCTGACCTCCAGATGTTCCAAGTGGGGGAGGGGGGTTTGAAGAGACTAATATGACAGGGACTACTATTCCGTCAGATATCGTCGCAACGGGCGATTGTGATCTGGCAACCTCACCTCGTAAAGCAAATTGATACAGAAACTACAGCTGAATGAGCGCTTGGAGGTTTTGGTGCTGGCTTCCCCTAAGGCAGAGAGCTTTCTTCGTGGCACCATAAGGAGGGACAAAGGGAAATGATTATGACGATACATTTATGGCCTGAGTATCTATAGGAGCAGCGGACTTCTTCTAGGTCAGGTTGTCTTAACTATTTTTTGTGTGCCATGAACCCCTTTGATTGGCCGATGAAAGCTATGGGTCAATTTAGTTGTCCAATGAAGGCTATGAGCCGCTTTGTCCAATGAAGGCCAAGGGCCCCTTTGTCCAATGAAGGCTATTGAGTTCTTTAATTGTCCAATGAAGATCATAGCCTACTTTAATTGTCCAGTGAAAGCTATGGACCCCTTTAATTGTCCAATGAAGATCATAGCCCACTTTAATTGTCCGGTGAAAGCTATGGATCCCTTTAATTGTCCAATGAAGGTTATAGACCAATTCTTGGAAAGAAAAATGTACACAAAAGCATAGTTACAATGTTTTATTTTAAGTTATGTTAAAAAAAATGCTACAGGTAGTAATTTTAAGCCACCCGTTATCATTCCAATTAGTCTACCTTTAAATTGTTTCCCCTCCATTTTTCCTGTTATTGTGATAATCTAAGTTATCCTCTCGCCATCACGTGACTTGTACGGCTACCCTTTCCTTGTCATTGTTATTATTACATTTCTTTGTTCAAGCATTTTTAAAACCATGTTACAGTTTTTATTTTACCCATTCATGAAATTCTTTGTGTGTGAACCTGTGTTTGAATTAACGTTTTCTTCTTGTCTGTGTGAGTACGTTTTTATGTGTATGTGCGTGTACTTGTTTTTCAAGCGTTTGCACGTTTTTGTGTGACTCCAATATCGTTGCATATACGAATCTTAAACGGCTCATTTAAATTCTGCGCTGTAAACTGTGATATATAAAATTAGGTTACATTCACTCATTTCCGTTTGTACTCCTTACAAAGCTTGGAGCCACTTCTATAGCTGGAAAGAAGCCTGTGCCAAACAAAGCCCGCATGGTCTTGTGGCGATGATTTATGTATCAATGTGTTTTATTTGATGGCGTTGTCAACGCCATGAACAATCAATATATATTATAACAGCTTTTTCTGTCAGTAACGCTAAGGCATGCAACTGTGGTTGAAAGTTAGACATTGATTGTATTCTTTCCCTTATATGGACTCTCCCGAAAATAGTAACACTTATTTGTAGAATGCGCAAATGACGGTGTGCACAAAAATATTTATAGAATGTGTGATCACGTATACACACATTGGGATCCTCGCTGCTGCTACGTAGTTCGTGTACTGTGGTGATGCACCGTGGTTTTTTAATACTTTTGAATAAGTAAAATTGCCGTTAGGTATTGGTGCTTTTGAATTTAATTCCCGTCTTATGACGGGCTTTTACACTTGCATCATATAAATCTCCTAGGACATGCCCGAGGCAAGAGTAGCTCTATTCTTTCTTCATCTCCGCACAGACCTCCGATAATTACCTCATACATTGAGCTTCAATTAAATTAATAATTATAAATGGTCATAAATGTTGTATTCATTTCAAAAGCTTCTCTTCTTCAAGTACCGTGCCTAGTGGCGCAGGAGATCATGTCTCACCACAACTTCCTGTCTCCAGTACAATTTATCAATTCTGTTGTTGACCTCCTTCCATGCCACGATGTTAAACTGTCCAGTATTTGCTATCTTTGTCTTCCTCTATCTCTTTTTCCTCCACTCTTACCTGTTGTTATGATATATTCTCTTACCTGTTGTTATGATATATTCTCTTACCTGTTGTTATGATATATTCTCTTACCCGTTGTTATGATATATTCTCTTACCTGTTGTTATGATATATTCTCTTACCTGTTGTTATGATATATTCCTGCTTTAATCTTCTCATACCATGCCAAAAGAAAGTGGATTGGTTCCTTTTAACTTGAGGAAATAAGTTTCATTTGCGCTATAGCCTCTTTCAGGACATCCTCATTACTCTTTTTAGCTGTCCATAGTATTTTTAACATACTTCTTTAAAACCACATCTCTGTTGCCCCTAGTGCTTTCCTTACTTGTTTACTAACTGTCTATGACTCACTCCCATATGTCAGGATTGGTTCTATATAACACTTAAGAACTCTCTTTCTTACTTGCATCAACATGCAAGGAAAGTACATTCTGGGGAAGCCATTTTCTTTGAGACGAGCATTACGTCTGTCTTTTTGCTATTAATGCTGGGGTCTTTATTTCCACTTTCTGTCACTATTCTATCAACCATTTCCTTGTGATTTCGGGCAATATCAGACGGAGTCCTGTTGGCTAAATTGAGTAGCAGACCAACTGATTTCAATTTTACACAAACGTATGCCCCAAGAGCAGATAGTACAGAAGAAGAAATTGACATATTTTACAATGAACTTGAGATGACATAAGCTTCATGCAGACTAATTATCTGTCTGTTATTCTTGTCTTCTCTGTCTGTCTGCCCAGCTCTGTTGTGGTCATTCTCTTTTCCTCTTGATTGTATTTATATTGTCTTGCCTATTTTAATTAAACTCGGCGTCAGGTTATAATGTATAATATTAAATCAAGTGGCAACAATTTCATTATTGAAAGGGAAATAACTTACGAAGAAATGAAAGAGGCTGTTGTCGGATGGTGAATAGTGATGAGACGTCCGATCAAATGAAGTGTGTAATCGGCGAGGCGAAGTAACTAGCGATTCCTGTGTTTTGAATAATTCAATGTAGAAGATTTAGACTCGCAGTGACACATTCGATTGTGACTTTTCGAATATCATCTAAATTTCGATAAGTACAGTAATGAAGAGCGCTCGATTTTCGAAGTACTTGTAGTTAGATCTCTTTCCTCTCGCAGCGAAGTTTTCTGGCTCAAGGATCGAAACCTGGTAGCGCCACACTCCAATCTACACAGATCTAAATGGGTACACGACCCTGCTGTTGAGTTAAGAAAGGCAAAGGCAGTCAGGAAGGAAACTAGTCACCCCCAACCTCATAAAAAATATGGACCTAGTATGGTGAAGTCTCTAACACTTCACTCTTCTGGGGCACTATCTGCTATACGACAACCTTTATATTTATTTACAGTGAATGATAAAAGCGGGTGCGTAAAAGTTGTTTGTTCTTTTTTTTACTTTACCTGTTTTTAAGTTCACTTTATTACGCAACTCAAGTTAAATGGTAGAATACAAGCCTCGTTTTCTGTCAGGAATGTTCTAATTCAAATAATAATTATTGCATAACGCTATGACCTTTCCAAACCTGAAATAATTGTACGATAGGAACGTTCAGTAAGGCTGCTCACTACTCCCAAGTCAGAAGCGAAGCTTAACAAATAGAGAAATGTATAGCGAAGGTAATTTATTGGTACTTAAAATGAACGCTCCCTTAAGAGTGCAATAAGGGGGAAGTAGCCAGGTTTTTCTATCGTACATAGGGCAAGATATAATCTTTCAGGTGCGTCTGTGTTAATTTGGTTAGGAATCTTGTTTTTCATCACATGCGGAATTTGTTCTCTTGTAATGTTAACCTTTACATGCTCAGTGAATGGTTTAATTTCGTTTGGTTTTTTTTTTTTCTTCTGCCGTCCAACAATGGTAGGAGTTTTTTTTTTTTTTTTAATGTTTTTTACATTTTTTTAACCAGTTTTATGTTACTTCATCTGAGCTTTATATATTAGTCGCGCTTCAAATCGTTGACGCTCAAAAATCTCTATTTTTCACTCAACGTACCGAGATGAAACTATGTTTGCAACTTCCTTTTCTTGATACCTTGCAACTTCTCAACTTTTGGCCAACACTGACCCAAACTACTGTACGTAATAACTAAAACAATGTAGAAGAAGGTGGAAATAACTCATTTGAAGTAAGGGTTTTATAATAAGGGAAATCATGAACTGCGAATATTGTGTGTGTTTCGTGTTGAAATGGTGATGAGTCGATTAAATCCATATGCTTCTTCAAACAACTAGTTAGTGAGTCTTATGTTATGAAAACAGCTGTATGCATGGAGGCATATCTGGAGTCATCTTTATATGAACACTAACTAAGCACAGTGCTATAATATACATTTGTGGAAGAGAACCTCTGTCTGTGAGGCTAATTACATTCTCATTGACTATTGAAATTGTCCACACACTTCCAGGGATTCCCCCTTGTGGTGAAACATGTTGAGAACCCAGCATTGCACACTAAGCTTGGAAGAGTCACTTGACCTAGTTGGCTGCATGCAGGGTATCTGACAATGGGCCATGATGGGCAAGGGGAGCTAAGAAGTGGCTCTGCGTAGGACGTGAAAATTCCTTGGGAGAGTCCTTCTTCTATTTCTTTTTCTCCTTCGTACTCTCAGACGTCTACTTGAATGTTTTCAAAGAAAGCAGTAGTCAGTTTGAGGTTATTTGAATCTCCGTAGAGCTTTTCTACGAAAGGTACTGGTGTCGGCCATATGCGCTTTCTCTGTTCCGTATGTTGGGCAACTTTGAAGCAGATGTTCAACAGTCATTTTATCAGTGCCACAGTTACAATGATCGGTTGTTCCTATCTTTAGCTTGTTGAGATTAGAAAGAAATCTGGAATCTGTTGTGGCCATAGCGTACATATCTGAAGATTACCAGTTGGTTAAAATGTTCTAGTTCATGTTGAGCTGGTACTAAGTATCATTTTGTGCGTGACATGGATGCTCATAAAACTCTTTGCCTCCTAGAAAGTTATGCATGCAAAATGGTGAGGTAATTTTCCACCTTTCCTTTGCCAATAGCAGCATACACAGCATTGCCGTGAATGTCCCACAGACGAGATGGCATCATTGGATCAAAACATTTTGTTCGTTGACATAGTTTGTGCTGCACTATTCTGAGGTTATCCCAGGTCTGTAATATTTTGGCTTTTCAACGTTACAATTACTGGTGCGTCGTCACAAGTAAGCACACTTACACTCTCTGTAAAGTCACCAACTGTCATAGACTTCTGCTGGTTTGTGACAACAGAAACTCACAGTGTTGCTCAACAAAGTTTTTTTTTTTTTTTTTCAAAGATCAATTTCTACCCAACGTCTGATGACACACAGTGACAGAACAATTACATCATACGACAGACAGGTCATAAATACAAGTAAATGAAACAAAAAACAGCACATTTACCATGGTGGTTTTACATCAGATAGATCCTCCCAGACTATAGATTGTTGAAAAACTTTATTAGTTTTCACTAGCTTTGCCCTAAAAGAGGATAGGTAATATGTTTCATTATTCTCAACACTTGATCTGTCTTGCATAATCCTTGCTGGAGTTTATGTACCTTGTTGGTCCCTAGACCCTGACTAGGGCGGGGGGTCTAGAGCAAATCCCTACTTGTTTGTAAGGCTAGATTTCGATATGGCAGTATCAAATCACTCGAACATTAAACAATATTCATACAAAAAGAAATAATTTCAATCTTACCAGATTATGAATAAATAACACAGAATTGCTAGCAAAACTCAGCTGAGCTGCTGGCTATAGTATGGGTCCCTGAATTTATTTCACTTTCTTTCATATGGAAATCACCACACTTTAAAATCTGTGTCTATCACTGAACAACTATTGAAGAATGGCCCCACTTTCGCGTCTGAGCGCTAATGATATGATTGTCTGTGGCCAATCACTGCCTAGGTTTATTTAATTTCAAATTTCCTACCCTGGATTTCAGTCATGCGGTTCAGTCAATATCATAATGGTTATCTGTTAGTCTGTCCGTCTCTAATTGTGTTTGTACAAAACGGTACTCATTTTAAAGAAACCTTTCCTTTCTCCCCTCCAAAATCATTTGTCGTCTCTGAAGAAATTAAAATCAATTTAGAATGAAGCCACCACCAATATCCCTCTTCCTCTTCCATACTACGTAGATTTGAAATCACCTGCGTCTCAAGGTATGTTTTTTTTTTGTAGAATTAGCGACACTTTTAGATTCAATATTCTGTCGATGATGTGAATAACATCTTTTAATTTGAATGTTCTATTTTCTGTTGCTACCTGTTCCTTAATTTTAGCCCATACTAATTCTATTGGGTTTAAGTGAGAATGGTAAGGAGGTAATCTTAAACATCTGTGACCATGTTCATGGATTGCCTTGTCTATGGGAAATATCTTTGTATGCTGTGTCTTTTTTACAATTCCAAGTAATTCAGGTTCATGGACATTTCGTTGAATGGAATGTTGTTTATGGTCAGCCAAATCTTTATTACATCTTTAATACTTGGTGAATTAGAAACTTTATCTTCTGGTGCCACAACGTTGTGATATGAGGCATTGTCCATTATCAAACACCACGGTCTATCCAAGGAAGGAAGTACATGATTCACAATCCAATCTTGAAATATCTTGCCATTCATCTCTGCATGGTAATCCCTATTATCTGTGGATTTTGAAACAAATATGAGTTCAGTATTATTTAGAAGCCCATGATGGCTGCTTCCTGGATGTGCAATTATTAGGCGCTGTCCTTTGCTGCTTGGTACTAGTCTCTTAGTTGTTCCATCAGATGATTGCCATTCTCGTTCATTACTGTGGTGCGCATTGATCCAAGTTTCATCTAAATACACAAAATCATAACAATCTCTTCTCATTTCTCTGACCTCGCGTAAATATTTGCTTCTCATTGCAACTATATGAGGCTTCTCACAAATAAGGTTTCTACCACCAACATTTTTTCTAAAAGTGAATCCCAAACTCCTAATAGTCCTCCATAGCGTAGATTTGGAAATATCAATGTCATTATTCTTTCTTAACCAAATTTTCAATTTCCTTAAAGTCACTGCCTCATTATTGTGAAACATATTGCAAATTTCTCTGCGGATCAATTCTCTGTCAAAATTATCCACCACTCTTGGCCTAATTTTCGTGTGCAAAACACTGGAATTAGACATTTCAGATGTCGCTATCCAGCGGTGCAATGATCGTTTGCTTATCCCCAAGGCGTGAATACTCCTCTTTTGTGGGTTTTAAATAGAATGATATAGTTTTCCTCGAGTATCTTCATTGCAGAAATACTTTAAAATCCTATTTGTGATTTGCTGTAATGTCATAAAATGTACTCGCAGACTCATTTTTCCTTCTTAACCACACAATAATTGTTGTAGACACACCTCTGATTGACAATGTGTGCGTTGCACCGGATATAAACTGTTTTATGTTCAAGAAGTGCGATTTCACGCAGTTTCACTAAAAAATCATGCCAATTGCTTGATAAACCAAAAATGTGCAAATGAGGTCGTATAATTTACTGTAGACATTTCAATATGTGTGCGTGTGATGTGTGTTGGCAAGTAGGATTTTATATTATATCGCAAAGAAACGAAAATTGAAACCAATGGCCGCATTTTAATGAAAAATTTAATTCATAGGGTCTATACCATTTCAAATTCACACACAAAATTTCACTTATATGCGTTATATATTCGCTGAGATATAGCATTTTGAAGTTGGGCAAAGCTAGTGAAACGTGCTATAGTGTAAAAGCCCGTCATAAGACGGGAATTAAATTCAAAAGCACCAATACCTAATGGCAATTTTACTTATTCAAAAGTATGTTTAAAAACCACTGTGCATCACCACAGTACACGAACTACGTAGCAGCAGCGAGGATCCCAATGTGTGTATACGGGATCACACATTCTATAAATATGTTTGTGCACACCATCATTTGCGCACTTTTCTTTGTCGAGTGTTACTATTTTCGGGAGAGTACGGTACATATAAGGGAAACCATACAATTAATGTCTAACTTTCAACCAAAGTTGCATCCCTTAGCGTTAGTGACAGAAAAAGGTGTTCGTATATTGATGCATTGGGGTCGCTGATGAGACAAAGAATAGGACTACCTATCCTTCAGGCATGTCGTACAAAGCGACTAACATCAGGTTGTGAGTGGGGCTGGCAACTTTATCATGTAAAACTAATTGCTGCACATACCACAGAGTGGTTAGAGCGCTCGACTCTCTCAGCAAAGGTGCTGGTTCGATTCAAGATATCGACACGCTCCAGTCTACCTAGCTGTAAATTGGTACCTTGCTTTGCTATTGAGTTAGTTAAGGAAAAAGCAGTGAGGAAGGGACTGGTCATCCTATCTCTCGAAGCTGTACCTAGTGTTGTGGAGATGAGCTTATTAAGACTTCACTCCCCTACTATGAGACTACCTTTATACAGGTATCACAGCTGCATGAGCACATTAATGATTGGTACAGGTTTCCTGCACGGAGACCAGCTGCAGTAGTCGTTCCATGCTCTATAGGGAGCGAGAAGAAGAATGTTGATGATGTGCACTAAACAGCAGAAAATAAAACGTTCCAACGTTCTACTGCATAATGATAGGAAACTCTAATCATAGCGTTATAACAGGAATAAATGTGATCAACAGAAATGATTCTCCATCAGACAACTGTTTCGGCTCATTTATCTTTTTTACACTCTAAGGATGTGGGCACTTAGGCACTTTTGGTCATGACTCCAAAGTGTCCAGCTGCGTAACTACCACCCTGGTGGACAGGCCACGTCCAGGGGGCCACAGCACCGAGTGCGCCTTTGAAAGTAGTGATCGACCCTTGCCTTTATATACATCCTGGCCTTCATTGCATTAGAGAATATATAGAGATCAAAATAAGAAAATTCCGAGACAGAAATCAGAATCTTCAATTCAAATTTCAATTCATTCCTTTTGTGTGGCTCTGAAACATGGAGAACAAAAAAAAAATATTGACGTGGTAAGATAAAATCACTAAAGCGGAACTAATTACAAGAAACAGGCAAGTGTCAGTGAAACAAGAGATGAGAAGAAGAAGCTGGAGATGGAAGGGACAAACACTGAGGAAACCAATGACAGCATTACAGCATAAGTTTGTTGATGTCCTACATTCATTGGGAAGCTAAAGGGGGATACATGTTACATTCATTATGAACTGAGTCTAGATTAAATATGAGTTGGGGTTCGATGAAATGTGAGCTGGGGTTTGATGAAATATGAGCTGGGGCTTGATTAAATATGAGCTGCGATAAGATTGAATATGAGCTGAGGTTTGATTAATTATGAGCTGAGATAAAATTAACTATGAGCTGGCGCTTGATTTTATATATATGAGGTAAGCTGGGTTAAATATGAGCTTTGGTTTGATTAAATATGAGCTGAGATTATATTAAATATAAACTGAATTTAGATTAATATGAGCTGAGGTTAGATTAAATATGAACTGAAATTAGATAAATATGAGCTAAGATTAGATTAAATATGAACTGAAATTAGATTATTATGAGCAGAGGTTAGATTAAATATGAACTGAAATTAGATTAATATGGGCTGAGATTAGATTACATTTGAGCTGGGGTTTGATTAAATATGAGCTGGGGTTTGATTAAATATGAGCTGGGGTTTGATTAAATATGAACTGACCCTAGATTAAATATGAACTGAAATTAGATTAATATGAGCTAAGGTTAGATTAAAAAGGAGCTGAGGTTAGATTAAATATGACCAGACGCTAAATTAAATATGAAATGAAATTAGATTAGTATTAGCTGAGTTTAGATTAAATAAAAGCTGAGGTTAGATTAAATATGAGCTGGGGTTAGAATAAATATGAGCTGAGGCTAGATTAAATATGAGCTGAGATTAGATTAAATAAAAGCTGAAGCTAAATTAGATATGAACTGAGATTAGATCAAATATGAGCTGAGGTTAGTAAATATGAGTTAAAATATTAAATATGAGCTGGGTTAGATTGAATATGAGTTAAAATATTAAATATGAGCTTAGGTTAGATTAAATTTGAGTTGAATAGTTAAATATGAGCTGAGTTTAGATTAAATATGAAGTGAGGTTAGAAGTGAGGTTATATTAAATATGAACTAAGTGTTGAGAACTATTATCAGGGCTTGTTGATCCCCAGTTTGCTGAGCTTCCAGTTTAGCTGAGAACTCCCTCTCTCTCAGTTTGTTTGATTGATACTAGTATTTGTACACTGTGTTGCCGCAAATACTGATTACACAGCCCTACAAACAAAAAACAAATTTTTGGTGCCAAACATTTTACTCTTGATTGTACATAAATGAGGCCTGCTCAATCCAAATATCACATTTACGTGTCTGTAGAAAGCTCTAGTTTTTGAGATACAGACATTTTTGTATTTCATTAATACAGGGTGACCCAAAAAAAACGGGCCTTTTTTAGATTTTAAGCCACTGCATGCATGTTAGTATGCTACTTATTTTATTACACTTCTAACAGAGAATGGCATCATCTTCAAGAAGAGCATGTTTTCTTTCACCGCATTTATTTTGTTATATTTGTGAAAAGTACACTTTCAGAGAAGAACATAGGAAGCATATTACTGTTTTTGTGAAAAAGGCATACTTTGCTTACTTTAAAGTAAAACTAGGTGACCAGGACAAGTCTTGGGCTCCTCATATTGTTTGCAAAACATGTGTTGAACACCTGCGACAGTGGACTTGTGGGAAAAGAAAATTTTTAAAATTTGGAATTCCAAGAACCACTATGATGACTGTTATTTCTGTGTTGTGAATATTAAGGGAATTAATGGAAAAAAATCACAAAAAAGTAGAAATATCCAGATTTAGATTCTGCTAGGCGACCTGTTCCACACGGAGATGACATACCAATTCCAACTTTCAGTCAGATTTCGGATTCCCTGCTAGAAGATGAGACAGCAGTGGCATGTGGAACGACAAGTGACAGTGATAGTGATTTCGAAGATGATTTTTCAGATGCTCAACGCTTCGACCAGCTTGAACTAAATGATCTAATCCGAGATCTATATCTCTCCAAGGAATCTTCAGAACTTTTGGCTTCAAGATTGTAAGAACAAAAATTACTGACTGCTGAAACAAAGGTTACATTTTATCGCAGCAGAGAGCAAGGTTTTATTCCATTCTTTTGTAAAGAAAACAACCTTGTGTTTTGTACTAATGTAGGAGGTCTTGTTAAGAAAATGGGTGTAAGTTATACACCAGATGAGTGGCGACTTTTCATTGACAGCTCTAAAAGAAGTTTGAAGGGTGTTCTCTTACACAATGGTAACCAATATGGCTCAGTTCCAATTGCTCATTCTACTACAATGAAGGAGGAGTATGCTACAATAAGCACAGTTCTGGAAAAATTGAAGTATTTAGAACATAACTGGATAGTTTGTGTAGATCTTAAAATGATGAACTTCTTGCTTGGCCAGCAAATGGGATTCACCAAATATCCATGCTTTATATGTTTGTGAGATAGCAGGGCAAAAGATATGCACTGGACAAAGAAACAGTGGCCGTTGAGGGATGAATTTAAAGCTGGAGAAAAAAATATTGTCAATAAGCCTCTCATTGATCGAAAAAGAGTTCTACTGCCACCATTACGTATAAAGCTTGGCTTGATGAAGCAATTTGTTAAGGCACTGAACAAAGATGGTACCTGTTTTAATTACTTATGCAGAAAGTTTCCAGAATTGAGCATAGACAAACTTAAAGCTGGAATTTTTGATGGACCTCAAATTAGAAAGTTAATAAACGATCCAAATTTTATTGATTCCATGAACAAAACAGAGTCCACAGCCTGGTCATCATTTGTTTTAGTTGTGCAAAACTTTCTGGGTAACTTTAAAGCAGACAATTATTCTGAATTAGTTGGAAACATGCTGTCGAGTTTTTGTGAACTTGGATGCAACATGAGCATAAAATTGCACTACCTCCATAACCATTTACATTTATTTCCGGAGAATCTTGGCGACTTTAGTGAGGAGCAAGGTGAAAGATTTCACCAAGATATAAAAACAATGGAAGAGAGATACCAGGGACTTTGGGATGCCCACATGATGGCAGATTACTGTTGGACCCTTAAGCGTGACTGTCCGGGCATATCACATTCCAGGAAGTCGTCGAAAAGATCCTTTTTGCGTGTTGACTAAACAAGTGCTAGTGATAAAGTTTTATTACATTTTTGGTAATATATGCACAGTAATTACATATAATATGAATGCAGACTAAAGTCAAAATGCCACTGATAGCACCTAACTCTAGGATTGTACATAACAATTGCCCTACTAATATGATCATTCTTAGTTATCTCAAAAACTAGAGCTGACAGAAAAAATATGATTACATTTTTGGAATCAGCAACCCAAAATTACCCAAGAACAGCTATAAAATTTAAGGCACCAAAATGTGTGTATACCAGTGTTATTTATTACAGATAAAAGTTCTTGTGACATTATTTGGGTCGATCTCTGCTTAACTATTGCAGTACTCATTTTCAATTGAAGTGAGGACTGATTACCTGTAATTTCCGGGTCGCCACCTTTTTCCTTCTCTGCTTTGTAGCAGATATTTTGTATTTTCAAACATTCTTACACTCCTCTCAGTGATAAGTGTCTGTTTGGTTACCCGTTCCTCCCTGCTGACGAAGGAACAGATGAGATAATATTGATCGACAACCATGTTGGTTAATCTCGGGTGTGGCCGACATCAGACTACAGATTAACACTAAAATCGCCCAACGCATTTGCTTAATCGCTGATAAGGCCAGGGTGCGTTCTTCGCCAAGATAGTAATACGCTGAAAGTTTGATAGCCACTACGGGGAGACACCTTATGGACAGACATGAATGACATAATCATTTCCTGTCCGACTTTCACGAACAGATTACTTTATGGGAAAGTAAGATATTACATCTTACACACATTGCCGAGAGAGTGTACGGACGTGTCAGTTCCATATATGGGAGAGGTGACCTTTTGCATCACGCACATTATTTCAGGTGGAAATAATTTTGAAATTACCCCACCTAAAAACGCATGTTTGAAACGATTGGAGCCCTACTTAGCATCGTAACAAACAAATGGGAGGGAAAGAAGAGTGAATATAACCTGACACGTTTCAGTTTTAAGACACTGTGAGAATCGTTTGCAAAGAAGACCATCAGACTGCCAGAGTTATAATCAGATTTCATATATATCAGACTGGACTTTGTGGAACATCTTGAAGGACTTAAAGAGTCCAGGAAAACCATTTTAATAAAGCATAACCGGAAATCTGAGGAAACTAAAACACACGGAGTCATAGTCGGAATCCATTGTTAACATAACAACACCCCAGAAATGTGTAAAAAGTCATCTGCTAGTGCCTTAACTTTATTCCTCTGAACAACAGTCTGTGAGCCAAGACTGGCTTGGTGGTACCAGTTGCGGGTACTAATCTCTAGAACAAAGTGAAGGTAGAAGAGGACTGACATAGACACTATGATCAGAGGGTCTTAGAGACGCGGGACCAGCTTTGCAGTTACTCCCTGATCTTACTTGGAACGTGCTGCGCCTTTAATCTTGACGAGAGACGTGAGAACTCAAGTGACCTATCTGCATAGAACCCAAAACCCAGTGGGAGCAGAACCTACCATTTGCAGCTAAGTCAAAGTTAAAAGCTGCTAAGTGACTTTCTTTCATAAAACACAACCAGCATACGATGATGAATATTTTCTGTTAAAACATTATTCAATTTTTTTAAACTGTTAAACTTAGTTGATTATTTAATTTGTTATTTGTAAATATACAAATTAACGTTAATTTAATCATTTTGAATTTACTGCATGTTTGTCTCAGTCAATTTACGAAAAACACTCCAAACAGAGCTATGCCATAATAAGAAGAATTCCACTGAGTAAATCAGGGTGGGGGCTTGAACGAGATGAAACTAATAATTGCTTAATTCTTCATAAATGGCGGCGGATCGGATATAAGTTAACAATTGCCCTGCCCAATGCAGCATAGTTCTTGACTTCTGAAATGTCTTATGAAAACTCCCTTGAGATAGAAGCATCATTATTCTTCTATCTCCAACTCTGCCAAGAGTAATCTTGTTCAAAGGTAGACACCTTTGAAGACGCATTTTAGATACTCTTGAGTTTTGGCCACTGTTGGACCACTACTGCAAAGCAGGGGAGGTGATTCATGACAGTTCTCAACACTTCGGGTTCTGGTTATTAATATTATTATATTGTTATTCTTAACCAAGTGTCTTTAGAAAGATACACACAACGAAACAACTTGAAATCGATAACTCAACCAATTTCAAATAAATCCATTCCAACTCCGTTGTGGACGGTTTATAAGGTTTAATACATAGACTGTTCCAACACGTGAGACAAAAACTTCAATTTAGTTTGGCAACACTATGAGTCATAGTACTTCTTCAATTATACGTTAACAAGCACCATCATAGTGCTGTAATTACATTTACAGTATATGTTCTGCTACACACATAGTTTATATTCTTCACATTAATAACTTTAATACTGGTACAATACTGCACATTTTCCATTTATCTGCTTTAGTATAAATATTTTCTTGCCGACGTATTTTATTTCAAATTTACTCATTAATCCGTTTAGTTTGACTTGCTAATTCATTCTAAAAAATGCTACTTCTTAGCCAATTTCGGCATCACATTAACTTTGACTATTCTTGGATCCATATTATCCGTCGCTTCACAAACGCGATTACATCTATGGACACACAGGTCCGATATTTCTATTATCCAATATTTATAAGTGGCAATGGCCACGCTTCTAGGAACACAAGTAAGTGGTAAAAGTACTACACTAAGATTTATACATCTTATCAGCCCGAAGAACGGAGCAGACTCCTTGTAACTTGGTTTTACGGAAGATCATACTTCGCGTATTACGTCCTAGCGTGTCTATGATTGGGATGCTGAATGGTGCAATCACCCTTGCCAAAACCAAAATAACCAAAATGAATACACACCACAAAGCAATCCTCAACATCAACCCCCCACTCGTTCCCGAGCGTGACATCTGGGTCGCGCTAAAGTACGGTTGGAGATAACAATAAAGACACCAAATTTTAATTTTAATAAACATATTAGCATTTATAATTGGAATTGCACGTGTAATATGGAAAACAGGTAATAATAATCATAAAAAATATGGAAAGATAGTGTTAAACTTCAAGTCCCAAAATTAACACAGGCGCCTTAGAAGTTAACTAACACTATTCTACTCTTCGAAGAGCAATTAATGTTCATGGAAAGTGATGCCAACAAAGTCCCCACTGGTCTCATGCAAAGCGTTGAAAAAAACAACTGTTTGTAGATTAAATGTACTACACAGCACCATGAAATGGTTAGTACGAGTAATAACTAACTGTCAGTAACGTTGCGAGATAGAATATCCTCCAGAACGTTTGCATCACCCTTCGTAGGAACAATTTTAAAGGAAAACTCTTAAGACAAGGAACCAGCGATGAATTCTCGGGTTTTTGAGTGATCTAGTAGCAATGAGTGTGTGGTGGGTTTGATGTTATAAGTATTAGTTATTGTTATTATTTGTCTACAGAGTGAGGTCAAGCTATGTAGGTCCCTGAATATAATGATGGAACAATGATGTACTGTCAGAGTACCTATCTGCTACCACCCGGTGATCTCACTCTGCGAATATTTTACCTATTTATTTTATTTGACTGGTGTCTATGGGAATGAATGTATGATGTGATGTTGATAACATACATACACAACTGTAACTTAAGATAAGAAACTCAAGTAAAACAATTGTTAACTTTTTTTAAAATTAATCTTTTGTACAATTTTATTCTCCTGCTCCTCAAATTCTTTTGGAACAGGAGTAAAATTCAAAACAATTAATAAAGGTAGTTTTATCTATCAATATGTATATACAGTTAATTAAATAGGCAGGACTTCTTGTCCATACTAAGAGTTTAATAAACAAATTCTTATAATGTATCAGTTTTTTGACTAACTGATGTCTTATACTCTATCACTAGTAGGAGAGACATCATGTCACTCGAAATGTATTAATGAAATAAGTGTGGAGAATAATTTAGAATAATAAGCCATAAGCCCAAACAACAGGGCTTAACTTCTGGTCTGGTTGAAATTGGAAATCGTCCTGATGATACTGCCCACTCTTCTTCACAAGAGGGTCTCCTGGAGTAAATACGTAACTCGCTGAAATTACTGCCCACTCTTCTACACAAGAGGGTCTCCTAGGAACATCTGATATCTGGTTGCGTCAAAACATACACCAGACAGAATGCCTAGTGTTCAGCCTCTCCAGTTATATTTCACAGGAAATTAGGCGATTCAACCCTGCAACAATGAAGTAATGCCTTCCTAAATATATTTTATAAATATATCTCCACCTTTTACAATTTACACATCATCAAACATTTCTCGTGATCAGCAACCATTGCTAATCCATAGCTTCAGTCTCTAACTTTATGTGACTGCATCACCCTCAATAGGTATCTGCTCTTCAGTTAGGGATACAATCATCTTTTTGTTGCTTTCTGACTATTAATTTATTTTCTTTTTTAGAATGACATCATATGCTTTGTCCAAAAGTTTTTGGACGGCTGTGATCTGCAAAATATTGCCAGTAGCTTTCTGGTCTTACAAGTTAATTCAATGTTATATCAATTATCAAATACAATTTTTCTTTTAACTGCTTCTCCAATCTGCCTTAGGCATGCATTTGCTCCATAGGCTGTCATATGCTTCCAAAATGGCTAAGTCGTACCACCTAAGATTTTTGTTATGCTACATAATTTTAATAAATCATTTCTTACCGCAACATCAATGAAATAATACACAAGGAATAGATTTGCTAGCAATCTTAGGCACAAATTTAGATTGCCGTCGTGTCCAGACTGCAGAAACTTTTCTTGTAATACTGCACTTCTGGTGTCAACCTTTCACTTGGTATTATATTTGATCAAATGGCGCTCTAAGCTTGGACCCTATCACTATTATTAATCTACTTGGCCAATGGAAACTGTTCATCCGAAATTGACCCTCTTTTTTGAAAAACCCCACCTTGTTTTATCAATACGTTTGCTTGTCTGATCCTACTATTACTATGTAGAAAAAAAATGTTCGCGTGGCTAACACATCTGCAGTTTCTTCCCCCCCCCCCCCTCTTTTCTAACTATGGGGGTGCCCAATCAAATCCAGTCAAGAATATTTGACTGCAGCGGACAATTTTCAAAACTGAACCAGCGTGGGTTTTTCGGTGTGTCTGCTAGTCTGTCTCACTTCTACAATATCTGGGTTATTTACGGATCAATTTTAAATATTAAAACTGATTATTAAACTGCTTGTTAGCATCTATTATTCAATCTAAGTTTTATTTTCTTCTTTATCATCGTTTCCATTTTTGTACTTTTTCCTTTTTATTATCATGGGCTCTTTTCACTGTGCTAACATATCAGGGAAAGCAAGGTTCTAAGTCCCGATAAGTTATTATATGATATTATATTAAACAACAATACTCTATTGCCAAAATATTTCTTTTATTTACTCTCTTTCGTTTTTATGAAGAAATACATATTCTTAGTTTCACTTTTGCACAATGCAGTTGAGTTCAAATTTCCAAGTAGACGCTATTTTATCCTTTTTACAATACACCACCGTTTTCCCTTCTCTCTAAGCACGCGACAGTTGTCTGTTAAACTTCCGTCTGAAGAAAGAAAAGTGAGAGGGTGCGGGCGGGTTAAGATTTTTCTATACTCAGTTGCTGGGTACCTTGGACACGATACAAGCGGCGTAGTTATTTATAGATTTTGGACAGTAGCTTTTTTTCTTTTTCTTTTTCCCTCCTATACTTCTATACTCTTCTGATACTAAGGGTGCCTTGGCCGCTTGACAATTCATTCTAACTTTACTTTTAAAATTTAGGGCGGAGCTACCAAAAGCTTGTACCTTAGGCAAATAATCCATACTTTCAAATGCAGCGCGGATCGCTGACAAAAAGTTGTGGCTTTGCCTTATTCATATATTGTCCAATTTAAAATAACCATAGTAGCAAAATCCATAGAATAATATTTTATACATAATTTGAGGAGGGGGGTTCAAACTGACATTATCACAGAGTGTGAGAGGGCTATGGTCCGTCTGCAAGTAAAAATGCGTGCCGATTAAATATCTTGATAATTTTGATAGGCACCATACGACTGCCAACATCTCTCTCGCGCCTGCGGCGTATTTGGTCTCAGCCGGAAAATGTTTACTACTCACGAAGAAGCATGGATGAAGCATATCTCTCTCCCACTGCATCAGACATCCCCCAATGCCACACTGTGAAGCGTCAGTCCTAAGTGGAAAGGAGCGCCTGATATTAGGTAACAATAGAATTGGTGATTTTGAAAACAACAGCGCACTTATCGTCCCACACAATTGTATGTGGACTACCCTTTCATGTCAGTGACGACAAAGGAGCAGCAAGAGTAGTGAAGTCGTGAATGAATTTACGATATAAGTTGATGAGACCTAGCAAACTCCGTTGTGGACGGTTGATAAGGTTTAACACATAGATTGTTCACTGGCTTCCTAGCTCAGTGGTCTATGGTTCGATCCCCAGATGAGGTGGGATTTTTTTAGGCCGCAAACTGCTCCTGGGTCGACCCAGCCCCAATTGGGTACCAGAGCAACTTCCGGGAAGGTTAAGCCGCCAGCGTGATGCTGACCACATTACCCCTAGTGTGCTGATGGTCAAGAAAATATGGGCCTAACACCATAATCCCAATATGCCTCAATGGGCGTGTAACGGGATCCTTTACCTTTTTTCTTACATAGACTGTTCCAACACGTAAGACAAAAACTTCAATTTAGTTTGGCAACACTATGCTGTCATGAAATATTCTAATCCACATATATAAATTATTAGGTAAATATAAAGCCTAACAAATAAAATTAATAAAGAGAAGAGCAATGGGAAAATGACAGTGCTGTCACAAGGAATGTACTCGAAATCCCCCTTGTTTTCTGCTTCGTCTGCAAATTGTAACGCTTTCACGTTGATAGTAAAAGCTTACTGTGTTATACCCGCTTTCTTCAATGAAACGTGTGCTGTATTTCTTTGAAAAACATTAAGAGGCAGACTGCGTAATGACCTAAATTTTAAATTCCATTCATGTCTTTTTCTACATTACGTTACCAAAACGAACGAACAGTTGGACTAAAGGATAGCGAGAAGGGAGAGGAAGCCGAACACTAAACACGCTTCGCGCGATACGCAAATGCTGCCATCACGCGTGTAAGTCTACATGCACTAATTTTTTTTCAGACGGACAGTGATAAAATACACTACCCTTTCCCAGAGTTAGGTTTATAAATCATAACAGACTCTTATTAGAAAAGATAACAATAGATGGGTTTACGTTTGAACACATAACAGTACCCAGACAGCATATCTTCGAAACAGGAGGTAGAAGAAATTGCATATTTTGAACGCAGCCACGTAGCTCCTTTAAATTAGTAATTTTGGGTTCCTTAGGGCTTGCTGACAAATAATATGTAAAACGTTACGCAAATAGTCCAGGAATTAATAAATTATACCCAAAATAAAATATTGGGGGTGCCTGACAGCATAAAATCATTTCTGCTCATAAGATTTTTTTTTAACGTGTTTGAAAAAAATTTACGTTACAGAAATAGCCTACCATGTAAACTTCAAATTGATTGGAGCGCAACAAATGAAAGCCTAACCACGATTGGTCGGGCTATAAATACTATCTTGGTTGTTAGGGGAGACGGGAAAAGATAACATTTTTTCAAACACTTGTCGAAACGTGGCTCATTGGCCAGTCTCGCTGATATACACACTTGGGAGCGTTAGTTCGAGACCACTTGTTTAAAATACACTTGATAAAGCATCAGTGCGTTGAAGCCAGCATATATTTGGCGCAATAAAAGCCTGGAACATAGGCAGATGGAAGTTTGTGCCAGTTTGTGCCAGAATTCATTGCTAATCAACGTATCTGTGTTATTCGTATGAATTGTGGTAAGCTTGAACCATTCAATATCTTTTAATGAAAATTGAATGTGAATTGTTGATTTATGCCTGTATATATATGTGTAGTTCAGTGGCAAACGTGAGGTAAAGCCTAAAATGCTCCAGCCTGAACAGAGGGTGTCGGAGAGAAGTAAAACGGCATGGAATGGCCAAATAGTACACTGACACCTGGATGATTGACTAGAAAGAAATAATGCTGGAAGTGCAGAGGCGTAGTAACCATTAAGAAGGGTAATACTGGAATAAAGTATTTCAAATGAAGCTGACTGTTGGCCTAACGCTCTGAACGCAATGTTTGTGCTGTATTGTGATCAGTGTAAAAAAGAATATAAATTAGTTATGAAGTAGAAGGTACATCCTTCTTGATTTCAGGGACAGTGGTCTTGATGGTACTGAGCAGCATCTGGTCAGAGATTTGCTGAATCCAGAGTCGGACAGCATACTCCTTGGTCTTTTTAGCTATCAGTGAGGTGTCTCCTGAGCCCAGAGGAGAATTCGAGCAGAGGAGTCCTTTCCTGCCGCCATCACTCAAGATAAGCAGAGTTGGCCAGCTGAGCTCAACATTATGTCCCCTCATCTTGAAATAACTTTATAAAAATACTATTCAGAGGGGAATTTACTTGTCTTAAAATCAGGAACTGTGAACATCTCCAATACTGGTCCCTAAAGACAAACTATTGAAGTCATGATGACAAATACCAACAGAGCTTGAACAAAATAAAACCAGTATTACCTCATTTTACTACTACACAACTGACACACATAGAACATTTGTAATAATATATGTCACTACAATATTCATATTAAATACATTCTGTACATAACTTGTAATTTAAATTGATTGTGATTCCTGGTTCCCTTGTAGTTGAATCAGGACACATATTCATTCATGCTAGTAATGAATACATATTGTTATTTGAACCGTTACGAGTGACTTCTTTAAGCTATTCTCATAGAGTGTTATATGTATGTGAGTGTCACAGTGTTGTTAAGAGTAGTGGATTAAATTAAATTGTTTATCTGTCTGTTGTTGTGACTTACACTTCACCATACTCATACCCTAGACACATAACGTAGCATCACACTATTCCAGAATAATTCTGACTGAGATAAGAGATATGTGGTAGCAAGTAAGGTTATCTATAATACACTACTTTTAATAGATATAGATACCTTCACAGCTGATCTCAGTCAGTACACTAAGTCCCCTATAAATATTTATAACATCCCACTTCACCACATATATTGGGGTCTCGCTCTTGGGATTTTGAATCTTTAACTATTAAAAATATTGGGGGTAATTCACTTCAGGGAATATAAGAATTAAAAGGTATCCTTGGGTGGAATTAAATAAGGTTGAGCTCACGGTGCCTGTGTTGTCCATTAGAGATTGAATTGTTGGTTAGACATTGTATAAATTTACATAATAGACAATGGCGGACCTGGCCAAATTTCGATCTGCTGCGGTTCAGACTGCAAAAGAGTTAGGATTAGATGGGCAAGTTATGGTTGCCTATGTCACAACGGAATGTGACAAATTTATTGAACGCGAAGAAAGAAGATTAGAAAAAGAAGCCGAAAGAAGGTTAGAGGCTGAAAGGGAAATTAAGAAGTTACAATTTGAAGCTGAGGCTGAGACTAAGAGGTTGCAGATTGAGGCTGACAAAGAGGCTAAAGCATTGGAAGCCGAGGAAAGAAGACAAGCTGCAGAAAGAGAAGAGAAGAACTTAGCTGCAGAAAGAGAAGAGAAGAGATTAGCTGCAGAGAGGGAAGCAGAAAAGGAGGAGAAGAGATTACAAAGGGAACATGAGTTACGACTAAGGGAGTTTGAGTTTCAAGGCCATGCTCCTGAAAATGGTGCCAGTCCCTTTGCCTCTGATGCTACGGTTACTCAAGGAGCCTCAATCTCAGCTATGAACTTTCATTTAGATCATTTTGTTGAGAAAGACGATGATATTGAGAGCTATATAAATAGGTACGAACTATTAGCTACCACGTATGGGTTAGAGAGAGAAAGGTGGAGCTTAAAGTTATCTCAGGGACTTCGTGGGGCAGCTTATGAAGTTTTTGCAAAAATGAGCAGAGGTGATCAGGAAAATTATGACATGCTAAAGCAGGCTCTTTTGTTAAGGTATGAAAAGAATGCAGAGTTTTACAGGAAAAAATTTAGGAATGCTAAACTACTGTCAGGTGAAACCTATCACCAGTTCTCTGCACGAATCGAGACATACTTGGAGAAATGGACTTCTCTGGGGAAAACCCAAGATCTTAAGGAAATGGTCCTTATAGAGCAACTAAGAGAGTCCATGGCTCCAGACCTGAGAAAGTTTCTCATGGAACAAGGTGCAGAGAGGCTGGGTGAGTTGCTAAATGTTGCTGAAAGGTATCAAGCAGCTCAAGCAGAGGTAACAGGTAATAAAAAGAAACAGGTGGATAACTTTAGGGCACCACAGAACTTTAATAAATTTGATCCTAGGGATCAAAATAAAGGTAAGCACCAATTTGATAGGCCACGGTATGAAAATAAAAATAAAGTCCCACAATTCGATGAAAGGAAATATGATGAAAGAAAATCTTTCAACCAAGGAAAAAGGTGGTGTAAAAATTGTAAGATGAACAATCATGACACTGACCATTGTAGAAGGAAACCTCCTCATTTTGCTGCTATGACATCGGGGAAAAAGGAAAAGAAGGGCAAACCTGAAGAATTACAGGAACCATACCACCCCCCAGTGTGTGAAGATGTCATTTGTAATGGTGTCACTATAAGATGTTTATATGATACCGGTTTAGATTACGATTCCGTTGTGAGTTCTCACCTGGTGCAGGCCGATCAATACACCACAGAAACAGTGGAGATTCAAACTGCAACCAAGGATGTAGCTACCATGACACTTCCCGTCGCCCGAATAAAAGTGAAAACGCGATATGTGGAAGGAATCATAAAAGCAGCAGTGATAAATGAGCCAATCTACCCTCTAATATTGGGGTGTAGATATGTCTTCTTGGGAATCCCAAGAGACCTGTGATATTGGCAACAGTGCAGACCAGATCACAGTCAAAGAAGGAGGAGGATAATCCCATAAATACTCACCCAGATGAGATGAGGAAGGCACAGGCTGAGGACAAAACACTCAAGCCATGTTTCAAGAAGTTGCCCAAATCTCATACACCTCCAGGCAAGGGAGAGTTTTATATGAAGAACAAATTGATATATAGGAAGGCTGGATCTGAATCCAATGGTCACGGACAGCTGGTCCTTCCCACTTCATATAGGACTAAAGTGTTGGAACTAGGGCATGCGATTCCCTTCAGTGGTCATATGGGAATCAGCGCAACAGGACAGCGAATAGCTTGTCACTATTTCTGGCCAGGAATAACTGAAGATATCAAACGATATGTAAAATCCTGTCCAGAGTGCCAACGAGTAGCACCTAAACATTGGACTGCACCAGCAACTCTGGGGGAAATGCCCATAGTGGGAACACCCTTTGAGAGAGTTGCCGTGGATCTTGTGGGACCTCTCACCCGAACCAAGAGAAGGAACAGCTACATTCTGACTCTGGTGGACACTTGTTCTATGTGGGGAGAGGCAGTAGCCCTGTCATCGATTGATTCAAAACATGTGGCAGAGGCATTGCTCACAATTTTCACAAGGTTAGGCTTTCCCAATCAAATCTTGACTGATAATGGCTCTCAGTTCAAGGGGAAACTAACTGAAGAAGTTTTCAGGATCTTCCAGGCCAAACACTTCCATTGTAGTGTGTATCATCCCCAAGGGAACGGCCAAGTGGAAAGATTTAACGGCACATTGATGTCGATCCTGAGAAAGTTGGCACACGAAAAACCAGATACATGGGACCAGTACCTGCACGCCGCCCTCTTTGCTTATCGGGAGGTACCCCATAGTTCAACCGGTATGGCCCCGGCAACATTATTGTTTGGAAGGCCAATAAAAGGTCCACTTGAAGCTTTGTTAAGAACGTGGACTGATGAAAAGGCAGAGGAAAACATTACATCTTCATACCAATATGTGAATGAGCTGACCACTCGGTTGAAAACTGGCTGGAAACTTGCCAATGAAAATTTGAAACAAGCCAGGAAGAAACATGCTGCCTATTATAACAGGAAGGCGAAAGACAGAAATTTGGCTGTGGGAGAGAAAGTACTGCTTCTTTTGCCTGGGAGTCAGAATAAGTTACAAATTGGATGGCAGGGTCCATATACAGTTCTAGAGAAGGTGTCTAGAACAAATTATAAGATAGATAAGAAGGGGAAAGAAAAAATCTATCATGTGAATCTCCTGAAGAAATATTTGGAAAGAGAACATCAGGAAGAGACACACTTGTTGACCTTGTCCATCGCCATGGAGATGAAAAGGGAACCACTTTCATCATTTGAATATCCATTACACCCCTGTGAGACAGCAGCACAGGTGAAAATCAGTACACATTTAACGAAAACTCAGAAAGAGAGAGTGCAACAGGTTCTAAATAATCATGCAGAGGTGTTAACAGACCGACCAGGGCATACAAACCTATTGGAATATGATATGAAACTCATAGACTCCACACCTGTCTGTATGAAACCATATTCGATTCCGTTTGCTAAGGAAAAAGCTTTGAAGGAAGAGATAGACTATCTATTGAAGGAAGGAATTATTTCGCACAGTGAGTCTTCGTATAGTTCCGGTGTTGTACTTTTAAGGAAGCCCTCTGGAGAACATAGACTCTGTATAGATTACAGGAGACTGAATGCTATTACAGAAGGACAGGTGGATCCATTGCCGGATACAAATCAGCTGTTTGCCAGGCTAAATAAAGCTAAATATTTCTCAAAAGTGGATCTGAGTAAAGGATACTATCAGATTCCAGTAAAGCCTGAGGTTAGACCATACCTAGCTTTTAGTACCTCAGAAGGACACTATGAGTTTAATAGATTGCCATTTGGATTGAAGAATGCGCCTAGTGTCTTCTCTAGAATGATGAGAAAATTATTGGATCCTCTGAATAATCCCTGTATAACAAATTTTATGGATGATATCCTTATAGCAACAGAAACATTTGAGGAACACATTGACTCTCTGAACATGCTGTTTGATCGACTTAGGGAGGCAAATTTAACAGCCCGACCAACCAAATGTTGCGTTGGATGTAAAGAATTGGAATTTTTGGGACACACAGTTTATCAGGGAAACATGACCCCTGACCCAAAGAACTTAGAAAAACTACAGAAAGCCCCGAGACCACAAACCAAGAAGGACGTGAGATCCTTTGTCTCATTATGTGGTTTCTACCAGAAGTATATCAAAAACTTTAATTCCATATGTGCACCTTTAACGGAATTGACACGTAAAGGACTTCCAGATCGCATTACATGGACACCACAATGTGAAATGACTTACCAAGAATTGAAGGAAAAGCTCACAAGTAAACCCATTTTGAAATTACCTGACTTAAGTCAAGAATTCATAGTAAGGACGGATGCAAGTAATATTGGGTTAGGTGCAACTTTACTACAGAAATCAGATGCATTGGATGGGGAATTAAGCCCAGTGGCATATGCTAGCAGAAAGTTGAATAAAGCTGAAATCAACTACTCAACTAGCGAAAAAGAATGTCTTGCAGTAATATGGGCAATAAAGAAATTCAATATTTATCTATATGGGAAGGCATTTAAGTTGCAAACTGACCACAAACCTTTATCGTTTTTAGCACAGGCTAAGCATGAGAACTCTAGGTTACTCCGATGGTCTTTGCTTCTGGCTCCATATAATTTTAGCATTGAATATATATCTGGAAAAACCAATTTGGGAGCTGATTTTTTAAGCCGCCATCCGTGTGATGAGAATCACCGTAAACCCCAGAAATAATAATAAATTTCTATATGTGTATATAGAATAAAGGACTGACATATAATGTCTGTTTTAAGAGGGGAGGTGTCATGAAATATTCTAATCCACATATATAAATTATTAGGTAAATATAAAGCCTAACAAATAAAATTAATAAAGAGAAGAGCAATGGGAAAATGACAGTGCTGTCACAAGGAATGTACTCGAAATCCCCCTTGTTTTCTGCTTCGTCTGCAAATTGTAACGCTTTCACGTTGATAGTAAAAGCTTACTGTGTTATACCCGCTTTCTTCAATGAAACGTGTGCTGTATTTCTTGGAAAAACATTAAGAGGCAGACTGCGTAATGACCTAAATTTTAAATTCCATTCATGTCTTTTTCTACATTACGTTACCAAAACGAACGAACAGTTGGACTAAAGGATAGCGAGAAGGGAGAGGAAGCCGAACACTAAACACGCTTCGCGCGATACGCAAATGCTGCCATCACGCGTGTAAGTCTACATGCACTAATTTTTTTTCAGACGGACAGTGATAAAATACACTACCCTTTCCCAGAGTTAGGTTTATAAATCATAACAGACTCTTATTAGAAAAGATAACAATAGATGGGTTTACGTTTGAACACATAACAGTACCCAGACAGCATATCTTCGAAACAGGAGGTAGAAAATACATATTTTGAACGCAGCCACGTAGCTCCTTTAAATTAGTATTTTTGGGTTCCTTAGGGCTTGCTGACAAATAATATGTAAAACGTTACGCAAATAGTCCAGGAATTAATAAATTATACCCAAAATAAAATATTGGGGGTGCCTGACAGCATAAAATCATTTCTGCTCATAAGATTTTTTTTTAACGTGTTTGAAAAAAATTTACGTTACAGAAATAGCCTACCATGTAAACTTCAAATTGATTGGAGCGCAACAAATGAAAGCCTAACCACGATTGGTCGGGCTATAAATACTATCTTGGTTGTTAGGGGAGACGGGAAAAGATAACATTTTTTCAAACACTTGTCGAAACGTGGCTCATTGGCCAGTCTCGCTGATATACACACTTGGGAGCGTTAGTTCGAGACCACTTGTTTAAAATACACTTGATAAAGCATCAGTGCGTTGAAGCCAGCATATATTTGGCGCAATAAAAGCCTGGAACATAGGCAGATGGAAGTTTGTGCCAGTTTGTGCCAGAATTCATTGCTAATCAACGTATCTGTGTTTATTTCCATGAAATTGTGGTAAGCTTGAACCATTCAGTATCTTTTAATGAAAAATTGAATGTGAATTGTTGATTTATGCCTGTATATATATGTGTAGTTCAGTGGCAAACGTGAGGTAAAGCCTATAATGCTCCAGCCTGAACAGAGGGTGTCGGAGAGAAGTAAAACGGCATGGAATGGCCAAATAGTACACTGACACCTGGATGATGGACTAGAAAGAAATAATGCTGGAAGTGCAGAGGCGTAGTAACCATTAAGAAGGGTAATACTGGAATAAAGTATTTCAAATGAAGCTGACTGTTGGCCTAACGCTCTGAACGCAATGTTTGTGCTGTATTGTGATCAGTGTAAAAAAGAATATAAATTAGTTATGAAGTAGAAGGTACATCCTTCTTGATTTCAGGGACAGTGGTCTTGATGGTACTGAGCAGCATCTGGTCAGAGATTTGCTGAATCCAGAGTCGGACAGCATACTCCTTGGTCTTTTTAGCTATCAGTGAGGTGTCTCCTGAGCCCAGAGGAGAATTCGAGCAGAGGAGTCCTTTCCTGCCGCCATCACTCAAGATAAGCAGAGTTGGCCAGCTGAGCTCAACATTATGTCCCCTCATCTTGAAATAACTTTATAAAAATACTATTCAGAGGGGAATTTACTTGTCTTAAAATCAGGAACTGTGAACATCTCCAATACTGGTCCCTAAAGACAAACTATTGAAGTCATGATGACAAATACCAACAGAGCTTGAACAAAATAAAACCAGTATTACCTCATTTTACTACTACACAACTGACACACATAGAACATTTGTAATAATATATGTCACTACAATATTCATATTAAATACATTCTGTACATAACTTGTAATTTAAATTGATTGTGATTCCTGGTTCCCTTGTAGTTGAATCAGGACACATATTCATTCATGCTAGTAATGAATACATATTGTTATTTGAACCGTTACGAGTGACTTCTTTAAGCTATTCTCATAGAGTGTTATATGTATGTGAGTGTCACAGTGTTGTTAAGAGTAGTGGATTAAATTAAATTGTTTATCTGTCTGTTGTTGTGACTTACACTTCACCATACTCATACCCTAGACACATAACGTAGCATCACACTATTCCAGAATAATTCTGACTGAGATAAAGAGATATGTGGTAGCAAGTAAGGTTATCTATAATACACTACTTTTAATAGATATAGATACCTTCACAGCTGATCTCAGTCAGTACACTAAGTCCCCTATAAATATTTATAACATCCCACTTCACCACATATGCGTCATTGTACATCTTCAATTATACGTTAACAAGCACCATCATTGTGCTGTAACTACATTTATATATTCTGCTGCACACATAATTTATATTCTTCACATTGATAATTTGAATATTGGTGCAACACTGCACATTTTCTATTTGTCTGCTTTAGTATAAATATTTTCTTGCTGACGTATTATATTTCAAATTTACTCATTAATCTGTTTAGCTTGACTTGGTAGTTCATTCTTAAAAATGTTACTTCTTAGCCAATTTCGGCGTGACATAAACTTTGACTATTCTTGGATCCATATTATCCGTCGCTTCACAAACGCAATTAAATCTATGGGCACACAGGTCCGATATTTCTATTAATCAATATTTATAAGTGGCAATGGCCACGATTCTAGGAACACAAGTACGTGGTAAAAATACTACACTAAGATTTATACATCTTATCAGCCCGAAGAACGGAGCAGACTCCTTGTAACTTGGTTTTACGGAAGATCATACTTCGCGTATTACGTCCTAGCGTGTCTATGATTGGGATGCTGAATGGTGCAATCACCCTTGCCAAAACCAAAATAGCCAAGATGATTACACACCACAAAGCAATCCTCAACACTAAGATGAGTGAGCTGGGGTTAGAATAAACATTTAATTGATGTTAGAATAAATATGAGCTGAAGCTAAACTAAATATTTAAATATTTAGTATGTGTTTGAGCTCCTTATTGTTGAAGTATTTAAATGGAGTTAAATTATCACTAATACATCAAGATCTTCGGTGAGATGTATCTAGTTAGAGTAAGTATTAGCTGGGGTTAGATTAACCATCAGCGGAGGTTAGATTACATATGAGCTGAGGTGAGAATAAATATGGGCTGAGGTAAGATTAAATATGAGCTGATGTTAGATTAAATATGAACTACTGTTAGATAAAATATGAACTGAGGTTAGATTAAATATGAATTGAGGTGAAATTAAATATGAACTGATATTAGAATAAATATGAACTGATGTTAGATTAAATATGAGCTGAGGTAAGATTAAAAATGAACTGATGTGAAATTAAATATGAACTGAGGTTATATTAAATATGAACTGAGGTTAGATTAAATATGAACTGAGATTAGAGTAATTATAAACTGAGGTTAGGGTAATAATGAACTGAGGCTAGATTAAATATGAACTAATGTTAGATTAAATATGAGAGGAGGTTAGATTAAATATGAACTGAGGTGAAATTAAATATGAACTGATGTTAGATTAAATATGAACTGATGTTAGATTAAATATGAGCTGAGGTTAGATTAAATATGAACATGTGGAATTAAATATGAACGGAGCCGCGGTAGCATAGTGGTTAGGGCACTGGCTTCCTAGCTCAGTTGTCTATGGTTCGATCCCCAGATGAGGTGGGGTTTTTTAGGCCGCAAACGGCTTCTGGCTCGACCCAGCCCCAACTGGGTACCAGAGCAACTTCTGGGAAGGTTAATGCTGCCGGCGTGATGCTGACCACATCACCCCTAGTGTGCCGATGGTCAAGAAAATATGGGCCTCACACCATATTCCCAATATGCCTCAATGGGCGTGTAACGGGATCCTTTACCCTTTACCTTTCATGTTAGATTATATATGAACTGAGGTTAGATTAAATATGAACTGAGGTTAGAGTAATTATAAACTGAGGCTAGATTGGTAAGTAGCATTTTCTTAGTTATTTTACCAACTAAATATAAAGGGAAAATGTAGGGGTAACGTTAGTTATGTGTTTCTGGTCCAAGCAAGTATTTTAGTGGATTGTACAGTCTTCTACACCTCTACTTTGTCGTCTTTTTTATTTTTATTTTCAAATGTTGCAATCCCGGGCTACTGGCTAACTGGGGTGTTCACGCCGAATTTGTATTTGTTTCTTAATATTTCCTTTCACCAAAAAGAAGTACCTCAGAACAAATCTTCAATATTAGATTACTGATCGAAAAACATCTCCAGCATCAACATGATTTATACCATAACTTCATCGATTTCACAAAAGCCTTCGATCGAGTCTGGCATGAAGGTTTATGGCAAATAATGAGAAAATTCAATTTTGATACCAACATCATAGATATCATTGAAGCACTATACAAGGACGCAAGCAGTGCTGTTTTTGCAAGCAATGACATTGGAGAATTTTTCAAAACAACTGTAGGAGTTCGCCAGGGATGTATCCTGTCACCAGTGCTCTTTAACATTTATCTAGAACATATTATGCAGGAGGCTCTCTACGATTATAAATCAACCATATCGATTGGAGGCCGACCTCTGTGTAATCTACGTTTTGCTGATGATATTGATCTGATAGCTGGAACAGAATCAGAACTTCAAGACCTTACCTCTAGACTGGAGAAAGTAACAAGAACATATGGGATGGAAATTAATATAGAAAAAAGCAAGATATTGGTGAATAGCCATAAGAAACATGTTCCGACCAACATTACGTTAAATGGGCAAACGTTAGAAGAAGTTAACACCTTTAAATATCTCGGGACCACTATATGTAGTGATGGAAGATCAAATAAAGAAATCAAGACAAGACTTGAGATGGCCTCAGCTGCCATGACAAGGTTGAATGTGATCTGGAAAAGTAACATCAGTTTTCCTGTGAAGATCAAATTATACAAATCACTTGTATTATCTATTCTCTTGTATGGGTGTGAGGGCTGGACACTCACTGCAGATACGGAGCGAAGGATTCAGGCTTTCGAGCATAAATGTTACAGAAGAATTTTGCGCATTTGCTATAAAGAGCACAAAACAAATGTCTATGTTAGAGAGAAGATAAACACCTATGCAGGCCATCAAGAACCACTTTTGTCAATAGTGAAACGTCGAAAGCTTGCCTGGTTTGGACATGTAACTCGTCATGACTCCCTTTCGAAAACGATCCTCCAGGGAACAGTCGAAGGTAAACGGAGAAGAGGAAGGCAAAGAAAATCCTGGGCTGATAACATCAAAGAATGGGCAGGACACGGTTTCTCCACACTTGTACGCATTGCTGAGAATAGAGAGCTGTGGAGGATCCTGTCTGCTGATGCTTCCACCATGGCACCCCTACGACCCATGACGGGTTATGGGTTGAGATGATGATGATTTCCTTTCACTAGCTATGCTTAGTGATCGCTCTGTTTTCTTGTTTGATATTGAATTTTCTATGATGTCTCATTCACAATCACAAATTTATCTTTTTAATTCTTTGGCTAGTACAAGTTTGACGCTCCTAGTAAGAATTTACATTTATTGTTTCTTTTCTTTGTATCACAAATTGTTCTATTTTATTTAGAGATTATTCAAGATAAATTTGAGCAAAATGAGACATAATGGTAGACAAAAGTATCTAGAAACGCTATTTGGCACACGTTACTTCAATGTAATGTTCAAGAAAATATGGGCCTAACACCATATTCCCAATATGCCTAAAAAAAAAGTGATTATCGGTATTGTGCGGTGCTTATTATATACTAAAACTAAATTTAGTAAACGGGATCCTTACTTTGGGTAAGAACGTTGCACATATAAATGCTTATTAACATGTAATTTAACTTATATTTTGATTATCATTATATTATGGTTAATTTTTTTTATTTAAGTAAATGAAGCAAATACATTCATTGCCAATGACGTATTTACGTGCTCGCTTCTACTAGGAACTGCGTAAACAAAAATACAACGAAACATAACATTAAAAAAGTAAACACACACACACAACAAAAGGCGGTCGTGGTTTATCGGTAGAATGGTTGCCTTCAATCTATTCGTTCCGGATTTGATTCCGCGCTGAGATATGACCCCGTGTTTTCCGTTTAAATGTGTTATCATCGGCTTTAAGAGAAAGTTTAAAACAAAAAAAAAGGTGATTATCGGTATTGTGCGGTGCTTATTATACACTAAAACTAAATTTATTAAACCGACCTCACAATTTTAATGTATTCCTGTTGACGGATTGTTCGGTGGAAATTGAAAGACGGAATGGCGGGGGGGGGGGGGGGGGGGGGGGGGGGGGGGGGGGGGGGGGGGGGGGGGGGGGGGGGGGGGGGGGAAGGGGAGAGAATAAAAGAAACTGAATACAGGACAAATTATGCCATCCTCATCACATTAAGATACAAGCTTACACCATAGTTCTTTCCTGTCATTTCTTGACGCATTACTTTCTGGTTTTGTTCATAGTCATCTTTGACAATATCTTTATATATTTCTAATCCGCTGGCTGAACAAAAACTCGTAGTGTGAGTCATACTAAGACATAGACAAAGACACAACTCACTTTATGATCGCAAGATTTTTGGCACGGACAAACGTACAAATACGTTAGAGAAGTGATTTTTTCTTCCCCTTTTGGTGTGTTTCCATCATTTTCACTAGTCTTTTGTTTTCATCTCCCTCGCGAAATTCTCAATTTTTTTACAAAATAACATTTGATATTTTTACAAGAAGGCTCACTTAACATGCTTGTGTAATCTGGCCTATACTGTTAATAGGAAAACTGCAGAAGAGATTGCGTCTATAATTAGTCTGGGTCGTCCTTAGGTACATATCCGGGTTACGCGGAGAGTTCGTGCTAGACCTCTGCGAAGCACTATTTTTGTGGTGCCTAGCTAGCAGAAAAGAAAGTAACGATTCGCTCCCGTGGCTAGGCGGTAAGCCTATCACTTCTGGTTTTTGTCTGTTGTCTAGTCTTCTACTTCTTTATTTCTCACAAGTACCTGAAACATGTGTACTATTTACGGTATTTAATGTCAACATCACCAAGCTTAAACAGGTTCCAGAGTTCAAAATTCTAGGAAGTATTTTCACAGAAAATGGAAGACTTCGCAGAGGAATTGAAACAATATGTCATAAAGCCCGTGCAATGTACTATCAATTGTCACCACTGCTAAAAACATCTGAATGTCAGTATGGAAACAGAACGACAACTGATAAATAATACATTATTACCACCTCTTTGCTTTCAGTGTCAAACATGGTCCTGCACTAAATACAAAAGATGAAAAATCACATGTTGTGAGATAAAATGCTTTCAATAACCCATTCAAGAGAAACGGATTGAGAAATCATGACATCATTAAAAACTGTAGGAACTGCACACTGCATCAAGTATGTAGAGAGACAGCAAATTACGTGGTTTGGCTATCTCATGAGAACAGACCGAGAAATTACAAGTACCAGCCCACAACAGTGAAAGATGTGGTTTCAGGGAACATGGAAGACCATGAAGTAGATAGATAGACAACATTGCATAAATTCTACCCCAGTACGGGCTCACATCAGCCTGTGCTACACACTTGCCTCAAGAACGCAAAAGTAATCTCCCGTTGACTCTTCACGGCATGGGCGGACTGACAACAAAATAAGGAAGTCTGTCCAAGATAGCAGGACTGGCTAAAAAAAATATCTAGCATTTGGACCTAAAACCACTCTTTCAGTTTCACTCCTCCTTTCCCTGCTATTTCTATTTCTCCCTCTCCTTAGAACTGGCATGCCCTATACTTGACTAAAAGAGTACTGAAGAGCTAAGAGGGGAAACTGGATACTTAAGCGCTGCTGATCAATTCGCTGTAGCCTCAATTGTTTTACAGCGCCAATAATGAATTATTAACGTTCGTTATTGGCGGAAAACTGCTTAAATCGGAAATTTTATCTGGCAGACGAGAGACATATCGATGCTAATGGTTCATCCATTGATTACCTTCTTTTTTGTTTAGAATTTTTTCAAATCCTCGAAAGCATATTTGTCACAGATTAATTAGTTAATTTAGTTATTCAGCGCGTGTTTCCATTATTCAGTGATTTATTAATTTTACTCGTTTAATTATTTTTGGTCACTTTCAAAATTTTTTGCCTTGTCTTTTTTCCTCTTTCTCGTTGTTTTATTCATCATTTTTGTTATCGACCTCATCATCATTACTACATTAATCTTCATCATCATTACAACATTCATTATCATCATCATTACTACATTCATTATCATCATTATTATTACAATCATCATCATCATCATCATCATCATCATCATCATCATCATCATCATCATCATCATCATCATCATCATCATCATCATCATCATCATCATCATCATTACTACAATCATCATCATAAATATTACAATCATCATCATCATTACTACAATAATAATCATCATTACTGCAATCATAATCATCATTACTATAATCATTATCATCATTACAACAATCATCATCATCATTACTACAATCATAATCATCATTACTACAATCATCATAATCATGATTACTACAATCAGTATCATCATTACAACAATCATCATCATCATTACTACAGTCATAATCATCATTACTACAATCATCATAATCATCATTACTACAATCATCATTACTATAATCATCATAATCATCATTACTACAATCATCATAATCATCATTACTACAATCATCATAATCATCATTACTACAATCATCATAATCATGATTACTACAATCATTATCATCATTACAACAATCATCATCATCATTATAACAATCATCATCATCATTACTACAATTATCATCATCATTACTATAATCATCCTCATCATCATTAGTACAATCACTCTAATAATCATTACTACAATCATCATCATCATTTTCCTGTGCGCTCCTAACGGAGCATGGAACCACCACAATTGAAGCTGGTCCCCACAAGAAGCCTCCACCAACCATTTACAAACTCCTGCAGCGGTAGTTTATACGGTAATTAGTTCTATATGATGAGGTTGACAGCCGCATGCACAACCTGACATTAGTCGCCTAGTACGACATGCCTGAGGGTGTAGTTGTCCTTTACTTTGTTGTCTCTTCAGAGACCCTTAGAAAATACCAGTGGCGTCACTAAGGGGGGTGCTGGGGGTGCGGACCGCACCGGGTGACACCATCAGAGGGGGTGACACCAAAATGACTGTCTATAAAATGTTTGTGCAGTGTTTCAGCAGACATGTATTATTTTTGTTATAAAAATATCCCTGTAGTTAGTTGTAACCACAAAAACATTTTTCGTACATGTACTGTATCAATATACCTACGTTTTTACTTTGAATTCTTTTGTTTTCTTACCGAATTTTCACTTTAACCACATGAAACTATGTAAATGTAAATACATTTAGGCTGTGCGTATGATATTGTAATTTAAAGGTGTAATTTTAATTTTGCTAGATGTTTATGTCACTACTATTGCCATTACATTCAGTGATATACGGGAATTACGATTTACGATTAACATTAGTACAAAAAACATTACTAAGGATTCTGTATGGTCTGGTACGGGAGGAGGTCCATGGGGGTGACACCATGAGTTACCGCACTGGGTGACACCAACCCTAGTGACGCCACTGGAAACGACACGAGGATCATTATTACTATCTTCCTATTTTATTTCTTTTTCTTGCTCTCCATTCTTTTCTCGCTTTTTTACTTTTATCTTTTTATATTCTTAATGTTTTTCTACTCCTGCGTGTTTTTTTTGTTTGTTTATTTCATACATCTCTTGTGCCACCTGGCAAGTCTGACTTCTTTAACAGCGTGAGCATATATACTTTCAGATATATGAAATTTAAAAAAAAAAAATTGTTTTAATTATATCCAACACAAAGACGAGAATCTTCAACTCAAATGTCACAGTCAGTCCTGCCCTATTGTATGGCTGTGAAATATGGAGAACAACAAAATTGGCAACCAGAAAAATACAAACTTTCAGAAATGGGTAAAAGGTAGTCCCATAGCAGATACTGCCGAAGGGGGGTGAAGTGTTAGAGACTTCACCATACTAGGTCCAGCATAGAGAGGTGGGGTGACCAGTTCCCTTCCTCACTGCCTTTTCCTTCCCTAACTCAACAGCAAAGGCATGTACCCATTTACAGCTGGGTAGGCTGCAGCGTGATGACACCGTGAATTCAACCAGGCAACTTTGCCACGAAAGACCAGCGCTCTAACCACTCTGCCAATCGGACGCTACAGACGTTCATAAATTTGTGCTTGCGTTGAATAGAAGGATTGAAATGGTATGACAGGATCACTCGTGTGGAACTGATGGAAAGAGCCAGATAAACTAAAGTGGGTCAGGAGGCGAGGACAGACACGTATCGATAGCATTATAAGCCATTCCGTGTTCTGGAATCTCTACCGTAAGAGAAGTGGAGAGAGAGACCAAAAAACACGTGGGAAAGAGAACTGAAAGTTGACATGAAAGGGATGAAGAAGACATGGAAACAACTTAGAAAGGATGGCACAGGAATGAAGGGCGTGGCATGTTTTATATAGAGGATCTGTGCTCCACGAGCAGCTGAAAGTTATATATCAGCGATCGGGAATCCAGGAGCTACGAGTGTCTACTTTAGAACCACTGATCTCCCTAAAAGTTTAGTTTGATAAAATCACATCTGTTTTAATGTTTCAGAATATTTAGATTTTGGAACAAAGTTCTGCCTTATTGTGACTTTTATCTCTGTCCGAGAGATCTGCTTCCTACAGTTCCATGGACAGAGCGGTGGAAAATTCAAACTTACTGACATTATACAGAATGTTAACGTCACTTTCAACAAAAGATCGCTGCCTGTCTGATGCAGTTCACGAATACAATGAATTTTAGAATGCAAACTCGTGGGTTTTCACTGGGAATGTTGTGAAATTACCTTTAAACCTGAGGACACCGCATGTTTAAGTACCCGGAAAAGGCTAGGGAAAAATTATTTCCCTTTCCCCTCTTCACCATCTGCCAAAATATCCCCTGTGATCTATCGGTAGATGAACATCTTCTTTTTCTTCTTCTTTCAAATTCCATTTCCTTCTTCTTCTTCTTCTTCTTCTTCTAATCCGTTCTTCTTCTTCTTTCATCTAATTCTTTCTTCTTCTTTCATCTAATCTTTCCTTCTTCTTCTTTCATTTAATCCTTCCTTCTTCTTCTTCTTTCATCTAATACTTCTTTCTTCTTCTTCTTTCATCTAATCCTTCCTTCTTCTTCTTCTTCTGTCATCTAATCCTTCCTTCTTCTTCTTCTTTCATCTAATCCTTTCTTCTTCTTCTTCTTCTTCTTTTGCTTCTGCTTCTTCCTCCTCCTTCTCGTTTTCTCCTTCCTCTTCTTCTTCTACTTCTTCTTCTGTAACATTTGTATTTTTTCTTCCTTTCTTTGTTCTTTACGTTTTTCCTTGTTTTAATGCAAAGCTCGTAAAAATATACACAGTAATAATTATGTGTTTCGCTGCTAATTTGATATGATTATGTGCTGTGTAATGGAAGATGTTTAACAGCACAAAATGTTGCGACGAAAAAAAAACATCTTTCTCAACCGACACTGCTTCGTGTAGTTCAATGACGTGACAAAGAAAGAACAACATTGCGTTTCCTCCATGATTTTCATATATATGTTGTCATTTTACTTAAAATTATGAATAAAATATATATTATATTAATACATTTTTTAAACGTACGTAAAATTTTTCATACATTTTAATTGATACTTAACATGACACTGTTTCGATACAGAGACATAGGTTTTCAACCCATAAGGCATCAAGCTGCTATGGGCCTGGTCAATCACCAGTGTAATCTGGCTGGGGAACTGAGTAAATCCCTCCTCCATTATGATCTTCATTACCCCTCAGCTGTACAAGAATATATGCCATTAACAAATTCGTGCCAAGGCCTCCTGTTTCTATGCCATTAACAAATTCGTGCCAAGGCCTCCTGTTTCTATGCCATTAACAAATTCGTGCCAAGGCCTCCTGTTTCTATGCCATTAACAAATTCGTGCCAAGGCCTCCTGTTTCTATGCCATTAACAAATTCTTGCCAAGGCCTCCTGTTTCTATGCCATTTATAAATTCTTGCCAAGTCCTCCTGTTTCTATGCCATTAAACAAATTCGTGCCAAAATCCTGTTTCTATGCCATTAACACATTCGCGCCAAGGCCTCCTGTTTCTATGCCATTAACAAATTCGTGCCAATGCCTCCTGTTTCTATGCCATTAACAAATTCGTGCCAAGGCCTCCTGTTTCTATGCCATTAACAAATTCGTGCCAAGGCCTCCTGTTTCTATGCCATTAACAAATTCGTGCCAAGGCCTCCTGTTTCTATGCCATTAACAAATTCGTGCCAAGGCCTCCTGTTTCTATGCCATTAACAAATTCGTGCCAAGGCCTCCTGTTTCTATGCCATTAACAAATTCGTGCCAAGGCCTCCTGTTTCTATGCCATTAACAAATTCGTGCCAAGGCCTCCTGTTTCTATGCCATTAACAAATTCGTGCCAAGGCCTCCTGTTTCTATGCCATTCAGCCAAGGTTTGTCATTATCTTCTTCCTTTCATTTCTGTTAGCATTTCTCTTCTGTGTGTGTTTTTCGGACTCCTTCCTACCTATCGTACCCTTCGGGTTCCAGAACAAGGACTGCCATGTAATGATATCTTTTCTTCTTTCTACTTCGTTCACCCTCAGATGTCAACTTGAATAAGTTCAAAGAAAGCAGTGGTCAGCCTGTTGATATCTCCGTAGATTTTCTCCAGGAATGGTACTGGTGATGGCCATATGCGTTTTCTCTGTTCCTCATATGTTGGGCACCTTTGAAGCAGATGTTCGGCAGTCATTTTGTCGGTGCCACAGTCACACTCATCAGTAGTTCCTATCTTTAATTTGTTGAATAGATGGTATCTCAATCTGTTATGACCTGTGCGAAGTATGTAATGATATGAAAAGGTTTGCTTGATGCTCTTTGCACAATTCTGAATAACAAAATGTAGAAGACATTTACCTTTACGAGTATTTAAATAATGGCAATTTTATTATAATTTAAATTATATTAATAAATGTTTTATTTTTAAAAATTTAAGTGAATTTTAAATAAATATAATTGTAATGATAATTGTAAATATACATACCACATACGCATTTCAACATAAGATTAAGAGTTCGCGCTTTGCAACTAATCAACTTGCGACAGTCCTGGCCAGTTGGCAGTGTAATTGAGTGCGCTTAACCTCTACACCTTAGATAAAATGTGGAAGATGATTATCTTTACATTTGTGTCTACATAATATAGATATAAATTAGAATTTCGCATTTAATACTATTGTGATAAAGTGTGTTCCTAGGCTTTATCGCCCTGTACCATTTTCATCATCTTCTAATGTTATTTCTCTCCTGTTTTTACTCTTTCATCATTTTTAACGTAATCTTTCTCTATCACGGATTTTAAATAAGTGTAACTTAAATCCTATTTTTGCTATTTCCCAAACCTTTCATTATCTTTTGGAGCACACCTGGCTCGGTTTTTACTCATCATTGTTTAGTGTAAGGACGTCCACTATTGCGAATTTTAAATAAATGTAACGTTTGAAATCCTAACCAAACGAGTGTCCCAAACCTTATTATATATATGGATATACCTATATTTAGATATCATTGTTATATATAATACGTATATATATATATAAAATATATATTCGTATTGAAATATATAATGATATATCACCATATATATATATATATATATATATATAATCTCCAAAAGATCGTTGCCAATCGTTCCTCTCAGAATATTCATTTAGAGTTATTTCCCTTTAGCAAGTTCCTAGGAGTTAGGGACACAAATAAAGGCACTCCGAATTAAACGTATAGGAAATATAATAAGAGACCAAGAACAACCCACATTAGCTCATTACTGCATAGGGCTTATTGCTAGACTGAGACCACTAACGCACACTGTCCAACATGATTTCGGTACACTACCACCTTTTGAAAGACGTGCATACAAGCCATCAGAGGGCAAGAAATTTTAATTAACCAGAAAACAAAACAAAACTTACAAACACCTGGTCAGGTTACGAGCACCACCAGTACATTTTAGAATCAAAAGAGGATACAATTACTTTATAACAGACTACACTGAGATTTTCACCAATCTTCACAACAAAAGCATCACACCAAAAGCCAGAGAAGTCACATATCGACTTTTATATAACATGACACCAACTACAGACAGAGCAGCACACAGATTAAAACGATATCACGATGCCAGCTTTGCCAGGCAAAGGTACAAGAAAGTGAGGAACACATTTTCTATAAATGCAGTACAATTATACTAGCACAGAAAATCTTACAGCGCATACTGGCCACTCATACGAAACAAAGGACGGATATTTTCAAAGCCATTATGCTTAATTCAATTCCCAAGACACTACCAGAAACCCACGTTAAACTGATCATTCTACTCTCGGAATTTCGAAATTTAATACGAACATGCCCCAATAAATCAGCATCTGACTACAGAGTTATTCGCCCAGAATTGTTTCCCTATTTCTTCCGACATCGATCTACGCGTATTTAATTACCTGTCCACTATCCTCAGTTCCCTGTAACCCAAAACAAAGATCCTTGACCCCTCAAATGTTCCAACGCCAACTATTTATGTTTATAAAATGGTCACTATCCTACCCCCCCCCCCCCTTTCCATACACAATCAACCTTGCCCACACATACACAGCGCTAAAGACGAGGTGCACCATCACCCAACACTTTTATCTTAAGTTCACGTGTGAGAGGGCGTGTATGTAAAAATTTGTATTTTTATTTCCCGTTTTGTCTAAAGTTGTTTGTTTTGTTTTAAATTTTATTTATGTTTTTTTTTTTTGGTCATGTCCGTAATGAGGAGCTTTCCTGAAAGTGTTTTACCATGATAATCTTAATTGGTTCACATATTGTAGAAGCTGTTAGTATGACGATTTATTTTTATTTTTTTTAAGGGCTTACCTGAACATGTATTATAAAGATAATCATACATTTGTTTACAGTTTTATAAAAGAGGGGGAAAGTAACTTCAGAATGAAAGAATGAGTGTGTAAATGAGTGTGTGCGAGGGAGTGAAAGTTTTTTTTAAACAGCTGCTTATTGTATCATTGTACTTTCATTGAAACTTGTTATTGAAATGTAAAATTAACACGTTTTGTCAATTCAGACAGGTGTGTACCAATATGTCTCACCTTTGTTACGGGAATATACATGCATCACAGGGTTGTTGTAAAAAAAAATTTTAATCTTTTAATGTATTCATTTATGTTTTATTTTCTTTATTATTTATTTATGTATTTGTGTTTTAATTAATTTGTTTATTTTCAATTTATTTATTTTAAATTGAATTTATTTAATTTGGGTATGTACGTGCACCAAAGTACGTGTGAGTGCACGCGAGTCCTTATATACCATGTCATCAATACCCTTTAGCTCCCCAAGGAGCATAGGCCTTCAACAAACACATGCCAAGTCTTCCTGTCCTGTGCCATCCGCTCAAGTTTTTTCCATGTTTTCCTCATCATTTTCACCTCTGTTTCCAGTTCTCTTCTCCATGTGTTTTTTGGTCTACCTCTGCCTCTCTTTCCCTGTAGATTCCAGAACAAGGACTGCCTTGTAATGCTATCAACATGTTTCCTCAATGTGTGTCCTATCCATCGCCAGCGTCGTCTTCTCAACTCTTGTTCCACTGGCACTTGTCTGGCTCTTGTCATCAATTCCACATTTGTGATTTTGTCATACCATTTCAGTCCTTCTATTCTACGCAAGCACCCGTTTATAAAAGTATGTTGTTTTTGTTGTTCTCCATGTCTCAGAACCATACAATAGGACTGACTTCACATTTGAGTTGAAGATTCTTATTTTCGCGGACTTGATTTCTCTTGTTCTCCATATGTTTCCCAATGCAATGAAAGCTCATCTTGCTTTTTGTATTCTTATTTTGATATCACTGTCTGTCCCTCCAACTTTGTCTATATTACTTCCAAGATATGTATACGATTCTACATCTTTTAGTGGTGTTTCTTCAAGTTCAACCTTGTTATCATTTCTTGCATTTATTCTCATAATCTTAGTCTTTTTCCCTGCGTATTTTCATGGGAACTCCATAATGCCTCATCAATTTCCAAAGCGATTCTCTGTCTACACTGTCAAATGCCTTTTCATAGTCTACGAATCCGATGTATAGCGGTGAATTCCATTCCAGACTTTGTTCAACTATTATTCTCAATGTGTCTATCTGGTCTGTACAGGATCTGTTTTGTCGAAAACCTGCTTGTTCATCTCTCAGTTGCTTGTCTGTGGACTCTTTTAATCTCTCAAGGATGATTCTGTTTAATACTTTTCCTGGCACTGATAGTAACATTATTCCTCTATAAATTTTGCACTCTTGTAAATTTCCCTTCTTAGGCAACTTGACCAGATCTTCCATTCTGCTAGTATTTCCTCTCTCTCCCAGACTTTGCCAAGTAGTTTTGTATAATATCTCTGTAGAGGTATCAATATCTGTTTTGATGGCCTCTGCTGGAATGCAATCTAGACCAGCTGCTTTTCCATCTTTCAGAAGCTTTATGGCTTTCTTTATTTCTTCTCTGCTTGGTCGTTCACAGCTGATTTGTAGCTCCTCTTCTGCTGGCTGGATGTAGGGGGAATTAGTTGGAGATGGTCTATTGAGAAGTTCCTCAAAATGTTCTGTCCATCTCTTCATTTGTTCTTGTATATTACTAAGCAATTTTCCATTCTTATCTTTTCTGAGGCCATTTGCCTGCTTATATTTCCCTGTTAGCTTCTTTGTGTTGTTGTACAGGTCCATCATATTTCCTTTTGCTGCAGCTTTCTCTGCTTCCCTTGCCAAATCATCAATATATTTCATCTTGTCTCTTTTGTTGTTTCTTCTTACTTCTTTGTTTGCTTCTATGTACATTTCATGAGCCTTGGCTTTGGAGCTTCTGGTTTTGCTTCTGTTTAAATCTGCTTTCTTGTTTTTCCTGTCTTCTATCTTACTAATGGTTTCTGTTGTTATCCATACTTTGTGCTGATGTTCTCTTTTTCTCAGTACTTCTTTACATGTCTCGTTCCATATATTTTTTACTTGTTGCCAGTGATCTTCGGTATCTGTTTCATCTTCCAGCTGTTGGAGTACTTGGTTTTTGTTGGATACTGTGGTTGAAAATTTTTCTCTTATTTCCTCATGTCTTAGATATCCCACATTTTACTGTTGTCTATAGCTACATGCTGTTGTAAATTTCTTGAGTTTTAATTTTGCTTTAGCCAACAGAAGATGGTGGTCTGATACAACATCTGCTCCTCTACATACTTTCATATCATGCAATGATGACCTAAACTTCTAGCTTATGCATATGTGATCAATCTGATTCTCAGTTCTGTGGTCTGGTGATATCCATGTTGCTTTATGTATTCTTTTATGTGGAAATATGCTTCCTCCTATAGCTAGTTGATTTGAAGCACAGAAGTTTGCTAATAGTTCCCCATTCTCGTTCATCATACCTAATCCATGCTTTCCCATGATTTCTTCAAAGCCAGTGTTGTCTGTTCCTATTTTCGCATTTAGGTCCCCCATCAAAATTGTGATGTCCTTTCTTTTCTTATTGTCCAAGACATTTTGTAGTCTGGTGTAAAAGTCTTCTTTCACCGATTCTTCTTTATCGTTTGTTGGTGCATAACACTGGATGATGTTTATATTTGCTTTCTTTTTGGCTGATTTAAACCTTGCTGTTATAATTCGGGGTCCCATTGCTTCCCATTCTATAAGTGCCTTCTGTGCTTCCTTGGACAGCATTAGAGCCAACTCTTCACTGTGGTGGGCTCTTTCCTCCTCATGTCCTGAGGACAACACCATTTCTCCTGTGATCAATCTCCTCTTCTCTATGCCTTTCCACCGTGTCTCGCAGAGACCCAGGATATAAATCATGTAATATATACCATGTACTTTTCTCATATTCCTGTGGTGTACAATTTACATGTTTTGTAAATTGAAAAAAAAATGCAAATAAAATTTAAAAAAAAAAACAGAAAAAAAATTTCAAATCTCTTAAATCTTGATCAGTATGCGGTTTAATGATCACAGAGTTTAGTAAAATGGAGAACGCAGAAGTTTGAGACTGCATATTGCTTAACTTACTCTCTCGGCTTCAACGTTGGCGCAGTACCAGAATGAACTAATCTTTTGAGAACTAATAGGCTGTTTTGTCTTGTGTAGCTCCCGGGGGGGGGGGGGGTATCTGGGGAGACACTGAAAGAACAGAACTACTGATCTCTCAGGTATATGGTTATAGACATAGACAAATAATCCTATATATAAAATCCAATCTTTTTATGTCAGTGCGTTACGCAAGGGTTGCAACTGTGGTTGAAAGTTAGACATTAATTATATTGTTTCCCTTATATGTACTCTCCCGAAAATAGTAACACTTTCCAAAGAAGAATGTGCAAATGACGGTGTGCACAAAAATATTTATAGAATGTGTGATCCCGTATACACAAATTGGGATCCTCGCTGCTGCTACGTAGTTCGTGTACTGTGATGATGTACAGTGGTTTTTTTTAAATACTTGTGAATAAGTAAAATTGCCGTTAGGTATTGCTGCTTTTGAATTTAATTCCCGTCTTATGACGGGCTTTTACACCAATAATAGTAATAGCCACCTCATCTTAAAACACACATTGCTACAGAAACTGCGCTGCACGACCGCATGACTGTTTTGGTGCAAGCTTATTGTGGGTGAATTAGCTACGGTGGGAGCTCCATGGTTATAAGGAGTGAAAAAATTGATGATAATGATGATGATGATGATAATAATGATGATTATGATGATAATGATGATGATGATGATAATAATGATGATTATGATGATAATGATGATAATAATGATGATGATAGTGATGCTGATAACTGTGATGATAACGATAATAATAATGATGATGATAATAATGGTGATGATAATATTGATCATGATAATGATGGTGATGATGATGATGATAATGGTGATGATAATGATGTAGTTGATATTAATGATGATGATGATAATGATGATGATGATAATGATAATAATAATGATGATAATGATGATAATAATGATGATGATAATGGCGATGATAATGATGAAGTTGGTACTAATGATGATGATAATGATGATGATGATAATGACGATTATGATAATAATAATCATGATAATGATGATGATAATAATTATGATGATAATGATGATGATGATAGTGATGCTGATGATGATAACGGTGATGATAATGACAATAATAATGATGATGATAATAATGGTGATGATAATAATGATTATGATAATGACGATGATGATGATAATGGTGATGATAATGATGTAGTTGATATTAATGATGATGATGATAATGATGATGATAATAATAATGATGATGATAATGATGATGATGGTAATAATGTTGATGATGATAATGGTGATGATAATGATGATGTTGATATTAATGATGATGATAATGATGATGATAATGATGATGATAATAATGATGATGATGATAATGATGATGATGGTAATAATGATGATGATAATGATGATGATAATAATGATGATGATGGTAATAATGATGATGATAATGATGATGATGATAATAATGATGATGATTGTAATAATGATGATGGTGATAATGATGATAATGATGATAATAATGATGATGGTAATGATGATGATGATGATGATGATGATGATGATGATGATGATGATGATGATGATGATGATGATGATGATGATGATGATGATGATGATGATGATAATGACGATGATGGCAATAATGATGATGATAATAATAATGATGATAATAATGGTGATGATAATAATGATGATGATAATAATGATGATAATAGTGATGATGATGATGATGATGATGATGATGATGATGATGATGATGATGATGATGATGATGATGATGATGATGATGATGATGATGATGATGATGATGATAATAATGATGATGATAATGATGATGATGGAGTTGATGAGGATGGTGAATAAGGTTTTGGGCACGCTTTAAGACAGTGGTGGCCAAGCTAAGATTGGCCGAGGGCCAGATTATGGTAAAGGGTAACACCAGAGGGCCAGACCTATAAAAATCCTTAAAAAATAACGTTCTGAGATTTAGTTTTACATATATAATGAACCACGTACAGAAAGCAACGGCAAACTACTGTACTGCACATCTGCCAAGACATCTATACCAGTCTTTGGACTGAAATTACTGTTTAAAAAAAATAATGAATCTGTTGTTTTAATTTGTTTTGTAATTTGTAATATGACATGTAATTATTTATTTCAAACATACATTTGTGTGTTATTTCATTGTGAAGAGTGTGGCTTATCAAAACTTTTCACCAGTGATTTGATGTCTACTTCCATTTGTGACATAGCAATTCTGAGAACATTGGATAATACAGAGTCAGTTAATCTGTTTCTGGTCTTGGATTTGATAAGCTTCATGGCAGAAAATGTTGTCTCACAGAGATATGTGCTACCAAACATAGAGCACACTTTTAGCGCCCGTTTTCTCAGAAGTGGGTAACGTTCCTTTGGTAGTAATTTCCACAAATCTGCTCCAGTTGCTTCTGTTGTGTTGATGAATGGGTCACATTGGAGTTCACATAACTGTAATTGTAGTTCTGCTGGCTGAGACTCCACTGTGCACTTGAATGGGTTGTTAAAAAGTTCCATTTGTGGACGATGTGGTGAAGTGGGATGTTATAAATATTTATAGGGGACTTAGTGTACTGACTGAGATCAGCTGTGAAGGTATATATATATCTAATAAGAGTAGTGTATTATATATAACCTTACTTGCTGCCACATATGTATACCTCAGTCAGAATTATTCTGGAATAGTGTGATGACTACGTTATATGTCTAGGGTATGTGTATGATGAAGTGTAAGTCAAAACAACAACAGACAGATAAACAATTTAATTTATTCCACTACACTTGACCACACTGTGACACTCACATACATAAAACACTCTACAAGGATATCTTAAAGGAGTCACTGATAACTTTTCAAATAACAATATGTATTCATTGCTGTCATGAATGTATATGTGTCCTGATTCAAATACAAAGGGAACCAGGAATCACAATCAATTTTAATTACAAGTTATATGTACAGAATTTATTAATATGAATCTTGTAGTGACATATGTTATTAAAAGTATCCTATGTGTGTCAGTTATGTAGTAGTAATATGAGGTAATACTGGTTTTGTTTTGTTCAAGCTCTGTTGGTATTTGTCATCATGACTTCAATAGTTTGTCTTTATTGGAACTAGTATTGGAGATGTTCTCAGTTCCTGATATTAAAACAATTAAATTCCCCTCTTAATGTTATTTTTACAAGGTCATTTTAAGATGGGGGTACATAATGTTGAGCTCAGCTGGCCACATCAGCTTATCTTGCGTGATGGCGGCAGGAAAAGACTCCTCTGCTCGATTTCTCCCCTGGGCTCTGGAGACCCCTCACTGATAGCTAAATGGACCAAGGAGTATGCTGTCCGACTCTGGATTCAGCAAAGCTCTGACCAGGTGCTGCTCAATACCATCAAGACCACGGTCCCTGAAAACAAGAAGGATGTACCTTCTACTTCATAACTAATTGATACTCTAGTTCTACACTGAGCACAATACATCACAAACATTGAGTTCAGAGCGTTAGGCCAACTGTCAGCTTCATCTGAAATATTTTATACCAGTATTTCCCCCCTAATGGTTACTACGCCTCTGCAATTCCAGCATTATTTCTTTCTAGTCAATCATCTAGGTGTCAGTGTACTGTTTGGCCATTCCATGCCGTTTTACTTTCCTCCGACACCTTCTGTTCAGGCTGGAGCATTATAGGCTTTACATCATGTTTGCTACTGAACTACACATATATACAGGCATAAATTAACAATTCACATTCAATTTTCATTAAAAGATACTGAATGTTTCAAGCTTACCACAATTCATGGAAATAAACACAGATACGTTGACTAGCAATGAATTCTGGCACAAATACTGGCACAAATTCCCATCTGCTTATGTTCCAGGCTTTTATTTAGCAAAATTATGAGCTGGCTTCAACGCACTGTTGCTTTATCAAGCTTATTTGAACTAGTGGTCTCGAACTAACGCTCCTAAGTGATTATATCAGCGAGTCTGGCCAATGGAGCCACGTTTCGACAAGTGTTTGAAAAAATTTTACCTTCCTACGTCTCCCCTAACAACCAAGGATAGCATTTATAGTCCGACCAATCGTGTTTAGCCTTACATATCATTCCAGCCAATCAGTTCAAATGTAACTTGTGGCCCATTTCCCGTACAATGGTGGTTTAAAAAATCTACCACTGAGCGATTCTGATTTTGGGTGTTGTCTGACAGCACCATCATTTTATTTTGGCTATAACTTGTTAATTCCTAGACTATTTGCATAACACTTAACATATTCTTTGTCATCAAGCCCTAAGGAACCCAAATATACAAATTTAAAAGAGCTAAGTGGCTGCGTTCAAAATATGCAATTTCTTCTACCTCCTGTTTCGAAGATGTGCTGTCTGGGTACTGTAATGTTTTCAAACGTAAACCCATCTAATGTTATCTTTTCTAATAAGCGTTTTTCCAGGTTTTTTAAAACCTAACTCTGGGAAGGTTAGTGTTTTTATCACTGTCCGTCTGAAAAAAAGTTAGTGCATGTGGCCTTACACGCGTGATAGTAGTAATTGTGTAGCGCGTTACGCTTGTTGGGGTGGCATTAATAGCGAGACGCGTGTTTAATTTTGCATGCGTTCCTGATTTTCAGCCCTCCCTTCTTTCTATTTGAGTCCATCTGTTCGTTCGTTTTGGTAACGTAGTATAATTAATGTTAGGATTAATTTAGGTCATTACGCAGTGTGCCTCTCAATGTTTTTCTTAGAAATGCAATACCCGGTTCAATGTGTTGTGGAAACGCTTGTAGTTATGCAGTGGCTTATATTTAACGTGGAAACGTTACAATTTGCAGACGAAGCATAAAACAAAGGGGATTTCGAGTACTGTCATTGTGACAGCACTGTTCTTTACCGTTCTTCTTCCTTTCTTTATTATATGTATTTATTAGGCTTTATATTTACCTGATAATTTATATATGTGGATTAGAATATTTCACGACACCTCCCCTCTTAAAACAGACATTATATGTCAGTCCTTTATTCTATATACACATAGAGAAATTTATTATTATTTCTGGGGTTTACGGTGATTCTCATCACACGGATGGCGGCTTAAAAAATCCGCTCCCAAATTGGTTTTTCCAGATATATACTCAATGCTAAAATTATATGGAGCCAAAAGTAAAGACCATCGGAGTAACCTAGAGTTCTCATGCCTAGCCTGTGCTAGAAACGATAAAGGTTTGTGGTCTGTTTGCAACTTAAATGCCTTCCCATATAGATAAATATTGAATTTCTTTATTGCCCATATTACTGCAAGACATTCTTTTTCGCTAGTTGAGTAGTTGATTTCAGCTTTATTCAACTTGCTGCTAGCATATGCCACTGGGCTTAATTCCCCATCCAATGCATCTGATTTCTGTAGTAGAGTTGCTCCTAACCCAATATTACTGGCATCCGTCCTTACAATGAATTCTTGACTTAAGTCAGGTAATTTCAAAATAGGTTTACTTGTGAGCTTTTCCTTCAATTCTTGGTAAACCATTTCACATTGTGGTGTCCATGTAATGCGATCTGGATGTCCTTTACGTGTCAAATCAGTTAACGGTGCACATATGGAATTAAAGTTTTTGATATACTTCTGGTAGAAACCACATAATGAGACAAAGGATCTCACGTCCTTCTTGGTTTGTGGTCTCGGGGCTTTCTGTAGTTTCTCTAAATTCTTTGGGTCAGGGGTCATGTTTCCCTGATAAACTGTGTGTCCCAAAAATTCCAATTCTTTACATCCAACGCAACATTGGGTTGGTCGGGCTGTTAAATTTGCCTCCCTAAGTCGATCAAACAGCATGTTCAGAGAGTCAATGTGTTCCTCAAATGTTTCTGTTGCTATAAGGATATCATCCATAAAATTTGTTATACATGGATTATTCAGAGGGTCCAATAATTTTCTCATCATTCTAGAGAAGACACTAGGCGCATTCTTCAATCCAAATGGCAATCTATTAAACTCATAGTGTCCTTCTGAGGTACTAAAAGCTAGGTATGGTCTAACCTCAGGTTTTACTGGAATCTGATAGTATCCTTTACTCAAATCCACTTTTGAGAAATATTTAGCTTTATTTAGTCTGGCAAACAGCTGATTTGTAACCGACAATGGATCCACCTGTCCTTCTGTAATAGCATTCAGTCTCCTGTAATCTATACAGAGTCTATGTTCTCCAGAGGGCTTCCTTAAGAGTACAACACCGGAACTATACGAAGATTCACTGTGCGAAATAATTCCTTCCTTCAACAGATAGTCTATCTCCTCCTTCAAAGCTTTCTCCTTAGCAAACGGAATCGAATATGGTTTCATACAGACAGGTGTGGGGTCTATCAGTTTCATATCATATTCCAATAGGTTTGTATGCCCTGGTCGGTCTGTTAACACCTCTGCATGATTATTTAGAACCTGTTGCACTCTCTCTTTCTGAGTTTTCGTTAAATGTGTACTGATTTTCACCTGTGCTGCTGTCTCACAGGGGTGTAATGGATATTCAAATGATGAAAGTGGTTCCTTTTTCATCTCCATGGCGATGGACAAAGTCAACAAGTGTGTCTCTTCCTGATGTTCTCTTTCCAAATATTTCTTCAGGAGATTCACATGATAGATTTTTTCTTTCCCCTTCTTATCTATCTTATAATTTGTTCTAGACACCTTCTCTAGAACTGTATATGGACCCTGCCATCCAATTTGTAACTTATTCTGACTCCCGGGCAAAAGAAGCAGTACTTTCTCTCCCACAGCCAAATTTCTGTCTTTCGCCTTCCTGTTATAATAGGCAGCATGTTTCTTCCTGGCTTGTTTCAAATTTTCATTGGCAAGTTTCCAGCCAGTTTTTAAACGAGTGGTCAGCTCATTCACATATTGGTATGAAGATGTAATGTTTTCCTCTGCCTTTTCATCAGTCCACGTTCTTAACAAAGCTTCGAGTGGACCTTTTATTGGCCTTCCAAACAATAATGTTGCCGGGGCCATACCGGTTGAACTATGGGGTACCTCCCTATAAGCAAAGAGGGCGGTGCAGGCATGGTACTGGTCCCATGTATCTGGTTTTTCGTGTGCCAACTTTCTCAGGATCGACATCAACGTGCCGTTAAATCTTTCCACTTGGCCGTTCCCTTGGGGATGATACACACTACAATGGAAGTGTTTGGCCTGGAAGATCCTGAAAACTTCTTCAGTTAGTTTCCCCTTGAACTGAGAGCCATTATCAGTCAAGATTTGATTGGGAAAGCCTAACCTTGTGAAAATTGTGAGCAATGCCTCTGCCACATGTTTAGAATCAATCGATGACAGGGCTACTGCCTCTCCCCACATAGAACAAGTGTCCACCAGAGTCAGAATGTAGCTGTTCCTTCTCTTGGTTCGGGTGAGAGGTCCCACAAGATCCACGGCAACTCTCTCAAAGGGTGTTCCCACTATGGGCATTTCCCCCAGAGTTGCTGGTGCAGTCCAATGTTTAGGTGCTACTCGTTGGCACTCTGGACAGGATTTTACATATCGTTTGATATCTTCAGTTATTCCTGGCCAGAAATAGTGACAAGCTATTCGCTGTCCTGTTGCGCTGATTCCCATATGACCACTGAAGGGAATCGCATGCCCTAGTTCCAACACTTTAGTCCTATATGAAGTGGGAAGGACCAGCTGTCCGTGACCATTGGATTCAGATCCAGCCTTCCTATATATCAGTTTGTTCTTCATATAAAAACTCTCCCTTGCCTGGAGGTGTATGAGATTTGGGCAACTTCTTGAAACATGGCTTGAGTGTTTTGTCCTCAGCCTGTGCCTTCCTCATCTCATCTGGGTGAGTATTTATGGGATTATCCTCCTCCTTTTTTGACTGTGATCTGGTCTGCACTGTTGCCAATATCACAGGTCTCTTGGGATTCCCCAAGAAGACATATCTACACCCCAATATTAGAGGGTAGATTGGCTCATTTATCACTGCTGCTTTTATGATTCCTTCCACATATCGCGTTTTCGCTTTTATTCGGGCGACGGGAAGTGTCATGGTAGCTACATCCTTGGTTGCAGTTTGAATCTCCACTGTTTCTGTGGTGTATTGATCGGCCTGCACCAGGTGAGAACTCACAACGGAATCGTAATCTAAACCGGTATCATATAAACACCTTATAGTGACACCATTACAGATGACATCTTCACACACTGGGGGGTGGTATGGTTCCTGTAGTTCTTCAGGTTTGACCTTCTTTTCCTTTTTCCCCGATGTCATAGCAGCACAATGAGGAGGTTTCCTTCTACAATGGTCAGTGTCATGATTGTTCATCTTACAATTTTTACACCACCTTTTTCCTTGGTTGAAAGATTTTCTTTCATCATATTTCCTTTCATCGAATTGTGGGAATTTATTTTTATTTTCATACCGTGGCCTATCAAATTGGTGCTTACCTTTGTTTTGATCCCTAGGATCAAATTTATTAAAGTTCTGTGGTGCCCTAAAGTTATCCACTTGTTTCTTTTTATTACCTGTTACCTCTGCTTGAGCTGCTTGATACCTTCAGCAACATTTAGCAACTCACCCAGCCTCTCTGCACCTTGTTCCATGAGAAACTTTCTCAGGTCTGGAGCCATGGACTCTCTTAATTGCTCTATAAGGACCATTTCCTTAAGATCTTGGGTTTTCCCCAGAGAAGTCCATTTCTCCAAGTATGTCTCTATTCGTGCAGAGAACTGGTGATAGGTTTCACCTGACAGTAGTTTAGCATTCCTAAATTTTTTCCTATAAAATTCTGCATTCTTTTCATATCTTAACAAAAGAGCCTGCTTTAGCATGTCATAATTTTCCTGATCACCTCTGCTCATTTTTGCAAAAACTTCATAAGCTGCCCCACGAAGTCCCTGAGATAACTTTAAGCTCCACCTTTCTCTCTCTAACCCATACGTGGTAGCTAATAGTTCATACCTATTTAGATAGCTCTCTATATCATCGTCTTTCTCAACAAAATGATCTAAATGGAAATTCATAGCTGAGGTTGAGGCTCCCTGGCTAGCAGTAGCATCAGAGGCAAAGGGACTGGCACCATTTTCAGGAGCATGGCCCTGAAACTCAAACTCCCTTAGTCGTAACTCATGTTCCCTTTGTAATCTCTTCTCCTCCTTTTCTGCTTCCCTCTCTGCAGTCAATCTTCTTTCTTCGGCTTCCCTTTCTGCAGCTAATCTTTTGTCTTCTCTTTCTGCCTCCAATTTCTTAGCCTCAGCCTCAAATTGTAACTTCTTAATTTCCCTTTCAGCCTCTAACTTTCTTTCGGCTTCAAACCTTCTTTCTTCGCGTTCAATAAATTTGTCACATTCCGTAGTGACATAGGCAACCATAACTTGCCCATCTAATCCTAACTCTTTTGCAGTCTGAACAGCAGCAGATCGAAATTTGGCCAGGTCCGACATTGTCTATCAGGTAAATTTATACAATGTCTAACCAACAATTCAATCTCTAAATATATATCTAATGGACAACACAGGCACCGAGAGCTCAACCTTATTTAATTCCACCCAAGGATACCTTTTAATTCTTATATTCCCTGAAGTGAATTACCCCCAATATTTTTAATAGGTAAAGATTAAAAATCCCAAGAGCGAGACCCCAATATATGTGGTGAAGTGGGATGTTATAAATATTTATAGGGGACTTAGTGTACTGACTGAGATGAGCTGTGAAGGTATATATATATATCTAATAAGAGTAGTGTATTATATATAACCTTACTTGCTGCCACATATGTATACCTCAGTCAGAATTATTCTGGAATAGTGTGATGACTACGTTATATGTCTAGGGTATGTGTATGATGAAGTGTAAGTCAAAACAACAACAGACAGATAAACAATTTAATTTATTCCACTACACTTGACAACACTGTGACACTCACATACATAAAACACTCTACAAGGATATCTTAAAGGAGTCACTGATAACTTTTCAAATAACAATATGTATTCATTGCTGTCATGAATGTATATGTGTCCTGATTCAAATACAAAGGGAACCAGGAATCACAATCAATTTTAATTACAAGTTATATGTACAGAATTTATTAATATGAATCTTGTAGTGACATATGTTATTAAAAGTATCCTATGTGTGTCAGTTATGTAGTAGTAATATGAGGTAATACTGGTTTTGTTTTGTTCAAGCTCTGTTGGTATTTGTCATCATGACTTCAATAGTTTGTCTTTATTGGAACTAGTATTGGAGATGTTCTCAGTTCCTGATATTAAAACAATTAAATTCCCCTCTTAATGTTATTTTTACAAGGTCATTTTAAGATGGGGGTACATAATGTTGAGCTCAGCTGGCCACATCAGCTTATCTTGCGTGATGGCGGCAGGAAAAAGACTCCTCTGCTCGATTTCTCCCCTGGGCTCTGGAGACCCCTCACTGATAGCTAAATGGACCAAGGAGTATGCTGTCCGACTCTGGATTCAGCAAAGCTCTGACCAGGTGCTGCTCAATACCATCAAGACCACGGTCCCTGAAAACAAGAAGGATGTACCTTCTACTTCATAACTAATTGATACTCTAGTTCTACACTGAGCACAATACATCACAAACATTGAGTTCAGAGCGTTAGGCCAACTGTCAGCTTCATCTGAAATATTTTATACCAGTATTTCCCTCCCTAATGGTTACTACGCCTCTGCAATTCCAGCATTATTTCTTTCTAGTCAATCATCTAGGTGTCAGTGTACTGTTTGGCCATTCCATGCCGTTTTACTTTCCTCCGACACCTTCTGTTCAGGCTGGAGCATTATAGGCTTTACATCATGTTTGCTACTGAACTACACATATATACAGGCATAAATTAACAATTCACATTCAATTTTCATTAAAAGATACTGAATGTTTCAAGCTTACCACAATTCATGGAAATAAACACAGATACGTTGACTAGCAATGAATTCTGGCACAAATACTGGCACAAATTCCCATCTGCTTATGTTCCAGGCTTTTATTTAGCAAAATTATGAGCTGGCTTCAACGCACTGTTGCTTTATCAAGCTTATTTGAACTAGTGGTCTCGAACTAACGCTCCTAAGTGATTATATCAGCGAGTCTGGCCAATGGAGCCACGTTTCGACAAGTGTTTGAAAAAATTTTACCTTCCTACGTCTCCCCTAACAACCAAGGATAGCATTTATAGTCCGACCAATCGTGTTTAGCCTTACATATCATTCCAGCCAATCAGTTCAAATGTAACTTGTGGCCCATTTCCCGTACAATGGTGGTTTAAAAAAATCTACCACTGAGCGATTCTGATTTTGGGTGTTGTCTGACAGCACCATCATTTTATTTTGGCTATAACTTGTTAATTCCTAGACTATTTGCATAACACTTAACATATTCTTTGTCATCAAGCCCTAAGGAACCCAAATATACAAATTTAAAAGAGCTAAGTGGCTGCGTTCAAAATATGCAATTTCTTCTACCTCCTGTTTCGAAGATGTGCTGTCTGGGTACTGTAATGTTTTCAAACGTAAACCCATCTAATGTTATCTTTTCTAATAAGCGTTTTCCAGGTTTTTTAAAACCTAACTCTGGGAAGGTTAGTGTTTTTATCACTGTCCGTCTGAAAAAAAGTTAGTGCATGTGGCCTTACACGCGTGATAGTAGTAATTGTGTAGCGCGTTACGCTTGTTGGGGTGGCATTAATAGCGAGACGCGTGTTTAATTTTGCATGCGTTCCTGATTTTCAGCCCTCCCTTCTTTCTATTTGAGTCCATCTGTTCGTTCGTTTTGGTAACGTAGTATAATTAATGTTAGGATTAATGTAGGTCATTACGCAGTGTGCCTCTCAATGTTTTTCTTAGAAATGCAATACCCGGTTTAATGTGTTGTGGAAACGCTTGTAGTTATGCAGTGGCTTATATTTAACGTGGAAACGTTACAATTTGCAGACGAAGCATAAAACAAAGGGGATTTCGAGTACTGTCATTGTGACAGCACTGTTCTTTACCATTCTTCTTCCTTTCTTTATTATATGTATTTATTAGGCTTTGCATTTACTTGATAATTTATATATGTGGATTAGAATATTTCACGACAGACGAAACATCTCAAAATCTTGAAATCGACGATCAAACTCAGAAATCAGCTGTTCAATGTCATCTGTGTACCTCCTGAAGTTAACACTCTCTTTCTCCGACAGCTGTTTACAACAAGGAAAATGAAACAGGTCATTCTTTTGCAAAGACAGACTAAATAGGCTCAGTTTCTTTTTGAAGCCATCAACATAGCCCATCATTTCAAAAATTGTTTGCCTTTTTCCTTGTAACTGCAAATTCAGTACATTCAAATGTTGTGTAATATCTGTGAGAAATGCCAAGAGCTGAATGAAATGAATATCTTTGAGTTTATTTTGAAGATCAATTGAACATGGTAAGTTGTCTCGCAGGAAGTCAAATATTTCATCCTTCAGTTCACACAATCTTATTAAACATTTTCCTCGACTAAGCCATCTCACCTCAGCATGAAATCACCGTAAACAGAATCCACTTCTTCTAAAAATGCAAGGAACTTCCTGTGAGTTAGAGAGCTGTGTCCTCCTCTGATCAAATTCGTTATTTTCACTACAGTAGCCATAGCGTCATTTAGGTTTATGGATTTTGCACAAAGAGCCTCTTGGTGAACTATGCAATGTAATGTAGGCACGTCAATTTTATTTTGCTTCAAAAGTCCAACAAAACCAGTATTTTTCCCAACCATAGCCTTGCAACCATCGGTACACACAGCAGACAATTTTTCAAACCCACCATATTCTTCCATGGCATTTTGAACTGCAGAAAATATGTCATCCCCTTTACTTGTACCATGCAAAGAGCAAACTTTCAGTAATTCTTCAGAAACAGTAAAGTCTTCCTGGATCACTTTAACAAAAATAAGAAGCTGGCTGGTCTGTGATGTCTGTACTTTCATCAATCGCCAGTGAAAAGTATGGACAATTTTCAATTAAAGGTTTCAAGGTCTGGAACAAATGCAAACTAATATCTTCTGTTCTCCTAGCTATGGTTTGTTTTGAAAGAGGTACATTTTGAAATTCTTTTACTACTTTTTCTTCATTGAACGCTTCTGCCATTTGAACTGCACACTTTTTCACAAACTCTCCATCAGTAAACGGCTTTTTTGTTTTTGCAAGCTCATAACTAATCACATAGGACGCCATGAGCGATGATTCCTGAATCTTATTTACATGACTAAATATACTCTTTTGCTGATTCAGTTTTTTCTTGAGTTGTTCAATCACAAGCTTTCTCAACTCGCTGCTATGCTCGTCGTTGTTTTTCTGATGATTTGTGATGTAGTGACGTTTCAAGTTATATTCCTTCACTACGGCTAACACTTGGGCGCAAACTAAGCACTGAGGTTTATTATCCTTATTGAGAATGAACAAATAATCGAACTCCCATTCTGGTTTAAATTCGCGATTTTCACTGTCCACTTTTTCTATACTTAGAAAACATTTTTACAAATGCAAACTCTTATACATGAAAACGTGCACAACAGCTACAAGCCCAGAAGTGTCACTGGCTGATTTATACTTAACACACTTCACAAGACCAACTGTGCACCTCAACTCCTTCCTATAGAAATGTACCTACCATCCACCCCTACCCTACTCCCACGATCAAAGCTTTCCCATACCGATGCTAAAGACAAAGCAACATCATTGGATCTCAGAGACTTCCGACCGCAGTAGAAATTTGAGATATGTCATTGCTTTCAGTTTTCTCATTATCAAAGTAGGTACCGACACTGTCTTCGCCTGAAAGTGGACGGGATCAGAAATGAGTAGAAGGAGGGAGTAGGTGGGGGGCAATAGATGGACCGGGAGGGGGGAGAGATTGAGGGGAGAGAGGGAAATAATGGAAGGGGGTGATAGGAAGTCATTAGGAAGGGGAGACAGAAACAGAAGGAGGAAGAAGATGGGAAAAGAGGATAAAGGGGGAGGGGGTTGGAGGAAAGGAAAGGGGAGGTGGGGATAGGAGAGGGTTAATGGGTGGGAGGAGGTAGGGGAGAGGAAGTAGGGTTGTCCCAAAGGGGGAGGGGAGAAAGAGAAGGTAGAGATGGAGGTAAGGAAGGAGTGGAAGGGGGGGTCGAAGGGGAAAGAAGGAGGGGGATGTAGAGGAGGGAAGGGGAAGAGGGAAGAAAGAGGAGAAGGAGGGGAGAAGGAGGGGGTTAGGGGGGGGGGTGGATAGGGGAAGGGGGGATTAGGGAGATGATGAGAGGGGAGGGGTGAAGAAAGAGGTGTGGGTGGGGAAGGGGGGTAGAGGGGGGGGGAGGGAAAGTTAGTGATGAGGGAGGAAGAGAGGGAGAAGAAGAGATTAGGGATTGGTTGTTGTGGAATATAAGAAGAAAGGGGGGGGGGAGGATGGGAGGGGAATTGGAGAGAAGGGAGGGGGGAGGGGAGGGGTGAGGGGAAGAAGGGGAAGAGGAGGGGGGAGAGGGGGGAGGGAGGAGGGGAAAGGGGAGGAGGGGGGAGGGAAAGTGGGGGGAGAAGAAAAAGGGGAGGGGGTTGGGGGAAGTAATGGGAAGTCGGACGGGAGGGACCCTCAGGGGAGAAAGGGAAGACGTGAGTTGGGAAGGAAGATGGGGAGGGGGAGGGGGGAGGGGAGAAGGTGGGAGGGACTTGAGGAAGGTGGAGGGGAGGAAGGAGGGGGAGGGGTGGAGGGGGAAGGAGAGTGGAGCAACCCACCAGGAGGGGGTGTGAGGGTAAGGGGAGGGAAGGGCGGGAGATGGAGTTTGGAGGAGGGATGGGGAGGAGAAGAGGAGTGGAGGGACTAAGGGGGGGAGCTGTGAGGAGAGAGGGGGGGAGAAGAGGTGGCAGGAGGTTAAGTTGGGAGAATGGGGGAAGGGAGAGAGGGGGGGTTGTTTCTGTGGAGGGAGGGGAAGGATGGGAATCAAGGAATGGGGGAAGGTTAGAAATCAGGTGAAAAATGATTAGGGATGAGGTGGATAGGGAGAGGGAGAGAGTTTGGGGGAGGGGGGGGAAGGGGAAGAGGGAAGATTGTAGAAAGGAGAGAGGGGGGGAAGGAGGGAGAGGAGGATAGAGGAGAGGAAAGGGGTTGAGGTAAAATTAGAGGAAAGGGGAAAGAAGATCATTGAGAGGAGAGAGAAACCCAGGATTAGGGGTAGGGGAGAGGAATGGGAGGAAGAGAAGAGTGAAGTGAGGAGTGAGAGAGGGAGAGAAGTTGGTTTGGGAGGCGAGGTGAGAAGATGGTTGTGGGGGAACTGGAGGTTGGAACAAGGAGAGAGGGAGTGAGAGGGGGAGACCGAGGAGGCGGGGGAGGAGGGGGGGGGGGGGGGGGGGGGGGGAAAAGAAACAGGAAAAAAGAGGGGATGGAATGAGTGGAGAGTGAAAGGAAAACGATAGAGGAGAGGAAATCGGGGAGGAGGGAGACGTGAGGAGGGAGGGAAGATTTAAAAGTGGAGAGAGTTTTGGAGACAAGAACAATTTTAAATGGAATTGGATTTTTTTTTTTAAAGGAAATAAGAGAGAATTTGGGATAGTTGTTTTGTTTTTTTGGAAAAATTGGAGAGGGTAAAGGAGGGGAGAGGATGAAAGGGGGGGGAAAAGGAGGGGGAGGGGGGAGGGGAAGGGGAGGACGGAGGGAATTGTAGAGGGGGAGAGAGAGGGTGGTAGGGGGTGAGGTATGGGTGGGGAGAGGGGGAGGAAAAAAAGAATGGTGCCTGTGCGTTCTATGTGATTAAAATAAAAATAATATTTTGAGGTTTGTTTGAGTTAAATTGAACATTTTGGGTCTTTTTGGTTTTGTTTCTGGTGCCTGTGCGTTCTATTTTGTAATATTTTTTTAGTACAGTGGTCGGAGTAATTTTCAATCAACAATAAGAGGCCGGCCAAAACAGGTTGGCGGGCCGGTCAAAACTGGTTGGCGGGCCGTATCTGGCCCGCGGGCCGTAGTTTGGCCACCTCTGCTTTAAGAGGTTTAATCACAATTAGCCAGCCTAACTGGCATATGACCAAAACGGAGAAGATGAGGAAAACCGAACGGCCCAAGAAATGATGGTTAAAGGCGATGGCACACATCATGAGAGCACAAATCATGACAGCCCATAACATTCAGTGCACAGGATCTGAACCGATAATCAAGCTAGCGGCAACACCTCAGAATATTCGATTTCATTATTTTCAAATGTCCGATTGACAGAGTGGTTAGAGCTCTGGTCGCTCGTGGCACAGGTGCCGGGTTTGATTCACTGTATTGTCATACTCCAGTCTACCCAGCTGTAAATGGGTACCTGAATTCTTTCTTTAGTTAAAGAAGGAAAAGTCAGCAAGGGAAGGAAACTTGTCACCCCACCTCTCAGTGCGGACCCAGTATAGAGAAGTCTCTAACACTTCACTCCCCTACGGCTGAATCTGTTATGGGACTACCTTGACCTTTCTTTTACTGCAAAGGGGATCAGCTGTAGTAGAGTTCCATAAGGAATGATGATGATGATTATGATGATGATGATTATGACGATTATGATAACTATGATGATTATGATGAATAAGATGCCTGGCACGCTTTAAGAGTTTAAAAACAATCAGCTTAACTGGCTTGTGACTTCAAAACGGAAAAGATGGGGAAAACAGAACGGCCCAAGAAATGATGGACTGAGGAGTGGACAGACATCTTAAAGACACACATCGTGACAGTACATAACATTACGGGCACTTCATCTGAACTAATGCGGCAATACCTCAGAATATTCATTTCATTAATTTCAAAACCATTCCTATTTCCGTGGAGAACAGGTCGTAAATAAATAAACTCTGAGCATTCCTGTCCCTTGCTATCCGCCAGTGTTTTAATGTAACTTATTTATTCCTTCTATCTCTCTTTCAAGTTCCCTTCTGAATGTGTGTGTGCATTTTTTTTTTTTTTTTTTTTTGGCTGCGGAGTCAAGTCGGAGTGGTGGAGTAGGTCTTTTTTTAGTGAAGTCGGATTCGGTAAAAAATGTCCGGACTCCGGTTCCGAACTGCCATATGGTTAGTAAAAAAAAACTGTATTCGAAGTCGGAAGTCGGGAATCGGAGTTCTAAAATTTCAAGAGCCGAAGTTGGAATCGGAGCCGAACAATGTTTTGGCCGACTCCACAACCCTGGTTTGTTCCCTTAGTCCCCATCTTGGCCGACTTCACAACCCAGGTTTGTTCCCTTAGTCCCCATCTTGGCCGACTCCACAACCCTGGTTTGTTCCCTTAGTCCCCATCTAGGCCGACTCCACAACCCTGGTTTGTTCCCTTAGTCCCATCTAGGCCGACTCCACAACCCTGGTTTGTTCCCTTAGTCCCCATCTAGGCCGACTCCACAACCCTGCTTTGTTCCCTTAGTCCCAATCTTGGCCGACTCCACAACCCAGGTTTGTTCCCTTAGTCCCCATCTATGTTTCTTGCATCATGGATTCCAGTACAGGATCTACCTTTTAATGCTATCATAGGTTTTCGTTGTGATAGGGAGGAAAGAAATGACAGCGTGAAGCATACAGCCTTTTATATGTGGCTACTTCCGTAGAAGGACTCAAATGGTGTGACAAGATCACTAATTTGGAGTTAGTTAAAAGAACCAGATAAATACCAATGGAACAAGATATGGGAAGAAGATAATGGTGTTGTAAAGGACATACATTGAGGAAACTAGATGATAGCGCTACAAGACAGTTATTTTTCTAGACGAAAAAAAAAAAAAAACACGGAGAAAGGATTTAGACTAAGACGCGAAGGGGTTAAAGAGGACGTGGAAGGACCTTGAACGAATAACACAGGCTATGAAGGCAGGGCGGGTATTTGTCTAGTGCTTCTGCTCCGTAGGTTGTTGAAAGATAATGAGAAATTATTTAATTATATTTCCGTTTGTCAATAATTTTTTTTGACATTTGTGAACGTAACACTTGCGTGTATCATTTCCTTTAAAACAAAAATAAAGAATTAAATCAAATAAACGCAAGAATATAATTAAACGACAAAACAAAAATTGATCTTAGAGTGGCAACAGTGGTGAATAAAAACAAACACACTTTATAAACCGTGCATTTCATGCACCGCGTGTTAGTATGAATACGCTTTAACAAATACCAAACAAACGGCTAAAGTAGCTCGTGTGAAGAAAAAATATTAAGTATTTGACATTCTTTTTTTAAATACCAGGTAATGTCAATGTTACATCTCCTCTCAGCTTCCTCTGTGTTATTGTCAGTTGGTCGTATATCAAATTCCGACAGAATGTAACGATTCAAACTGCATTTTCTGCCTGCAAAAACTCACTCAAAATAGATTGTTCTCACTTGATCCGAAGTAATCGTAAGTTTCTTTCTAGCCCTGTTTACAAACTCAGAAACAATCCCCGCCCTCCCCGATCTCCAATTAATATAACAAGAGCAAGCAATTAAACAGCAAAGAACTCTATACCCCGGATCTATTTTTCGTAATTACCTCTGCTTTGTTTAAATCGCTCAAAGCCGGCGACTATAGATCAAAGCATTATGTTGATTTAAATGTTAATTGGTTATCGAGATGGATCGATAAATGTATAAAACGATTGAGCCACGCATGGATGCATCAATATTTAATGTGCCGACATGCGCTCGATGGCGTCAGTAATAAACGTTATTGAGAAATCTAGATCACATATTACAAAGACTTAAACTGCATTTGTAATGGTCTCTGTATGTTTGTTCTCTGTACACTCGTATAATGTAACATATCTGAAATAATGGTGAGCGGAAAAAAGACAGTTATCTCCAGAAAACATGACAAAATCCTTTAAAAAATTGCTTGTATTCTGTGGGCAGCAGTTTTGATTATGTATTTCTAGCATTTTAATTGTAGCATGAATTCGATATTACCTTAAAAAGAATATTCTATTATTCCCGTTTTGTTCGACTAGATAATCTAATTCTTAGGTGTGATGTGTTGTAACAGTTATAAAAGATATTTCATGTTCTTCATGATTGTTAGTGGTTGCGTGTGAGATATTATGAAACAGCATTTGGATTTGGGTAAATGTAGCGAAACGAGCAAGATACTCTGGAAATGTCACGTTAACTAATGATAAATTATGAATCGCACACTAGTAATTGAAATCCCGAAAGGACAAATTCTTTCTAACCCCCAAATACATACAATTATGGCAGCGGAAAATTATTATCTTTAATAATTGACGAGGAAATCAAAATTGTGTTGGAAAATTCCCCAACAGCCTCAAAATCAAACAGAATTTATCAAGGGAAATGTGTACGCAAAGCGGACGTCCGAGAAGGAAAAGGTTAGATCTAGGATGTGTATATAAACCTTCTCAGCTTCATTTCTATACTCTCAAAATTTCACTCATAACTGAAAAGAAGGCAAGCAGACTGACAGACGCTTATGGGAGCCCCATAGTCACAGCCCATAGTTGAGAAAAGCGAAGTTGATCTGCGTGTAAGCAGACTTGCATACGCAATAAGCTCAGATGCATAATATATGTCTGAAGGGTATGTTAAACTTGCATTAATCCTTGAGTTACAAGTATTTTGGTGTTATTTAAATTTCTGTAATATTTAAATATTAATGACATCATTGACTTTGAATTACCTGCTCATATCTTAATCTTAGTACTCTAAACCCTGTGCTGATAACTAAAAATTGATTCCAAATACACAATCCTGAACAGCATGATGCAGCTAGAAGGCCTTGTCAGGACCGCGTAATACTATATATAAGAGCTTCCAGTCCTTTTCAGAGCTTGGCTTTTAAATGCTGAACGCCAAAGAGTTTGTCTTCTTCTTTTTTTTAACTGCTTTTTCGCTTAATTCGTGTCTTCGTTCAATTTAATATTTCATTGATGTAACATATTTAAAGGGAAATCACTTTTGGCCTAACTTAGGACCAAAGGGAAGTAATCAAGAAGAATTTCAGAAAAATTGTAAATGATGTCTATAGTCTATTGATATTTCATTGATTGCATGACGTACTTCTTTGATTGACATGACCATGGCCTCATAGACTATGATGCCTAAATGAAGGTCTGATCTCAAGTGGCCCGTCATCATTAGAGTTCATCTTTGATGGTAGGAAACAGATACTTTAATTCGTGCATGTGTTCCAGGTTTCTTATCCGAGAGAGAGATCGAGAGCGAGAAAGAGAGAGAGAGAGAGGAGTCACAACACATTCTTCTGATCTAAAGCCAAACAGACCTTAGCGTGGGTGATTAAAGGACCACCTGTGCAATTCAACAGATAGTAGCATTGGCGCTCTCTCTTCCAAACCTCTACACCTCACGGTAGAAGGGGAACGACTAAGTAAGTAAGTAAGTAAGTAAGAAATCAACACTTAATTAATGACAGAAAGTGTCCGTAGAAAAAGAACCTGAACTAGATAAGTAATAGCTAACGTGAAAAAAAAAACAAGATCCAAAAATCACCAATGGCCAAAATGATGAACAAAGACGTTGACACCTTATAATTTTCCAACTTGTGATTTGTGTAAATTCATATCTACAATCTTTACCAACCTTCTATTTTAAATTATTAAATGTACAGATATATTTTATAAATCGCAGGTGATTGATTGTGTTAAATTCCAGTTCTGTTTAAAACTTTGTTATTGAGTGAAAAATAAAATAATTATTTAATATCTAAAATTGGTAGGGATAATTAACGAGCTACATTTCACATCAACTGTTAATAGAGACTTCCTCGAGCATAGGATAGATCTAGCGAGAAGGTGACTTATTTCACAGCTCTCTTCTACTACTACCATCTAGAACTGTACAGTTAACTGCCTTATTAGTCCTGTGCCGTCCCTACCACTAGTTCACCAATCCTCTTCTCCATTTCTGAGAACTAAATCTATTATTTTCTATCCAACATCCATCTCGCCACAGTAAAGGTAGTGTCATAGCAGATACTGCCGTAGGGCAGTTAAATGTTAGAGACTTCACTATACTAGGTCCAGTTTTGTAATATGGGGTGATTAGTTCCCTTCCTCGCTGCCTTCGCTTTCCCTAACCCAATAGCAGAGTACGGTGCCAATTTACAGCTGGGAGAATTAGAGCAAGACGCTACCAGGTTTGGATCCTGGAATACGGTAACTTTTGTAGAAAGACGCTCTTGGATTTGGATCATCATATAAATTAATATGAGATGTCATTTTACAAAAGATTAATAAGAATTTAAGGATAGCTAAGAAGACACGATTAATGATCTTATCAATACTACATACATAAAGTTTGTCGCTGTTCTTACTTGACATTTCTTTATTTGTTTTCTGTTAATGTACAAAAGTGTTTCATTGACATGTTTATTCGCGGCTTCTATTATTACCATCAGTTCCCCTTGGAGCACAGATCTTCAAGAAAAACATTTCAAGCCTTCTTATCCTGTGTCAGGCCTTCCTATCCTGTGTCAGGTCTTCCTATCCTGTGTCAGGTCTTCCTATCCTGTGTCAGGTCTTCCTATCCTGTGTCAGGTCTTCCTATCCTGTGTCAGGTCTTCCTATCCTGTGTCAGGTCTTCCTATCCTGTGTCAGGTCTTCCTATCCTGTGTCAGGTCTTCCTATCCTGTGTCAGGTCTTCCTATCCTGTGCCATCCGTTCAATGCTTTTCCGTGTCTTTTTTATCTCTTTTATGGTTATCGCTTCTCTTTTTTTTTTTTGTATTCTCTTACACTGGGGGGTTTCAGAACAGGGACAGCTTTGTAATGATATGAACTGATTTTCATTGGCCCAGATATTGTTCATGCAACATGCATGACGGTAACCTAGGATAAAGGATAAATGCTAAAAAAAAAATAGAAAAACTGTGAGGCAATTGATAACTCATCCCTCAATAAAATGTAAAAAATTATTGTATCTACACAATTAAATAAAAGAACTTGAGATGATGGCACGTGACAGGAGGACACTTGGCATGTGTTTGTTGAAGGCCTATGCTCCTTTGGGAGTGGAGGGTTATGAATTAAATAAAAAATAAATTATATATTCTTCTTCTTCTTCTGCGTTCAGTTTGTAGTCATGCTAAATCTGCAGGCCTGTCGCCAAGACGAAGTTCAGAGTCTTTTCCAGGTCATCGCGAGAGCCCATTACCTTCTGCTTGCGCTCAGCACACCCCTGGCCAGTTCAGACGACGTGGGTCATCATAGGTTGGGCAGTTTTGGAGAATGTGATCGGGGGTCTGGATTCCAGTTCCACATGGACATTCATTTGTATGAAATATCTTGAGGCGATAGAGATGGCCCAGTAATCTGCAGTGTACAGTTCTCAGGCGGAATATGATGGTCTGCTGGTGTTAAGTTGGTGGATTGGGTCATCTTTGCTGTATGTATCCCCTTCATCTTTCCACTGACTTTTATACTTGCTGTGGATGATAAAATTATAAATTAAACAAATCTAAATTATTTTAGGTTAAAATCATTATCGTATATTAATATATAGTCAACTTTCACAGCTCTAGCTTTACTGCTATCTGAGTTGACTTGTGCTTAAATGTGTTATTTTGGGAACATTTTTCCACCATAACCTTCGAGTTTGAGGCATGTACTTCATTGTTTTGGGGGGTTTAAACCTGCCCTTACTGTGTGTCCCATCCAGAGTCTTCTCCTCAACTCATGTTCCATTGGTGTTTGCTTCGTTCTTTCTAACAGTTCCACACATAGTTTATTGTCATACTGCTTCAACACTTCTAGTATGTGTAATCATCATTTAACAGAGTTTATATTTTTTCCGGTTGTCATGATTATTATTCTCTTTGCCTCAGAACCATAAATACGACAACTTTGACATTTGAGTTGAAGATTCCTTTTTTTTTCTTTCTGTTAGACCTGATTTCTTGTTATTTGCATACTACCATTTAAAATACAGTACAGTTAAAATTATCAAGCGAGTAGTTTTTTGTGAGTTATGCAACAGTCTAAAACATTATGCAGCAAAACTGACATTTATTACAAATAAGGGAGGGAATTCCCTCCCTTATTTCTAATTTTTGTTTACCCACTATCCTTTCTGTTCTAGTCTACTATCATTTACTGATATTAAGGTCTAAGGGTCTTGTTATTTATACTGCTTGATAGAAATACAACAGAAGTGATTGCGTCATTTAAAGGCTGAACTGCCCATGGAGGACTTCTGGTGTCGTGTATTGTGGTTCGCACTATTGACCTGCCATTGAAACATCATTTTTTGATGATGCGTAGATGGCAGAGCGGATAGTGTGATTCGCTTGCATGGCTAGGCGGGGTTGTCGCACGGAAGGTCCAGTGTTCAAATCCTGGGTAAGCCACTCATGTCTGTTGTTTTTCTGTTGTCTGGTGTTCTACTTCTTTATTTCCTGCGAGTGCCTGATAACATACCTTTATATTTGTTTCATATTAATTTCATATTAATTTGCAGCAAAACTGAGTATCACTGCTAGTTGTAACATAAATAAAACTGTGATTGCAAACTATATATATATATCTTCATTAGTGATATTATGGTCCGGTTATTTCCCTTGGCATGTTTCAGTCCCTTCCCTGGAAAGATACTCATGATTGGTTTAGCGAAATAAGCAATTTAGTTCTAATTTGGTTACCAAAGGCGCCACTTTTGCAACTTTAAACCATACCATTAGGTAAAGGTAAGGGTGTCCTATAGCAGATACTGCTGTATGCGAGTGAAGTATTATAGACTTCACCATACTAGGTCCAGCACACTTTTAGATTCCTCGTTAAAAAAATACTCCTCTTTCAGACCCTGCTGGGGCTGTTTATATAGTTTCCCCTTAATTTCTGTAGCGGACAACAGACAGACAAACAGGGACACTTTCCAAAAATAGATATTAAATATCTCCTATCGCAATGAAAATTCCTGTTTTGGAAAAATTTTCTTTCCCTTCAACTTTGTCTAATTTTGCTGCCAAGATTTACGCGAAATTCTACATTTTATATCTCCCAGTGCAATCTGGTTATTTGTTTGTTGCACTGATTTTCATAATTTTTGTCTTTTCTCTGTGTATTTTCAAACGTAGCTGCTGCTACCCGTCATCAAGTATTCCCATTTTGTAGTGTATCTAGTTACTGTTATGAGACAGAAAAGTCAGATAGTCGGCTAAATCTAGATCGTCGGCCTAATCTAGATAATCGGCCAAATCTAGATTTGGTCAGCTCTTTTGATTATCGGTTTCATACATCTATAAAATTGACTCACAGCAATCTATTTTTTACTGCCAAGTTAAGTCTTTTAAGTTCTATCACTCCACACCTTCAGGGCTTTTCATCCAATTGACTAATAGTTCAAACCGCCTGAACGCTAACAAACGCTAATGGAACAGATCAGAGGCGCTTTGAATAATTTAACATTATATCTTTATCAATTGTATATTTCCTCTCGTGATTCTAACTTTTTTGTTTTTTTCATTTTTCAGAATTGATGACTTCAGGACACACAGATTTTCCCGGGAATTTTCATGAAACAAGAAGCGCCATCTTCCGACAGAAAAGCGGAAATTTGTCTCCCAGGAATCAGTCACAGACAAGTGTTTTAACTGCAGGCACACCAGCTGTCTCCAGTGACCCAGGGGCAGCAATTTCCATGATCAGAACGGATATTAACAATATAAATTGTCTTGACGAAGAAGATTTGTATTCTGGAGAAAAGCCTGAGAATAAATTAGAAAAAAAGTTTGAGGACATCAGAGACATGCTCAGTTTAAAAAGTTTGGGATCACCAATCTCTATTATAGATAAGGACAGTTACTTCAGCACAGAAAGCAAAATTGTTAATAATGAAAGCGATTATGACGATCACTTCGTCGATTGTAAAAATGAATTTGTTAACGAAGTGGATACAGTGAGCAGAAAGAAGAGCAGAGATGTTCGTAAATATTCAACAGACTCTATCTCACCGGAGCGTGACGGACACGAGCCGTCAGACACCAACCGTTCAAGGCACAGATTTGAGACTTTCACGGAGCACAGCCCTCGTTCAGGAGAAGAGTTAGGCGACTGCCAGACAAATAAGCACAGAGATGGTCAGGACACTGGGGACATAGTTGTTGATGATGCTAATGTGGACGAAGAGGAGTGCCTGGATAGAGATAAAGATATAGAAGAGACAGGGAAACGAAAGCAACGGCGTTACAGGACTACTTTCACAAGCTATCAATTGGAGGAGCTGGAGAGGGCATTCCAGAAAACACATTACCCGGATGTGTTCACAAGGTTAGTTTTTGTTGCTGTTGTTGTTTTTTGTTTGTTTTGGTAGCTTGTACATTAGCAAACGTATCATTCTCAGTGTTATTATAATCATCATGATTGTTTCCATGTTCTTCCTATGGAGCCTGGTGCTGTAGATTGTCCCCTTACGGGAAGCTTACACCAAAGTACTTATGTGCTCGTACTGGTGATTTCTGTAGCAATGTGTTTAACATGATGAGGTTGGTTATGTTAATGTTAATCAGAATCGACCTCACTGCACTCCGGGCAAACCCACTGATGCTCAGTCTCCCTCGGCAAATGTCGAAGGGTATGAATGCTAATTGTACCTGTAGCACGCTGGTTGTAAATACGACGGATGCATCCTCTCTCACGTCCATTTCGCTAGTCCCACGTTTGATGCCAAACTCCAACAGCCTCAGCCTTGTTGATTCATCCATTGCAGTGTCATTATCCAGCAGGCGATCATTAATTGCCCTTAGTATCTCTCCCTTCTCCATGTCCAGTGTCCCCACTATGGGTGCTCTCGAGGCCAGTCTGTCAGCTCTCTCACTGCCACGTACCCCGCACGACCAGGACAGTAGATCCACACTAGTTCTTCAAGACTTGAAGATTCAATTTATGTTTTCCATTCCTGCCGCAGCCATCCGTTCTGAACTTTTCAAATCATGACTTGAGAGTCTGACAACATAAATGCCCTGGTTGATGGAGTTTCAGACAGCCACCTCAGTGCTACAGTAACTGCCTCTACCTCCATTCTCATGTTGGAGGTTGTTGTCATGTAGACTCCACTCTGTTCAGCGACGACCCTGCCTTTTATTCTCACAGAGAAGCCCCATCCTGATTTCTCACCACGCACGACAGACCCATCAGTGTGATGAGTTGGTACGTCCATAAACAGCCTGACATTAATTACCTTATGCGACATACCTGAGGGAGTAGTAATTACCTGAGGGAGCAGTATTTACCTGAGGGAGCAGTTTTCCAATTCTTTCTTTGTCTCATCAGGACCGCCGGGAACACCACGGGATTTATCTGTTTTAAAAAAAAAGAGAAAAAGATAAAAGTTGTCCCAAAGCAAAAATTGCCGCAGTGCTAGAGACTTCACTTAACTAGACCCAGCATTATGAGGTGGGGTAACTCACTGCCTCACTTCCCTAACTCAAGAGCTGTGTAAGGTACTCATTTACAGCTGGGTAGACTAGAACGTGATAGTACCAGGTTTTGATCCCGGAATCTGATAACTGTGTCGCTAGATGCAAGCATTCTAACTGCTAAGCCAATCAGAAGCTTCATCTATAGGGATGATTAAAAAGTTAGCCTTCATCAGCATTATCACCGTGTCCATTTGTCATATAATAAAAGTGATAAATAAGAAATAGAAAGTTGCCGAGTGGATGGCACAGACCAACAGGACCTGGTACAAATTAGTTGATAGCTTATGCTCCTTCAGGAACTGAAGGTAATCAGGATATGCCATATCCTTTCACTTTACCGCTGTGTAGCCTAATCCGCTAGGGATTACCTTAATCTTTTAAGGAGAAATTCTTTGCTATACTGCTTCTTGGTACTATTTAGTTGCTGTTTCTCTAATCCCTCGAGTCGCAGCAAACAAAGGCAAAAGAGCAATAGTTTGCGTCCGAAAAGTGCAAAGTCAATTTACCAAGTCTCCTTAATCGGCGCGGTCAAATTTGATTCCGCCTGCCGGAACTTTCAGTTCTTGTCTTCTGCCGGATCGTCGCCATATTTATTTACCTGAACTCACAATGCACGTCGGGAAATGGGTTTGTCAAGAAGCAGCGTGGGGCAGGTAGAAATCCGATTTCCTGACCAAAAACCGCTAAGACAATGCGGACAATTTTCTTTGTGAACTAAAACAAATAATCGTTTGTGGAAACATCAAGCGAGACTCGTGTACAAAAACTTTAACGTCTGCCGACTTCACGGCCGCCAGTGTTGGCACTCACCCTAGAAAATATTTATTACGATAGTGTCAAATATCCGCCCTGGATTTGCAGTGTTGCTACTCGGATTTTAAAATGCCTCAGTTTGTAGAGATTTTGAATTTCTAGAAAGTTGAAAGTTAAATAGTGAATCTGGTGTTTCACGAAGGACGGTTGAAATTACGGCAAATATCAAAGCTTGTGTGGCGAATTGTTTAACCCTGGCATTGGTCAAATTTAACACAACCATGTCAGACGCAGTTTTACAGTACACGAAGAACAAAAGCGCCAACATGTCGGCCAACAAAGCACACTTCAAAAAAAAAAAAAAATACCAAAACTCAAGAATGCAGTTTTTATTTTAAAATAAGAAATGAAAAGGAAATATGACGTAAATTTTTTGATAACGTTTTAAAGGTCGACAATTAGCATTTTTATTTTTGGATAACGTTTTGTAGGTCGACAATTAGCATTTTTATTTCTGGATAAAGTTTTTTAGGTCGACTATTAGTATTTGTATTTTTGGATAACGTTTTGTAGGTCGACAATTAGCATTTTTATTTTTGGATAACGTTTTGTAGGTCGACAATTAGCATTTTTATTTTTGGATAACGTTTTGTAGGTCGACAATTAGCATTTATATTTTTGGATAACGTTGTGTAGGTTGACAATTAGCATTTTTATATTTGGATAACGTTTTGTAGGTCGACAATTAGCAATTTTATTTTTATCGTTCCAAATGATATCATTATTTTCTTTTGGGCTCCTTACGGAGCATGGAACCATGACTACATCTGGTCCTCTTGCAGGAAGCCTGGACCAAACATTCACATGCTCTTGCAGCTGTGGTAGCATTTTATTTTTACATGGTGAGATTGCCAGTGCCATGCCCAGCCGTATATACCTGCCAAGTGCTTAGCTGTGAGTGCACATTGACAAATATATATATGTTACATTATACATGGAGCGACAAACATGGCTCGTTATTCACAGCTAATGTTAACTCACTGAACTCCAACACGTAGATCCGATATCCGACAACTTTATGTCACAAACTTGAGTATAACACAATAACACAGGCAGACTGCCGCTTTGGCCAAGAATCATAAGAAATGCACAATGTATGAGGTGCATAATTGGAACATCATCCAATGGAACGAATTTCACTATCACTCAGTAAACTTTCTCGCTCCAATCTCTCACTCGAATGCCTTCCCACACATGACCCTGTTCACACCTGACCAGTCTTCACCACCACTTCGTTCACAACAACTCAGTCATGCCCGTGAACTCGACATTAGTGCTTACTGCTACTAAGGCATTCATGCCCACATTCAAACTTAACATTCACTCACTTTAACTCACAACTTACATAAATACCTCTAGCTCCCGCCGGAGCTTGAGTACTGACATTCATTCTATAAACGGTTCATGACAATTCCGTATAGTTCCTGTGGGTATCTGACAAAGAAAATAATAAGATTACTCTATCCCCAGGAAGCCGTACAGGTTCCAAATTCATTCAACAAAATTGAACAGAACAGAAATCATACATTCATAGGCATATGAATCACTTAATTTTACATTGTTACATTTACACTTTGTTACTGTATTAGATATTTAACTGTTTCTATCCCATGACCCGTTTGGCTCGCCACGATATGTTACGATTGTTCCATATAAGATTTAAAATCTTAAAAATATTCTTCAGCCAGATTAAAACAATTATATATATATTATACTATCTTGGCTCATATATAGATATGTATATGTATAGATATATATATATATATATATATATATATATATATATATATATATATATATATATATATATATATATATATATATATATATATACCTTCTATATACAAGAATGGCTGCTGGAATGGAAAGTGCATGATTCAACCCACGGGTTTGTGTACAGACTACATGAAAACAATGAAAGTTACACGTGCAACACGATTCCCAACAGCTATGACCCTGAAAATGTGTACGCGTTGTGGCAGTATACTCGGTATAAAAAGGCCGTTGAGACAAAACACCCAGTACATGTGCTTGAAATGCCACGACTATCTGAAAACGACCGCCAACGAGCCATTGGTATGTTGGAGACCGGAATGAGCTCGCGGGCCATTGCCAGAAGGATGAATTGCCACCACAGCACTATTGTAAGTCTCAGTGAACGTTACGGAACCACTGGCAGTACCCGGGATAGACTTCGGAGTGGCCAACCACGAGTTACTACCCCTGCGCAAGATCGTCATATTGTGCTGAGTCACCTAAGGAATCGTTCTCTCCCGGCAAGTCAAACAGCAAGAGCAATAGTGGGTAGACGTGGGCAAGTCTTTCGAATGACAGTCATACGACGACTCAGAGATACAGGCCTTACTGCAAGACGACCTTATGTTGGGCCAAACTTGACTCACAGACATCGTCAGCAGCGCCTGCAATGGGCAGAGCAACATGTCAGATGGACTAGACTGCAGTGGAATGCTGTCCTATTCACAGACGAGAGCAGATTCAACATATCCTTTGCTGATGGACGTATGCGGATTTGGCGACGGTGTGGAGAGCGCTTTGCAGATTGTTGTGTTCGTCAGCACAACCGATTTGGAGGTGGCAGTATTCACATTTGGGGAGGATTCAGTTTTCACCATCGCTTCCTCTTCACGTCTTCCGTGGAAATGTTAATGCTGTGACATATCGAGATGAGGTTCTGGATGCATTGGTTGCTCCTGCGTTCACAAATTATCCAGACTTGCAGCTTCTCCAGCAGGATAACGCACGTGCGCACACCGCATGCATTACGCAGCAATATCTACAGCAGCAGAACATTGTGACGATTGACTGGCCTGCCCTATCACCAGCCATGTCCACTATAGAACATCTGTGGGACGAGCTTGGACGCAGAGCCTACAGGCAAGGTTCTCCAGCTAATCTGCAACAGCTCGAAGCTGCTCCTACACGTGAATGGGACTTGATTCCCAGGAATTTCCTTCAGAGACTTGTGCGTTCCATGCGGAGCCGCTGCCAAGCTTGTTTGCAAGCACACGGTGGACATACCAGATACTGAGGATAGTGTGAATGAATTTTTTTATTGGTTGCATTTTTGGTTTTCTCCCTTGCCTGCACAGAATGCAATGAATTTCATAACAATCAAATGTACAAATTAATGACCAGCATGGATTCATAGGAAAATGAATAAAGATTCCAAATATGTAAACTTGTAAACACTTATATTTGTGACGTACGTCTAAGTATGACAAATGAATTTCCCTGACTCGATGGATTATAACAGAATATTGGCCTCTCATAACTTTAGAACCCCTGATCATCTATTGTAACTTTAACCTGCATGCAGCATTTCCACGAGAATTTTACACGCTGGATCATTAATATGTAGCCTGCTATCTTCTGTGAACTTTTGAGATCGCATGGCCTTTGATGGGAGGTTAAATCACGCCCATGACCATCTCTGAGAACGATTTATAGCAATCTTTTCCTTAACGCCGGCCCAAAAGAGGACGTGGCCAGAGACACTCCTGTTTCTAGAGCAATTAACAGCAGTTCATTTTCTTACCTGGCTGTCGCCCCGCCTGGTGGGAGTTGCCAAAGCTTCTCAGAACAGCGGTACCATCAAAGACAGGCTGATCTTCAGAATGCAACGTGGAGCGGTATACGATCTAAAGAATCAGGGAACTCTCAGCTAACGTAGTTAGCTTCTCGAGAAATTTTCGCACCCTTATGCGAGCAGCCTGAGACGAAGAAGATCGGTAGACCGGGGAAAACGGAGGAAACACAGCGGTTAACACAACGGCGTTGTACCTCGGATTTGCTATACTTCAAGAAGGGTGTGAAAATCCAACACGTCCCATTTAAGTTACATTCGAGATGTATAAATAAAGAACTCCGAAAACTGCATTTTATCGTTCGTCCTGACAGAATCCTAGTTTCACTAGCATATAGCCTAGTCGGATTCCTGCTAGATTTCATCTACCTTCGTTGACTATTGGAGTGTATTCTTTCTGCGCAGACGGTAATTTATATATTAGCTTCGAGTGATCAGTGGTCTAGTTATTTCACTGGATTGTGGTGTAAATTTAACCTTATTAAATAAACCCATTTTCAAAGTTCTAGTGCAAACTAAATGTTACATCTAAAAGTATTTCCTAATACAATTGACGCGTAAATTAATTTTGCAGACGTTAAAGAGAATTATGTCTAGTAAATACAGTTTAGTTCTGTATAGATAGATGTGCTTTTGATTATTTTTAACTCACGGGGAGTTTTCCTGATTTGTTAAATTGACGACGCTAATAAAGTAAATAGGCTAACTGTAATTTATCGCGTGTCAGATTATAATATGATTTGTAATGCTTTTCTTGTTTTGATTATCTTTCATTCAGAACGATCATTCAACCTGCATCCCAGCAATTATAAATTATATACAGAGTTCTGCCAACTCAATTCGATAACTCCAGTAACATATGAACTTTTTTAAAGCTAAACTTGTGGCGACCTGTAATGGGCCCCGCTCCTCTGAATTTAACTGAGAATAAAGCCACCCAAGAAACACTTTTAAAATACTAGTTCATATAGGCTAGTCCTTAAAGTAAACTGGAAGCAGAACATATTTTATTCACTGCCCTATTTGTGAAGAAGAACATAGATCTACCTGAACACTGTCTGTCAAGTATATTCAGTGGATTTTACCCACCCCCCGAAGAAGAACTTACCTCAGTGTTTTTAACTTGTGACAGTACGGAAAAAGAAAGTTATCTCCACCAGCTGTGCCAATTTTAGGAACCACACCATACCTCACGCCTAGCCAAGTGCCTGTGCCATTCATTAGGAACTTTATCTAAACCAACAGTAGCCTTTACGCTTCACCGTCTGGCGATTTTTTGAGACTATTTGTTACCTCGTTAAATCTGGGGCCTGACACGGAAGAAATAAGAAGACCAGTCCATTATTCCACGGTATTAGCTGCTGTGGTAAATGATTCCTAGAGTGCCAGAATTCACCATTTTGGTAAGTCTGCGTGTGTGTCTGTGGGATGGCCAGCCCTAGTGTGTTTTTTTTTTTGAATGAAAGGAGATTTAATCTTTTCTTTACCCTTTTAATTAGTTCGACCTAGTATTAAGGTGCATTATATTCCTTGTACGGGACTTCTCCTAGCGGGATTGTGTAACTGTGTTCATTCCCCCCTCCCGTAAAATTTGTTGATTAAAGGGAGACATTTGAGACCCTAGCTTTTCCTCTCCCCCCCCCCCCCCCCCCTTTTACTGTAACCCCATTGCCCCAGAGTAATAAATTTACCGGTTGGTTAAATTGCCTATCTCTGATCCCCCCCCCCCCCCCCTTTCTTGTCTTTTGGACCGGGTCTTGTCTGTTAGTAAATACAACCGGGAAACGGTGGATGGGATATTTCTCCTCAAACCCCCCTCTTCCCTTATCATATTTGTATTCTGTAACCTTTGATTTTTGACTGTAAATGTATAATTATTTGTGACTGATTTATGATAATAAAGGTATTGAACTTTATTTGTATTGGTTGTCGGCTGGCCCAAAACTCCAAACATTTCCATCTGTGTAGGCTGTATTCATGTACGTTGTGCGACAGAATCACCAAATCGGTGAGTGCGCCTGAGCGACTGGAACTGACAAACAATTGTTTGTTCAGAAGAGAGATAGGAATATTGTCGTAATAAGAGACTGTCCTTGCTCTTCCCAGCGCTTGTGAATCTACTACCTCATTCTCCTAAATCCTTATTCTCACAGAGCCTTCAATATCACTCTACACTCTAAAGGGACCAATATCCATCAGAACCCTCTCAGATAAAAAATTACGACAATATATGGTTAGCTCGTTCGAGATTCTGAACCTAGTTAAAATAGAGTGTGGTTGATTGTCTTTGTGAAGTAGGGTATAATCTTTAAAAGTAATTACTTCCCCTAGACCAAGCCGTTCAGTATTTGGGCCGACCACACAATAATTATAACAGGTTTGTTTTTTTCCACAGGAGCAGGCAGTTAGTGATAATAAAAGATTTGTCACCTTTGTATTCTCTGGCAGAGGGAATTGAAATTTTTTGGTTATATAATTGCTGGGACTGCGTGATTGTTTTACAGTCACTAAAGGTTTTTTGAAGTTACTAGAGTTGAGCTTAGCTAAAGACGCCTTGTTCTGACTTTTTAAGTCTTGTTAACACGTCTCTTCTCATAAAATTGACTTCAGGGACGGAGTTTGTTGTTAGAGAATTAAAATTTCGGGGAAAATTTTTTTATTTATTTTTTTTCCTTTTAAATTGGTTTAATATAAATCTTTCTCTACTGATAGTAATAGTAGATTTTTTTCTAGTGTAACTTACCAATTAATTGGCATAGTTGCTTGCGTTAAGAGTCTTAAGTGACAATAATAGCGGCGATAAGTTAACACACGAGGTCATTAAGTAAATTGTTTTTTACTTTCGGTTTTTCTCGTAGCGGCTTTGTTTTTTTCCCTTCTTGTTCTTTCTTAATACTCTCTAATAGTAGAAGCATCCAGGTCTTCAATCATGGCAGAGAGAATTAGGATAAGATCCATTCTGAGACAGGAAGCGAAAGACTCAGGATTAGACACAGAAGCCGCGAATCTGTTTATCACCCAGGAACTGCAAATATATGACGCGGAGCAACAAAGAGCAGAAGCAGAGAGGAAAGAAGAGACAAAAAGGGCAGAAGCTGAGAGGAAGGAAGAAAAAGAGAGAGAAGAGAGGGCAGAAGCTAGGAAAAAAGAAGCGGACGATCGTCATATGGAGCAGAAGAAAATTGAGGCAGAGATGGAAGCTCGCAGGGAAAGAGAGAAGGAAAGACAACGTGAGGAGAGAGACAGGGAAAGACAGCATGAACTGGCGCTTAAGGCTTTAGAGAGTCGGGGCGCCTCTACTTCGAATAACGGAGAGCCGTCTTCGCCCCAGTCAATGGATCTCTCCAGCACTCAGACTGCCCAATTAACGGCGATGTCTTTTGCTTTAGAATCTTTTCCTAGCCCTAATGAAAAAATTGACAGCTACCTAGAAAAATTCGAAAGGCTCGCGAATCTGTATGGGTTAGAGAGTACCCGCTGGGCACTTAAGCTCTCAACGTCACTAAAAGCTAATGCTTATGACGTATACACAAAGCTGGGATCGAACCAACATGATTACGACATGCTGAAAAGGCCTTGCTAGAACGGTTTGAGATGACCGCCCGAAAATTCCTGCAAATGTTCAGGAACAGCCGAAAAGAGAGCACGGAAACATTTTCACAGTTCTCTTCACGTCTCACGGGCTATTTGACAAAATGCATCGAATTATCGGACCTACCTCTTACATATGAGGGACTCCTTGAACTTGTTCTTGTGGAGCAGATAAAGTCAACTTTGTCAAACGAAACCCGTAGATTTTTGGCGGAACAGGGCGCAGTCAGACTTGAGGACATCCTCAATAAGGCCGAACGCTATACCAATGCAATGGCCGAACTTCCCAGCACTAAACGTAAACCCACAGATGAGCCATCTCGAAAACAAAATCTAGAGCAGTCATCCTATTCTTCTAATTCCTCTCAGAATTATAACCAACGAGAAAATAATACCCAGAGACCTCCCCAGGAAAAATCGAAATTCTACAAAACCCGATACCCCCCCCCCCCCCGCCCCCCCCCCCACAACAATTCTGATCAACCCACCAGGCCTACGTGGCAGCGCGGCCACCAAGGTCAAGGAAAAGGAAAGACCCCTACACCAGGAACGTCTGATCAGGGCAAACAAACCGGTCCAAACCGCGTTGGATGTTTGCATACAGCCTCGAAAGGTAGAGTCAATGTCAGTGATTCTCAACCTGAGGGGGACCGACCCTCAACTCGAGGAACTGTAATTTTGAATGGTACCTCAACCACTTGTCTCTTTGACACTGGATTAAGTTTTAGTTGTATTGTTGCTAGACACCTAGTCAAACCAGGTCAGGAGACAGAGGAAACCGTCAAACTTAGTGGAGTTTTTAAGAGTGATGCGCCCAGGACGCTGCCTATCGCACTGGTAGAAATACACTCTGACTTTGTCAGAGGTGTTATTAAAGCGGCCATAATGGATGATCCGATCTACCCAGTTATCCTGGGATGTAGATATGTGTTTATTGGGAGACCAAAGGAGCCGATTGTGGCAGCGGTAACCACAAGAGGGCAAGCCAAGAAGGAGAAGGAGCCTGCGCCAAATTTGTTGCCGAATGAACTGAAGGAGGCGCAACAAAAGGACCCTACTCTGGAGCCCTGCTTTAGAAAACTGCCCATGGCTAAGGACCCCAGACACAACGGAGACATCTTTTCTAAAGATGGCGTATTGTATCGTAGAACGGGCAACCCGGACACGGGGAATAACCAGCTCCTAGTACCGACGCAGTACAGAAGCCAGATCTTAGAAATGGGGCACTCTCTTCCCTTTAGCGGACATATGGGACAAAACGCCACTATTCAGCGAATAAAAAAACCACTATTGGTGGCCAGGAATGAACTCTGACATTATCAGGTACGTGAAATCCTGCGCCCAGTGCCAACGGGTAGCACCCAAGCACTTGACACCCCCAGTACCCATGGGGCAAATGCCAATAGTGGGTACTCCATTTGAACGGGTTGCTGTCGACATCATTGGACCCCTGGAAAGGACCAAAAGAAAGCACAGGTTCATCCTGACTTTAGTCGACACTTGCACAATGTGGGCCGAAGCTGTACCGCTAACATGCATAGATTCCAAGCATGTCGCAGAAGCCCTCGTGCAAATCTTTACACGGTTGGGATTCCCTCAACAAGTTTTGACGGACAATGGATCCCAATTCCGTAGCCTGTTAATGGAGGAGATCTTTAAGATCTTGAGGGCCAAACATATCCACACAAGTCCCTACCATCCGGCCGGAAATGGGCTCGTGGAACGTTTTAATGGCAGCCTCACCACCATGTTACGTAAGCTGGGTCAGGAGAAACCGGAAGACTGGGACCTATATATATATCGGCTGCCTTATTCGCCTACCGAGAGGTTCCCCAAGCGTCTACGGGATTCGCGCCAGCTACACTTTTATTTGGCAGACCTATAAAGGGGCCATTAGAAGCCTTACTTCGGTCCCTGACAGACCAAAAGGCTGACGAGACAGTCGTCTCTGCAAGCAAATATGTATCTGAGCTCAAGGAAAGGTTAAAGCTAGGATGGGATCTAGCCAACACCAACCTTAAGAAAGCCCGCGCTAAACATACTAAAAGATACAACAAAGCTGCAAAAGAGAGAAAACTACAACCAGGGGAGAAAGTTTTGTTGCTACTTCCAACCGGAAGCAATAAACTTCGCATCGGATGGCAAGGGCCGTTTACCGTCCTTAAAAAGATCTCACGTACCAATTACAAGATCTCCATCAAAGGAAAGGAGAAGGTCTTCCACATAAATCTGCTTAAGAAATATTTGGAAAGACCGGTGCCATCCTCCGAGCATCTCTTAGCTGTCGCCATAGCAACGGAAGACGAGGATGATGATGATGGTTGCATGGAGTATCCATTGCAACCCACAGAATCCTTTAAAGATGTCAAGTTCGGCGATAATCTCTCAGTAGAACAACAAACAGAAACCAGGGCGCTACTGAAGCAGTACAGTGCAGTCTTAACGGATGTACCTGGTCGAACAAATCTCATCGAATTTGACATGAAATTAACAAACGAGACCCCTGTTCGAACCAGAGTATACCCCATTCCGTACGCCAAAGCTGATGCACTTCGCGGAGAAATAGACAAGCTGCGTCAGGCAGGAATTATCAGCGAGTCTACATCTCCTTACAGTTCGGGTGTAGTGCTGTTACAGAAGCCCAATAAGGAAGTTCGGCTGTGTATTGATTACCGGTTGCTAAACGCCGTAACGGAATTCCAGCCTGAACCGCTCCAAACTGTTTCTGGGTTGCTCACCAAGCTCAGCAAGGCAACGATTTTCTCCAAGATTGACCTCAGTAAAGGTTATTATCAAATACCAGTCAAGGAGGAAGTTAAACCTTTGCTAGCTTTCAGCACTAGTGAAGGACATTACACATTTAATGTGATGCCGTTCGGATTGCATAACGCACCAGGAGCGTTTACCAGGATGATGAGAAAGCTTTTAGAACCCTTGCAAAGTCCCCACATCCATAATTTCATGGACGACATCTTAATTGCATCGGAATCCTACGAAGAACATATTGCTACCGTCGCTATGCTCCTTAGGAGACTACAGGAAACTGGTCTCACAGCCAGACCTAGCAAATGTCTCATCGCATTTGAAAAGCTGGACTTCCTGGAGCACACTATTTCTCACGGCTGTAGTTGGCCTATTAAGAAGAACGTGGAGAAAATAGTGGCAGCAAAAAGACCCCGAACAAAGAAAGACATCAGGTCATTCTTATCACTATGTGCCTACTATCAGAAATACATCCAGAACTTCAACGGACTGACTGCACCTCTGACTGACCTCACCAAGAAAGGTTGTCCTGATAAGGTCATGTGGGATCAAAAGTGCGAACATGCATACAGCACTTTGAAAGGACAGTTGTCGGCACACCCCATCCTAAGGTTACCTGACCTTAAGAAACCTTTCGTACTGAGAGTTGACGCATCAGGTCACGGCATCGGGTCAATATTGCTGCAAGCCGAGGACAGTGACCCGAACATGCTATTCCCAGTAGCTTACGGCAGTCGGAAACTGAACAAAGCGGAACGCAACTACAGTGTCGTTGAAAGAGAATGTCTCGCTCTGATTCATGGCATCAGACGCCATCATGAGTTTCTGTATGGTACTTCTTTCACGGTGCAAACAGACCATGCTCCATTAGCTTTCCTGGGTGCCAATAAGGAATTCAACGCAAGGATAATGCGTTGGGCCTTGTTATTGAGTGTTTATTCCTTCAAAGTGGAATATATTCCAGGAAAACAGAATGTCGGAGCTGACTTCTTGAGTAGAAACTGGACCACAGAGGAAGAGGAGAAAATCGACGATGCCAATCATCCAAAAGCTACCGATCAGGGCAGCTTCATTGTCATAAATGAAACATGAAAACGAGTTTCCATGTCTCAAAAGTGGGGACGATTGAGACGTACGTCTAAGTATGACAAATGAATTTCCCTGACTCGATGGATTATAACAGAATATTGGCCTCTCATAACTTTAGAACCCCTGATCGTCTATTGTAACTTTAACCTGCATGCAGCATTTCCACGAGAATTTTACACGCTGGATCATTAATATGTAGCCTGCTATCTTCTGTGAACTTTTGAGATCGCATGGCCTTTGATGGGAGGTTAAATCACGCCCACGACCATCTCTGAGAACGATTTATAGCAATCTTTTCCTTAACGCCGGCCCAAAAGAGGACGTGGCCAGAGACACTCCTGTTTCTAGAGCAATTAACAGCAGTTCATTTTCTTACCTGGCTGTCGCCCCGCCTGGTGGGAGTTGCCAAAGCTTCTCAGAACAGCGGTACCATCAAAGACAGGCTGATCTTCAGAATGCAACGTGGAGCGGTATACAATCTAAAGAATCAGGGAACTCTCAGCTAACGTAGTTAGCTTCTCGAGAAATTTTCGCACCCTTATGCGAGCAGCCTGAGACGAAGAAGATCGGTAGACCGGGGAAAACGGAGGAAACACAGCGGTTAACACAACGGCGTTGTACCTCGGATTTGCTATACTTCAAGAAGGGTGTGAAAATCCAACACGTCCCATTTAGGTTACATTCGAGATGTATAAATAAAGAACTCCGAAAACTGCATTTTATCGTTCGTCCTGACAGAATCCTAGTTTCACTAGCATATAGCCTAGTCGGATTCCTGCTAGATTTCATCTACCTTCGTTGACTATTGGAGTGTATTCTTTCTGCGCAGACGGTAATTTATATATTAGCTTCGAGTGATCAGTGGTCTAGTTATTTCACTGGATTGTGGTGTAAATTTAACCTTATTAAATAAACCCATTTTCAAAGTTCTAGTGCAAACTAATGTTACATCTAAAAGTATTTCCTAATACAATTGACGCGTAAATTAATTTTGCAGACGTTAAAGAGAATTATAACTAGTAAATACAGTTTAGTTCTGTATAGATAGATGTGCTTTTGATTATTTTTAACTCACTGGGAGCTTTCCTGATTTGTTAAATTGACGACGCTAATAAAGTAAATAGGCTAACTGTAATTTATCGCCTGTCAGATTATAATATGATTTGTAATGCTTTTCTTGTTTTGATTATCTTTCATTCAGAACGATCATTCAACCTGCATCCCAGCAATTATAAATTATATACAGAGTTCTGCCAACTCAATTCGATAACTCCAGTAACATATGAACTTTTTTAAAGCTAAACTTGTGGCGACCTGTAATGGGCCCCGCTCCTCTGAATTTAACTGAGAATAAAGCCACCCAAGAAACACTTTTAAAATACTAGTTCATATAGGCTAGTCCTTAAAGTAAACTGGAAGCAGAACATATTTTATTCACTGCCCTATTTGTGAAGAAGAACATAGATCTACCTGAACACTGTCTGTCAAGTATATTCAGTGGATTTTACCCACCCCCGAAGAAGAACTTACCTCAGTGTTTTTAACTTGGGACAGTACGGAAAAAGGAAATTTATCTCCACCAGCTGTGCCAATTTTAGGAACCACACCATACCTCACGCTTAACCAAGTGCCTGTGCCATTCATTAGGAACTTTATCTAAACCAACAGTAGCCTTTACGCTTCACCGTCTGGCGATTTTTTGAGACTATTTGTTACCTCGTTAAATCTGGGGCCTGACACGGAAGAAATAAGAAGACCAGTCCATTATTCCATGGTATTAGCTGCTGTGGTAAATGATTCCTAGAGTGCCAGAATTCACCATTTTGGTAAGTCTGCGTGTGTGTCTGTGGGATGGCCAGCCCTAGTGTGTTTTTTTTTGGAATGAAAGGAGATTTAATCTTTTCTTTACCCTTTTAATTAGTTCGACCTAGTATTAAGGTGCATTATATTCCTTGTACGGGACTTCTCCTAGCGGGATTGTGTAACTGTGTTCATTCCCCCCTCCCGTAAAATTTGTTGATTAAAGGGAGACATTTGAGACCCTAGCTTTTCCTCTACACACCCCCCCCCCTTTACTGTAACCCCATGCCCCAGAGTAATAAATTTACCGGTTGGTTAAATTGCCTATCTCTGACCCCCCTTCCCCCCCCCCCCTTCTTGTCTTTTGGACCGGGTCTTGTCTGTTAGTAAATAAAACCGGGAAACGGTGGATGGGATATTTCTCCTCAAACCCCCCTCTTCCCTTATCATATTTGTATTCTGTAACCTTTGATTTTTGACTGTAAATGTATAATTATTTGTGACTGATTTATGATAATAACGGTATTGAACTTTATTTGTATTGGTTGTCGGCTGGCCCAAAACTCCAAACCTTTTCCATCTGTGTAGGCTGTATTCATGTACGTTGTGCGACAGAATCACCAAATCGGTGAGTGCGCCTGAGCGTCTGGAACTGACAATCAATTGTTTGTTCAGAAGAGAGATAGGAATAGTCTGGGAGAAACAGATATTGTCGTAATAAGAGACTGCCCTTGCTCTTCCCAGCGCTTGTGAATCTACTACCTCATTCTCCTAAATCCTTATTCTCACAGAGCCTTCAATATCACTCTACACTCTAAAGGGACCAATATCCATCAGAACCCTCTCAGATAAAAATTACGACAATATTTACATTTCACACTCTGTTCCTGGATTATACAGGTGGTGCGTTTTTAATGTGCTTCAGTATATACACTTAAGAACTGAAGGCAGCACTGGGGAAAATCAAGATGGGCAAAGCAGCAGGGCATGATGGTATAACACCAGAAATGGTTAAGTTCATGGGAGCATCAGGCGACCTATTACTCTTAAGGGTTTTACAGGCAGCGTGGTACAACAAGACCATACCAAAGGATTGGGAGATTGCCATCATAACACCAATTTTCAAAAAGGGTGACAATCGACAGTGTGGAAACCATAGAGGCATATCCCTTCTCAGTGTCCCTGGTAAAATCTACTCTAGAATCCTAGAGCAGAGACTCCGACGCCTAGCTGAGCCACAATTGGATGAGGTCCAGTGCGGATTCCGAGCAAACCGAAGTACTCAAGACCTAATCTTCACACTCAGACAGCTGAGTGAAAAGGCCCTTGAGTATAAGAGTGAGATGCATCTTTGTTTCATAGATCTGGAAAAGGCGTTTGACAGGGTCCCCTGGAGCAAACTTTGGGACTGTTTGGCAAGGAAGAATATTCCAGCACCTCTGATTCATGCTATACAGAGCTTCTACAAGTCTTGCAGAAATTATGTGAGGACAGCAAACCATAAGTCGGAAGAGTTCAGGACCACCACTGGTGTAAGACAAGGTGATATCCTATCACCTTACCTCTTCATACTCCTTATGGACGATGTCATCAAGGCATGTAAGGAGAGAACAAGAAAGTATTCAGTGGGGTACTGGAAGATGAGACAGGTCTATATTTCGGAGCTGGCATTTGCTGATGATGTTGCCCTGATTGCTAAATCAGAGGCACATCTCCAATCCAACCTGCAAGTCTGGAAGGAAGAGCTGGAGAAGAGAGGGATGGTCATAAGTAGCTCTAAAACAAAATCCATGGTGATATCACGAGAAGAAAGAAAACATCAGATTAAGCTGGGAGAACAGGTCCTGGAGCAGGTCGACCACTTTAAATACCTCGGAGCTATTATAGACCGAAAGGGAGGCATCAAAGAAGAGTTGGCCACTCGAAAAGCAGCAGCTGGGAGACTTTTTCAGGCCATAAATCGAGGATTCCTCAGCAAGAGAGAGGTTGGTAAGAAAACGAAGATGGCTGTATACCGCTCCACCTATGTCCCAGTCTTGACATACGGATGCGAGTCATGGGCAATGACTACAACCCATAAAAGCCAGATCCAAACCTCAGAAATGAGGTATCTGAGGAAGGTGGTTGAAGTAACAAGAAGAGACATGGTACGCAACCAGACGATACGTCAAGGCCTTAAATCCTACCCCCTGCAGACCCAAGTAGAACAGTCCCAATTAAGATGGTTTGGCCATGTCTGCAGAATGGGAGAAGATCGGATACCACGACAAGCATGGGAAACAAAGAGTCAAGGATCCAGACCCCGAGGACGACCCAGAGTCCGCTGGGAGGACAACATTAGACAATCTTTGAAGGATCGAGGACTAGAATGGAACCAGGCCAGGAAGAAGACAGCCGATAGGATAGTCTGGCGCTCTCTCTTCCAAACCTCTACACCTCACGGTAGAAGGGGAACGACTAAGTAAGTAAGTAATTTTTTATTTATTTAAATGTAGATAGCGCACCCGATAGGCAGAGAGTTAGATAGCGTACTTCACGCAACAAAATTACTGGGTTCCGAGGTAAAAACCCTCCAGTCCACCCAGCTGTAAATTGGTACCCGACTCTTGTGTTAGGGAAAGAAAAGACTGAGAGAACAGAAACTGGTCACCATGCCTCATAAAACTGGACCTAATATATTTGAACAGTCAAAACGTTTAATGAGGATGTCCTGAGAGAGGCCAATGCACAAAGGAAACTTATTTCACAAGTTAGAAAGAAGCAATCCACTTTTTTGGGGGCATGTTATGAGAAGAAGAAAGCTGGAATATATCATAACAACAGGTAAGATTGAAAGAAAAAGAGATAGAGGAAGACAAAGAGAGCAGATACTGAACAGGTTGACATCGTGGCATGGAAGGAGGTCAACAACGGAATTGATAAATTGTACTGGAGACAGGAAGTTGTGGAGAGACATGATCTCCTACACCATTAGGCATGATACTTGAAGAAGAAGTATAGATAAGGTTCTAACACTTCAATCTCCTACGGCAGTATCTCCTATTAGACTACCTTGACCTTTTATATATAGACGGTGCTTGCACATGGCCAACTGAACAAGTAATGAACAGTAACTGCTGAGACTTTTTAAGTGTAATTATATGGAGTTATTGAAAACGAAAGAGCATGTGGACGACAACGCTAAAATTTGGAAGGACATAGAGAGAAGGCCATAAAAATTGTGTGTCGGAGTGTACCATCAAGACACAAGAACTGAAAATGCCCAAGATCATTGCAGCCAATCAAGACACAAAAACTGAAAATGCACAAGATCATTGCAGCCAATCAAGACACAAGAACTGAACATGCCCAAGATCATTGCAGCCAATCAGCAGTGCGGAAGTCATTTATTGAATATCCTAATTACAACTGAAGATTAGGTTTAACAGGGTAGATGCTCCCGAGATGAGGATGAGTAGAGGCAGGTTCAGTCTTAGTAATTGCGGGGCCAGATTTGGACCTTTCTGATGGGGCCACCATGATTTAAGAAATATCGCGACGAAGCTTGTGTACCTGTGTTACCGGGACCAAAAGAGGAGCAGGGAATAGTAATTTTTTTACCCTAACCAACTATTTCGTAAAAGGCGACTAAGGAGAGTTGGGCTAGCACGGCTATCTCAGCATGTAGAAAGTTTAAGCTTAAAAAAAAAACTTGGTTTTCATAAATGGGCGATCGCGTAGAAAAGGAGAATTGAAATCAAACAAGATCACTAATGTGGAACTGACGACAAGAAAAAGACAGGTGCCAGCGAAACAACAGATGAGAAGAAGACACTGGTGATAGATAGGGCACTGGTGATAGATAGGACACTGATGATAGATAGGACACTGAAGATAGATATGACACTGGTCATAGATAGGACACTGGTGATAGATAGGACACTGGTGATAGATAGGACACTGGTGATAGATAGTACACTGGTGATAGATAGGACACTGGTGATAGATAGGACACTGGTGATAGATAGGACACTGATGATAGATATGACACTGGTCATAGATAGGACACTGGTGATAGATAGTACACTGGTGATAGATAGGACACTGGTGATAGATAGGACACTGATGATAGATAGGACACTGATGATAGATAGGACACTGATGATAGATAGGACACTGGTGATAGATAGGACACTGATGATAGATAGGACATTGGTGATAGATAGGACACTGGTGATAGATAGGACACTGGTGATAGATAGGACATTGGTGATAGATAGGACACTGGTGATAGATAGGACATTGGTGATAGATAAGACATTGGTGATAGATAGGACACTGATGATAGATAGGACACTGGTGATAGATAGGACACTGGTGATAGATAGGACACTGGTGATAGATAGGACACTGATGATAGATATGACGCTGATGATAGATAGGACACTGGTGATAGATAGGACACTGATGATAGATAGGACACTGGTGATAGATAGGACACTGGTGATAGATAGGACACTGGTGATAGATAGGACACACAATGAAAAAAACTTGTTGATAGTTTTACAACGGGATTCTTGTTCTCGAAAAGTCCAGGTTAAAGAAAGGTAGAGACAGACCGACAAACACATTGAGAAGAGAACTGGAGGTAGAAACGACAGCGATAAAGAAGTCACTGAAAGATCTCTAGTGGACGGCACTGGACTAGAAGACCTGGCACTATTTTGTTGAAAACCTTTGCGCCTTTATGAGCTGATGGATAATGATGACGGCGATCGATTGATTGATTGAATGACTGATTATTTTAAAATGGTAAATAATTAAATAATGCAAGCCTGTGCCCCACTCAAGATGTTTTTCTAACATATGAAATGTGCGGCTAGAAAGTAACGTTTACAGTAAATATGAATTCAACATGGCATTGACTAATGTATACAGTAAATATTAGAAGAGTGTAATATATTAAAAAAAATTAAGAATGGAAACCCGAGGCCTGTAAGCAGTAAATAAATAAATAACACACATATAAATGTATGTTTCAGGCACTCGTGAGAAATAAATAAGTAGATAACTAGACAACAGAAAAACTACACAAGTGAGTGGTTTACCGCAGAATCGAACCCAGAACATTCCGAACGGCACCACCGCCTAGCTACGGAAGTGAATCATTGTTGCTGTCATTTTCGACGGAGTCATATGTCAAGTTATTTGCTTATGTTTTTTCACCCTAGTCAAAGGTGAATAATTGTGTCTTTACCTTGCGATGTCAGGCTGATTAGGGGTTGTCTTCCCTGTTCGTTCATCCTTTGGGGTTTGACCTGTATGAAGATAGGGTCAAAGGTAAACAGTTCGGGCGTGTGCCCATGCGCAGGTTTTTTAAGCGCCAAGTTGATACTTCCGTCAGGCCGGGATGTAAGCTGGCTTCTGTGGGACATGAGGTCCATTGTGTTTTCGGGGAAAATCTTCGAAGTGACTGCGTTGGCAGGTCTCCCCAGTGAATCTCTGTGCGTCGGAATGACGACAGTGTTCCTTATTGTGTTCTGAGGATTCGGTTCCAGGTAATACCGACTTTTTCCATTATTACGCTTTCGGTGGCAGAACATGTTAGAAGATTACCTAGTCTGTGAACTACAGCTCACCGGTCCTACATTTCAGAACTTATATTTTTACGCTCAAGGTAGCCATCCAAGACTATTAGTCTTTATATTATCCAGAAGTCCAGTGACGAAGTTATATTGTGGGAACCGCAGATTGGCGGTATTTATGTCTACATAAGCATTACTGCAGGGTTGATGTTAACCTGCTTAGAAGAAGTACACAGATAACGTCATAACGAGGCCTGTGTTAAGGCTAATATATTACAGCCTGATAATGTGGAATTGGCGGGGAATGCCAAGTTGTACCTGTATGTCAAAGGGATTAAGGTATCTGACGCGTTTAGTCAGAGATACCAAAGCGGCATTGTGAACTGTCGTTGAATAACATTACTATTGACCATAGACGAATATTGGAATGTTTACCAGCCTTTTGAATGCCTGATGTATACCTAACGATTTCCGGTCAGCATGACCTTGTTTACACTGACTGTTCCTGTTGATGCTACTGTGTGTGTTACCGTCAATAAATGTTTTGAAATGTGCCTGCAGTGTCCAAGCATCTTTGACTACTGCATGTGAGTGTATGGGATGCATGACACAACATATACGAGCCTAAACACATTCGCGCCTTCATTTGCACCCATACTCAGCTCATCATTACAAGTACTACACATCTAACAACATGTATGCTGTCTTATGCAAATGATCACCTCTACAAGAGAGAAAAAGACAGTTACATTTCTGGTGGGCCAGTTCCGTGGGCTCTTCTGTTACATTTATGATGTCTCCAGTGTTGTCCAGAAATTTACATTTCTGGTAGGCCATCTGGTGGGGCTATTTTCGTGAGAAGGAGAAGTGCACATTACATTTTTGATCTGTGGGTCTAGGCTACACATTGAACAGAGCGAGAAATTAACATTTCCTGTGGGCTTTGTACTACGTTGAAATAATCAAGGTGGACAGCTGAAACACACATCTGTACATTTCTACACTTCCAGGTTTTGGCTACACAGGACAGAATAGACAGTGTTATCATTTATGTTATAATGCTACATAAACTACAACAGGACAGGTACTGAAGTTAGCATCGAGGCGTTTGCTACGTGGACCACAGCTGCATACAAGTCGAGTCCCTTTTTGTGAACGGTACCGCTCGTCGTTCACACGTCTCAGTCAACAGCAGACTTTTTTACGTCCGAGCATTCAAATCACATGTTTCGAGGTCAAGTGTTTGTAAACAGTACGAATAAATTGTCAACATTCGATGTGCAAGACTCAAGATACGAGAAGGTCATAGTAACTTTATGTTCGTGAAGACCACTTCATGCTACAGTGGATCTGACATTCAGTGCGCGCTTGATATTTTGTTTCTGTGTTCGCAAGGAGCAAGAAATTTACTTTAATTTCAGCTGTGACTGAACTTGTTCTGCAACACATTGAATTGATTGCTATATATATTTATGTTCCTTGTACTATTGTTGTGTATTTTTCTTGTTTTCTTTTGCGGGTTTAAGGTTGGGCGGTGATTATTATAAGATATACCACGTGATAGAGGTCTTATAATAGCGTTCTGTAGGAGCAATTTTCTTAATTGAAAATTTGCTAGCGACAATTTGTGGCTATTTGTGTTAGCTGTGATGTAACTGTACTTATCGTTGTTTTTGTAATATTTTTTCTGTTTTTCAGTTTTGATTTCATTTGTTTGTATCTGTAGGTCTCTCTTTTCTTTAGTTTATTTCTTTACACCTTTTTGTTTATAACAGTGTTGCCATTTGTCTTGTTTACTTTTCGCGGTCATCATTACACAATTGTGTAACATTTTCTTTACTTTTTGCTGTATTGTTTATTTGACTTCCGCGAACGTTTTCGGTCATTGTTCTGTATCTTTGTCTTTGTATTTATGATAGTACTACATTATTGTCATACACAGTCTACATACATATACTTGGGCATGTATTAGTATTATTATTAATATGGTACACTCTTCATATAGAGATTGTTGATAAAATATTATTATATAAGATATTTATACAAGTTCTTTGTTAAAAGACTTGTTATCCACAAAGATTGAGACAAGGTAAAATATATATGCAAGTTCTTTTTTTAAAAAAAGACTTGTGCCCACAGTGAGGTGGATATAAAGGTATTATTTTCCACAGGTACTTAAGTGATTATTTGTTATATTATAAACAAGATAACCATACAAGGTCTTTGACTAAGACTAAGAGAGTGAAATAAAGTGAAGTGAGTATACAAGTCTATAGTACAGACTTGTCTCCCATTGAAGTGGGATAAGGTAATTTGTTGAATTTTTCAGGTTTCTGATCTCATTAGACAGAATGTCTACATTGGATTTCTTCATCCAGCAAGGGTTAACCCTTGGTAAATCTGGTAAAGAATTGGAAGAATATTCAACTGCTCAATTCGCCATGGCATTAAAGTCAGAAGAAAAGAAACAAAAAGAGGAAATTAAATTGAAAGCAGAAGCTGAACTAAAGAAGCTAGAAGCTGAGAATAGAAGATTAGAACTTGAAGAAAAAAGGTATCAAAGAGAGGCTGAGGAGAGAAAAGCTCAAGCTGCTGCTGAGGAGAGAAAAGCTGCTGCTGAGGAGAGAAAAGCTCAAGCTGCTGCTGAGGAGAGAAAAGCTCAAGCGGATGACAGAAAATTCCAGATGGAAATGGAGGAGAGAAAACTTCAAGCTGCTGCTGAGGAGAAAAAACTCCAACTTCAAGCTGCTGCTGAAGAAAGAAAACTTCAGGCTGAGGCTGAAAATAGAAAAAGGGAACATGAGGAAAGAAAACAGAAAATGGAACTTGAAGAAAGACTCGCAACTTTGGAGTTAGAGAAATTGAAAGTGGCGAGTACGGGTGCTCATCAAACAACTTCGAGTACGACAAAGGAGTTTGTTAGTAGGATTAAATTACCTCATTTCAATCCTTTAAAGGATGACGTAGCGGATTATCTAGATAGATTCCAATTTTTATGCGATGCGCATAAGGTAAAAAAGGAAAAATATGTTGAACAACTGATGGAATTTTTTACATGTGACACAGTGACTACTCTTATGACAATAGACGAACATGACAGGACTAATTATGATGTTATCAGAGCAGCATTGCTAAAATAATATCAACTAAAAGAAGAAGATTATCGTCTTCGTTTTAGGACAATGTTGCCAGAAAATGGAGTAGATTTCTCTGAGTTTGTTACAAAAATACGTCGTACATTTACACGATGGGTTGAGTTGTCTCAGACTGAGAAAACATATGAAGGCCTAATGGACTTATTACTTTGAGATAAGGTTTTGTCATCTGTTAATGATTCTTTCCTTGCATTTCTTCATGAGCGTAAACCCAAAAACTTAAAAGACATGGAGGAATACTGTTGGCAGTACGCCACCGCGCATACCCATGCTACAGTTAGCAATTCTAAAGTGAAAGAAGGGTTGCCAGTTGCTTCGGCAGCACCATATGGCCCTAATTTCAATAAAAAATTTCAGGGTGCTCAACAAAACTGGAATAGGAGAAGTAATCAGAATTACACTCAGAATCCGAGTAATCCAACATATAATGGTTCTTCTTCTAAGAACTGGAGACGAGATGGTAGTTCTCGTAATTTTGGTGGTAATAATCTTAGACACTTTCGCAAAGGTTATCACAATACTAACTATCTGAGCTCTCGAGATAATCATTCTCGACGTCAAGAATATGACGATGGTGAATTTAGAAACCGGGATTCAAACCGGAATGATAATTACAATAGGCAATATGATAACAATTACAGGGGAAATGATAATCGCGGCATACCTAGACATAACAAAAGAAGACCTTTCCAACAGGCAAACTCTGCACAACAAGAGTTTGATGGAGCCTGTAATCAAGTAAATGATAGTGGTAACTCTATGGCTATCACTGGTTGTGCTTTCGATTTTAGGAGAGCAACTGAATGCCCCCAATGCTTAACATTGTTCGACTCATCAACTGTATCTACCCTAATTTGTGGTCACCCTCTTCCTGCTCTACCTGCTACAGTTGCGCATGATGGGAGAGGATCTCTCATCTTGCATAACGGTTTAGTGAATGATAGGCTGGTCTCAGTACTTTTCGATTCGGGATGTACTACCGTCGGGGTTAGACAGTCTCTGATAGATCCTTGCTGTGCCACTGGAAAAGCGATCAAATGTGTTACTTTTGGTGGTACTGTGGAAAGTTATCCTACTGCTATTATTAGGATTGACACTCCCTTCTTTACAGGAGATGTCCATGCGTGTCTTCTTCCTAATCCTATTGCGGATCTTATAATCGGTCGTATTCATGGGGTTAAGGAATGCACCCCGCAACAAATTTCTATTTGGGAAGAACAAAACATTTAAACGGTCAATGCAGTGGTGACAAGAGCCCAAGCTCTTAATCCCCCAACTTCATCTGATGATAGTAATGGAGTTGATAGCCAAGACGAGCACTTGGTGATTTCCCATGACTCGTTTGTTAAACGTCAAAAAGAGGATCCTTCTTTGAAGAAATTCTTCCTTCTCGCAAAGAAAGGGGATCCTAATCAGAATACGAATCATAAATCGTGTTTCACTATGAGGAATGGTATATTGGTACGAATGGTACAACACTCGGACAAGTCTATGCATTCGCAAATTCTTGTGCCTAAGTGTATGAGAGCCTTAATTCTTCAACATGCACACGACTCTCAGTGTGCTGGACACATGGGTTTTTCCAGAACTAAAACTAGAGTCCTTGCGTCTTTCTTTTGGCCATTTGTTAATAAAGACATACGAATTTATTGCCGATCTTGCAAAATTTGTCAAGAGGTCAAGTCTAGAGGTCCAAGACATGCTGCACCTATTCAGGCTGCAGATATTCCTATTCGGCCGTTTCAGAAAATGGCTATAGACATTATTGGCCCGTTTAAGATTAAGTCAGCCAGAGGACACCAATTTATCCTCACTTGCGTTGACATGTGCACGCGTTGGCCAGAGGCTATTCCTCTGAAGAGCATATCAACTGTCGATATCGCTGACGCTCTTTGGCTCATATTTTCTCGTCTGGGATTCCCCGGAGAAATATTGTCAGACCACGGCACTCAATTAATTTCGGACACTATGTCTCAGGTAATGGCTACGCTAGACATTAAAAGGTCTCTCAGTAGTATTTATCATCCAATGTCCAATGGATTGGTTGAACGTCTTAATAGGACACTAAAGAACTTACTTGGCAAGATAACGGAGGATCATCCTGATGATTGGGACAGGGTCCTACCTGCAGCTCTCTTTGCCTATAGAGAGGTTCCCAACGAGCATACACGGTTTTCTCCTTTCGAACTTGTCTTTGGCGCGCAACCGCGCGGTCCGATGTCCTTGTTACACGATTTGATAACTTCCGATAATATTGACGATGATACACAATCGTCATATGAATATGTCATTGCTCTTAGGGAAAAAATTATCGAATCGTGCAGATTAGCAACTTCATCTTCCGAATTTGCGAAGGAAAAGGCTAGGCGATTTGCTAACAAGAAAAGACGCCTACGTCAACTTTGTCCTGGAGACAAAGCGTTTGTCTTACTTCCCTCAAGAGAGAACAGACTTCTCATTTCATGGAAAGGTCCATACACTATAGTCTCGAAAATTTCAGATGTCGACTATATTGTCGATGTGGATGGAAAGCATAAAACCTTTCATATAAATATGCTAACAGAGTTTATTGAACGTCCAGACTATTTGCAGCCTATTTTCCAGGCGACGGACGACTCTCCAGTCCAACATGGTCACATCTCATCCCTGTCCGTTATACAGGATGAGGAAACTATTTTTTCTGACGTTAACTTACCTCTTCCTGCGATTCCACTTAATTCTACGGAATCATGGGAAAACGTTACCGTCTCTTCGAATTTGTCTCTTGAGGAACAGCGTCAAGTATCTTCTACGCTACGATCATTTCAGGATGTCCTTACCGACATTCCTGGACACACACGTGTCATTGAACATGACATCATACTTACTGATCGTAATCCGATCAGAGTAAGACCATACCCTATACCTATTCATTTTCAAGCACAAGTCGAGAAAGAATTGGATGAAATGATTCAACTGCAAATAATTGAACCATCCACTTCAGCTTATTCTTCGTCGATAGTTATTGTTCGAAAGAAAGACAATAACATACGTCTTTGCGTTGACTATCGCAAATTAAATCAAGTTACGAAATTCGATGCTGAACCTATGCCTTTATTAGATGATCTACTTATTACACTTTCTAAAGCTAGATTCTTTACTAAACTAGACTTGTCGAAAGGTTATTGGCAAGTCCCTTTGACGGAACATGCCAAACCTCTCACTGCTTTTTCAACACCTAGGGGTCTATTTCAGTGGAATTTTATGCCTTTCGGGCTTATGAACGCCCCAGCGACTTTCGTGCGCATGATGCGACGAATTCTATCAGATCGTGCAGATGTCATCGCATATTTAGACGACATCTGTCTTTTCAGCGATACTTGGGAAGAACACTATTTGGGTCTAAAGGAATTGCTATCTACTTTAAGTGAGCATAGTTTGACTGCAAAACCCTCTAAAGCTTTTGTTGGGTTTAGTGAAATTTCTTTCCTAGGTTATCGGGTTGGTCATGGTCTGTTGAAGACAGAGGACCAAAACATTTCGAAGATATTGAATATCTCGGTTCCGAAGACAAAAAAGCAGGTGCGTAGTCTCTTGGGATTAATACAATTCTATGGAAGATTCATTGAGAATCTGTCCTTCATTATGGCACCACTTTCAACGTTATTGAAAAAAGGTTCTCCTAATATGGTGCGTTGGTCCCAAGAATGCCAATCTTCATTGGATCAGGTTAAGAATTTGTTCTCATCTCATCCTATCTTAAGACTACCAACAATTGATAAGACTTTTGTTCTTCGTAGTGATGCCTCTTCCACTGGGATTGGAGCGGCACTAATGCAGGAGTATTCAGGAACTCTGCATCCTGTAATGTATATCTCTAGGAAGCTGAATGCGGCAGAAAGGAATTACTCGGTTTTAGACCGTGAATTGTTGGCTATGGTTTGGTCCATTCTTAAGCTACAAAGGTTCCTTCTGGACGCGCATTTCTTTATGGAAACCGACCAAAAAGCTCTTACGGCTATGCAAAGTAAGGATTTGAAGAGCTCGAGATCTACTCGTTATGCTATTGCTCTTCAGCCTTTCCATTTCACGGTGCGAGCTATCCGTGGTTCGAATAATGTGATGGCGGACATATTGTCTAGATGCCCACATGATTCCAATTAAATCTTGTGTCCTAGTTTTTCCTGATACACTTTCAGACTTAGGTCTGTCCTTAATATCCTAATATATTGTAATACAAACATTTTACTATTTGGATGATGTATAAAGAATTTAATAAATTTGATTTTGTCCATCCATTAGTGATATGTTGCTAATATAGCATTGTAATTCATGACATTTGTATATTGCTTTAATTATAGTATTTAATAATGTTTGATATGTGTCTTGGTATTGCCAGCAACTCAGGTTCTTTAATGATACCTCCTGAATTTGTTTTGCTTTGAGAAATATTTTCTCTTATGTTAGGAGATGATTTGTATCCTCTTCAGACGCTTTATTTGGGCGTCCATTGTACCTGATATTAGGTTCATTCTTTCATGAGCGCATAATTGATGCTTGTGCTGTCTTGCTCATAGATATAGTTTTAAAAAATTTATCATTTTTTTTACAGGGGGGGGGGGGGGGTAGTAATATGTTGCTGTCATTTTCGACGGAGTCATATGTCAAGTTATTTGCTTATGTTTTTTCACCCTAGTCAAAGGTGAATAATTGTGTCTTTACCTTACGATGTCAGGTTGATTAGGGGTTGTCTTCCCTGTTCGTTCATCCTTTGGGGTTTGACCTGTATGAAGATAGGGTCAAGGGTAAACAGTTCGGGCGTGTGCCCATGCGCTGGTTTTTTAAGCGCCAAGTTGATACTTCCGTCAGGTCGGGATGTAAGCTGGCTTCTGTGGGACATGAGGTCCATTGTGTTTTCGGGGAAAATCTTCGAAGTGACTGCGTTGGCAGGTCTCCCCAGTGAATCTCTGTGCGTCGGAATGACGACAGTGTTCCTTATTGTGTTCTGAGGATTCGGTTCCAGGTAATACCGACTTTTTCCATTATTACGCTTTCGGTGGCAGAACATGTTAGAAGATTACCTAGTCTGTGAACTACAGCTCACCGGTCCTACATTTCAGAACTTATATTTTTACGCTCAAGGTAGCCATCCAAGACTATTAGTCTTTATATTATCCAGAAGTCCAGTGACGAAGTTATATTGTGGGAACCGCAGATTGGCGGTATTTATGTCTACATAAGCATTACTGCAGGGTTGATGTTAACCTGCTTAGAAGAAGTACACAGATAACGTCATAACGAGGCCTGTGTTAAGGCTAATATATTACAGCCTGATAATGTGGAATTGGCGGGGAATGCCAAGTTGTACCTGTATGTCAAAGTGATTAAGGTATCTGACGCGTTTAGTCAGAGATACCAAAGCGGCATTGTGAACTGTCGTTGAATAACATTACTATTGACCATAGACGAATATTGGAATGTTTACCAGCCTTTTGAATGCCTGATGTATACCTAACGATTTCCGGTCAGCATGACCTTGTTTACACTGACTGTTCCTGTTGATGCTACTGTGTGTGTTACCGTCAATAAATGTTTTGAAATGTGCCTGCAGTGTCCAAGCATCTTTGACTACTGCATGTGAGTGTATGGGATGTATGACACAACATATACGAGCCTAAACACATTCGCGCCTTCATTTGCACCCATACTCAGCTCATAATTACAAGTACTACACATCTAACAACATGTATGCTGTCTTATGCAAATGATCACCTCAACAAGAGAGAAAAAGACAGTTACAATCATCCCTGTGATATATATATATATATATATATATATATATATATATATATATATATATATATATATATATATATATATATATATATATATATATATATATATATATATATATATATATATATATATTTATTATTTTTTTATTTATTTATTTATTTTTTTATTTATTTATTTATTTATTTATTTTTTTATTTATTTATTTATTTATTTATAACGTTTACTGACAAGATACATTTTTACGGGATCGAATACCCAAAATACTAATGTATCAATTGACATGCTCTTTGCCATGAGACGATTTTTAAATCATATTTGAATTTAAATAACAGAAATATTACTAAGCATACATGTATGGAAATAAGATTTCTTTTATTAGTCATGCATTTAAATGACTAGAAGTCAAATTCTAACTGGCAGAGAGTTTGAAAGTAAACATTCTTGAAAATACTTTACATAGCTCGCTTTTAAAATGCTACAATTATAATTATTCATTCATTTATTTATATGCACAAAAATCATATTAGTTTATAGTTGTATCGCCTTTTTAAAATGTATGTATTTATTTATTGCAGAGAGGAGCTAGCAATGAGAATAGATTTAACAGAAGCCAGAGTCCAGGTTAGAAGAGCTTTATGCTTATTGTCTGTTGTGTTTTATGGTCTATGTTGTTTTTTTTTTATCTTCTGTCTCTCTTTGCCACGGTTTATATGAATCTATCTATCTATCTATCTATCTATCTATCTATCTATCTATCTATCTATCTATCTATCTATCTATCTATCTATCTATCTATCTATCTATCTATCTATCTATCTATCTATCTATCTATCTATCTATCTATCTATCTATCTATCCATCTGTCTATCTATCTATTTATCTATCTATCTATTCGCCTACCTGCTTGCCTATCTGTCTGTTTGTCTGTCTGTCTGTCTGTCTGTAACGTCTGAACATGCTCTTTTGTTTGATCTCTCACACCTTCAGCCCACCGGCAGTATCCTTTCTTTTTCTCTATTTTCTCACTCATCGCTTTTATTTAGCATAAATCATGCTTTTTCATTCGTTAGTTTCACTATTTTGCTCTTTATGCTTGACATAGAATAGTGAAGTCTCTAACACGCCACTCCCCTATGGCAGTATTTGTCACGGGAGTAATTCTTATCTTATTGTGTCGCATTCACGCTTCACGAAGACGTGTTAAGTTACGCAAGGTTATTAGACGGTCAGCGACAGTATTTTATAGCATAATCTGTCTGACCATCTTTTGAAGCGAAGCTTGTTTATTCAAGCTACGTGGGAACGAGTGTTTAATAAAACCAGATTTGTTTATCTGGCGAAACACGACAAACCGTACGCGAGGCGGAACTTATGATATAATAGCTTCCGGTCCTTGGTTAAACGTAATCATGGATTTATTACATTTTCGACAATATGAGTCTACAAATGTGTGTGCGAGAGTGTATACAAGACATCAGATGTCCATATATGGTAATACGTGACCTTTGCAGGCACGCACCTTATTTCACGTGGGACTATTTTGAAATATCACAGCCTATCCTGCATGATTTGAAATTATTGGATCTTTCTGATTAGATTCATAACATCACTGGAGGGAATATAGGCTGACAATTTCAGTTCTATTTCTTTGTGATTTGCACGCTCGCCAATACATCACCAGACCTTCGCCAGAGTGAAAACTAGATTCATAAATGCTAATTGTTATCCGAACCTTTTATTGGAGAACCAGATAAGACTTATAAAGCACATGAAATCTCTTTCAAATTTTAATAAGGAACAACCGGGACTAGGAAACTGAAAAAACACGGAGTCAGAAGGGCAATCTATTGTAAATTTCAAAGAAAACCCAGACCCGTGTAAGAGAAGATTCGTCTCTTATATTCATCTGTGCTACAAGTCTGTAGCCATGATTGGAGTAAGTTGTGATTTAAATCTCATAGTTTATTACTAACATGTGAACTAACATATATATATATATGTATATATTACAATGTGAATTTTGTTATGTGAAACTCGCTATTGGATGTCAAAGTCATTTGAGGCTGGCAACCTCAGCTTATTGAATGATGATTCATGAACCACCACTGCACGGGCTGGTGATTGCTTTATTGATAGTTCTGTAAGTAGAACTAAAAGCATAAAGTAGTTCCAGGTTCCCTATGGAGAAGGGAGGGAAAGATGAAAAGAAATGATGTACATTCTAAGCATAAGACTTACATTTTCAGAGCAGTGTAAATCTCCCTTGCTTATTCATTCTAAAAAATGCTACTTCTTAGCCAATTTCGGCATCACATAAACTTTGACTATTCTTGGATCCATATTATCCGTCGCTTCACAAACGAGCCGCGGTAGCTTAGGAGCTGCGGTAGCATAGTGGTTAGTGCACTGGCTTCCCAGCTCAGTGGTCTATGGTCCGATCCCCAGATGAGGTGGGATTTTTTTAGGCCGCAAACGGCTCCTGGGTCGACCCAGCCCCAACTGGGTACCAAAGCAACTCTGGGAAGGTTAAGGCGGCCGGCGTGATGTTGACCACGTCACCCCTAGTGTGCCGATGGTCAAGAAAATATGGGCCTAACACCATATTCCCAATATGCCTCAATGGGCGTGTAACGGGATCCTTTACCTTTTTAAATGTCCCTATAAACATATTCACTTTAAAATTAATGTAGGGTTTCACTCTTTAAACCAGTGTAAATGTCCATGAGAAAATATTCATTTTAATTAATAGAAGTTTCAAACTTTTCCACAAGTGTAATTGGGAATGAAACACGAATGAATTTATATTGTGAACACTTTTCAAACAGTGGAGATGTACAGTGTAAATGTAAAACATATTATATCTGTACGTTTAACCTTTTCCATTTAAAAGCAATGTAAAGCTAAAGCTATTCAGTTTAAATGTAAAGGAAGTTTTATCCCGAGGGACTAAATTTAATTCTCATCGAGGGTAAACTCTGAGTTAAGTGGGATGGTGAAATAGAAGAGGAAGGAACACATTACTGTGTCGGAGAACGCCATACTCAGAAGCGCGTTCTTTTTATTCTTCTATCACAGTTATTGGTGGTACCAGCAGAACGTACTATTTCTGGAACAAGACGGGATCAGTGGCCTACGCTTTAAGACAAAGAACACTGTGTAGACTTTCCTTGAAGTTTCTGGGAGACGAGCTACACCCGACAACCTTGACCAGAGACGAGTGATCAGTGTGAAAAGACAGAACCGTCATTGGCAGCTAAGTTCAAACATATGATGCCACCTGAACTTCTTAACCCTTTTCGCAATCCCCAAATATGAGGATGATAGCTTTTCTTTATTCATAACTATTCAAATTATTTTCAAACTGTTACAACTAAAGTGATTATTAAATTTTGTTATTTGTAATGTTACAAATTTAACTTCACTTTGATCATTTTAAAGTTACTGCATGTTTGTCTCAGTCAATTACTACACACATTCTAAACAGAGCTATACTTGAATAAGAGTATTCCACTGAGTTAATCAGGGGAGGGGGCTTAACGAGCTGATAAATAAGTGCTTAAATTCTTCACAAAAGTGGTCGGCAGGTTACAGAATTAACGTGCTCAGCAACAGCCAGCATTGTTTTCGCTTACCTGAATTTCTTGTGAAGACTCCCTGTCATGAAATATTCTAATCCACATATATAAATTATCACGTAAATGTAAAGCCTAACAAATAACTTCAATAAAAGGAAAGAAGAATGGTAAAGAACAGTGCGGTCACAATGACTGTACTCGAAATCCCCCTTTTTATGCTCCGTCTGCAAAATTGTAACGTTTCACGTTGATAGTAAAAGCCTACCGCATCATTACACGCTTGCTTCAATAAAACGTGTACTGCCTTTCTAAGAAAAACCTTGAGATACGCAAGCTGATTAATGACCTAAATTAATACTAGCATTAATTACACTACGTTACCATAAACGAACGGACAGATGGACTTAGGATAGAAAGAAGGGAGGGCTGATCGGAGGAACACATGCAACACTAAACACGCGTCTCGCGATACACAATTACTACCATCACGCGTGTAAGGCCACAAGCACTAGTTTTTTTTTTCAAATCGACAGTGATAAAAAACACTACCCATACGAGAGTTAGTTTTAAAAAACCTGAAAAACGCTTATTAGGAACATGACATTATACTGGTTTACGTTTGAAAACATTACAGTACCCAGACACCATAAAGTTTGGAAGTGAGGAGGTGGTAACAGCATGACTATCCTAGAAGAAAACGCATATTAGCCCCATAAAATTTGTATATTTGGGTTCCTTAGGACTTGCTGACAAAGAATATGTTAAACGTTACGCAAATAGTCTAGGAATTACCAAATTATAGCCAAAAGAAATAGTGAGGGAGGTCAGACAACACCCAAAATCAGAATCGCTCAGTGGCAGATTTTCACCCCACCATTGTACGGGAAATGGGTCTCCATGTTAAATCCGATTTGATTGGAGCGCAAGAAATGTAAGGCTAAACACGATTAGTCGGGCTATAAATACTATCTTTTGTTGTCAGGGGAAACGGGAGTAGGAGTACTTTTTTTCAAACGATTGGGTAAACATGGCACGATTGGTTAGACCCGCGAATATAGTCAATCAGAGGCGTCAGGTCACCACCACATGTTCAAATAAACTTACTACAGAACCAGTGCGTTGAGCACCAGTGCATATTTTTCTAAATAAAAGCCTGGGACATCGGCAGATCGAAGTTGTGCTATATTCATTGCCATTCAACGTAACTGTGTATTATTCCATGAATTGTGGTAAGCTTGATCTATTCAATATCTTTTTAATGAAAATTGAATGTAAATTGATAATTTATGTCTGTATATATGTGTGGTTCAGTAGCGAACATGAGGTAAAAGCCTATATAGTGCTCCAACCTGAACAGAAGGTGTCGGAGGAAAGTAAAACTGCATGGAATTGCCAAACAGTACACTGACACCTATATTATTGACTAGAAATAAATAATGCTGGAACTGCAGAGGCGTAGTAACCATTAGGGAGGAATATACAGGTGAAAATTATTTCAGATGAAGCTGACAGTTGGCCTACCGCTCTGAACTCAGTGTTTGTTATGTATTGTGTTCAGTCTAGAAATAGATTATAAACTAGTTATGAAGTAGGAGGTACAACCTTCTTGTTTCAGGGACCGTGGTCCTAAAGTTATTGAGCAGCACCTGGTCAGAGCTTTGCTGAATCCAGAGGCGGACAGCATACTCCTTGGTCCATATAGCAAACAGTGAGGTGTCTCCAGAACACAGGGGAGCAATCGAGCAGAGGAGTCTTTTCCTGCCGACATCACGAAAGATAAGCCTATGTGGCCAGCGGAGCTCAACATTATGTAACCCCATCGTAAACTGACATTGTATAAAAATAAGAGGGGAAATTAATTGTTTTAATGAAAGGAACTGAGAACATCTCCAATACTAGTTCCAACATAAACAAACACTTGAAGTCATGATGACAAATAACAACATAGCTTGAAAAAACAAAACCAGTATTACCTCATATTACTACTACACAACTGACACACATATGATAATATTAATAAAATATGTCACTACAAAGTTCATATTGATAAATCCTGTACATATAAATTGTAATTAAAATTGATTGTGATTCCTGGTTCCCTTTGTAAGTGAATCAGGACATATATATTAATGAAAAGTACTTAATACATATTGATATTTGAAAATTTACCAGTGACTCATTTAAGATAGTCTTATAGCATGTTACATGTGTGTGAGTGTCACAGTGTTGTCAAGTGTGGTGGAATAAATTAAATTGTTTATCTGTCTGTTGTTGTTGTGACTTACACTTCATCATATACATACCCTAGACATTTAACGTAGTCATCAAAATATTCCAGAATAATTCTGACTGAGGCATAATGTGGTAGCAAGTAAGGTTATCTGTAAAACACAACACCTATTAGATACAGATACCTTCACAGCTGATCTCAGTCAGTACACTAAGTCCCCTATAAATATTTATACATCCCACTTTACCACACTCCCATGTGATAGAAGCTTTACTACTCTTCTATCTATATTTCTGCCAAGAGTAATCTTGTGTAAAGATAGACTCCATTGAAGCCTATATTAGATACTCTTGAGTTTTGACCATTGTTGGACCACTACTGCAAAGCAGGGGAGGCAATACCGTCACACTGTCTATCAATGTTTACATGTCTGTTTTACTATCTGGGTTACTATCTGTTTATATTTGTGTCTGTATGTAAGCACTCAATAACATCTTATGTCCATACCTATGTCAGTTCGTTTGTCTGCTTGTCTGTTTGTCTGTTCCTCTGACTTGTTATATAGTGTGTATTTGAACGATGCCTCAATTGGCTCTGTGTGGTGTTCCCGGAAACGGAGTGCGTCTTGGCTCCGATGACGCTCACTGGTGCGGCCACCACACTGCACTATTGGATGGACATGAGGTATAGCATATAGGCGGGCGGTGGTAGGGAAGCAAACCTGTAAAAATTGCTTGCTGAAATCGGATGTGTCGGGCCGAAAGGCGCAGATATCGCAGCCTAGCTGTAAACTACGACACAATGTACTTACCACTCAAAACTAACGACCAGCATTGTAAGAAAGAGATATGACTGAGAGCGAACGCAAACAACAACCACATATTTTGTGTAAACAAATTTTCATTTATATTGTTGAAAACGTTTTATTTAGGACAAGATATGTAGCATACGATATTTCAGTCAAATCTGGTTTGGAGAACATTCTCATTTTGGGCTACCTTTCAAAATCAGATCTGATCCAATAAATTCTCTTCACATCAAAGGTTCGTCATCATTATCATCTTCGTCGTCGTCATCTTCATCAGCATTATTGTTATCAACATCATCACCCGTTTGCTTCTTACGGAGCATAGGGCACTTCTGCAGCTAGTCATGTTGCAGGAAGCCTGTATCACAGCATCCATGTAATCTAGCAGCATTGATTTATGTAGCAATCTTTTTACAGGATAAGGTTGCCAACATGGAGCACACAATTATATTAGCAGCCTCTTACGACACGCATGTGGGAGAATTTGTCATATTCTTTCTGTGTCTTTTTCATAGCTTCCCCCCCCCCCCCGGAACCTACATGTGGCACATCTCAAGTTAAATAAGTGACACAGTTTACTATCTTTTGCCTTTTGATGGAAGACACAAAATGGCTATTTCCTGTCCATTCTTTGGTGTCTTCCTTACTGCTGATGTCACATCTGTGGTCTTATCATTTGTCTTTTGCTGTTCTTTTCTTTGTAGTTTTCATTCATCATCAACATCATAATCATTATTATCATCATCAACATCATAATCGTCATTATCATCATCAACATCATAATCGTCATTATCATCATCAACATCATAATCATCATTATCATCATCAACAACATTATCATCATTATCATCATCAACATCATAATCATCATTATCATCATCAACATCATAATCATCATTATCATCATCAACATCATAATCGTCATTATCATCATCAACATCATAATCATCATTATCATCATCAACAACATTATCATCATTATCATCATCAACATCATAATCATCATTATCACCATCAACATCATAATCATCATTATCATCATCAACATCATAATAGTCATTATCATCATCAACATCATAATCATCATTATCATCATCAACAACATTATCATCATTATCATCATCAACATCATAATCGTCATTATCATCATCAACAACATTATCATCATTATCATTATCAACATCATAATCATTATTATCATCATCAACATCATAATCGTCATTATCATCATCAACATCATAATCGTCATTATCATCATCAACATCATAATCATCATTATCATCATCAACAACATTATCATCATTATCATCATCAACATCATAATCATCATTATCACCATCAACATCATAATCATCATTATCATCATCAACATCATAATAGTCATTATCATTATCAACATCATAATCATCATTATCATCATCAACAACATTATCATCATTATCATCATCAACATCATAATCATCATTATCATCATCAACATCATAATCGTCATTATCATCATCAACAACATTATCATCATTATCATTATCAACATCATAATCATTATTATCATCATCAACATCATAATCGTCATTATCATCATCAACAACATTATCATCATCAACATCGTAATCATCATTCATTATCATCATCAACATCGTAACCATCATTCATTATCATCATCAACATCATAATCATCATTCATTATCATCATCAACATCATAGTCATCATTATTTATCATCATCAACATCATAATCATCATTCATTATCATCATCAACATCATAATCATCATTCATTATCATCATCAACATCATAATCATCATTAATTATCATCATAATCATCATTCATTATCATCATCAACATCATAATCATCATTCATTATCATCATCAACATCATAATCATCGTTAATTATCATCATCAACATCATAATCATCATTCATTATCATCATCAACATCATAATCATCATTCATTATCATCATCAACATCATAATCATCATCAACATCATAATCATCATTCATTATTATCATCAACATCATAATCATCATTCATTATCATCATCAACATCATAATCATCATTCATTATCATCATCAACATCATTATCATCATTATCATCATCAACATCATAATCATCATTCATTATCATCATCAGTCTTCAGTTCCCTAAGGGGCATAGGCCTTGAACAAAACTTATGATAAGTCTTCCTGTCACGTGCCATCAGCTCAAGGTCTTTCCATGTCTTCGTCATGTCCTTCATGTCTGTCACTAGTTCTCTTCTCCGTGTGCTCATTGGTCTACCTCAGCCTCTCTTACTCAGGGGATTCCAGAACAAGGACTGGCTTGTAATGTTATCAACAAGTTTCCTCAATGTGTTCATCGCCGGCGTCTTCTCATCGTCTCTCGTTCTACTGCCCCGTGTCTAGTTCTTGTCATCACTTCCACATTAGTCATCATGTCATACCACCTTCTTCTTCTTCCTCGTTCGTCCTGAAAAGGACGTTGGTGGCGTTGTGTCCGTTTACAGCGAAGCTGCGATATTTGCGCCTTTCGGCCGATACATCCGACTTCAGCACGGCATGTTTGGGACCGGGTTCCCTCTTCGATCCCTACTCACTCAGCCAGACTGCAGTGATGCAGCCTGTTTCCAGCACCACCCTTTGGAGGTGGAGTAGAGTCTTGGTCAGCTCTGGTTCGCTGACCCTGACGCAAGCAGTCAAGCTATGAGTCGCTGACTGCATTTCTCACTGTTGACGCGTCTTAGGTCCCGTCATACCACTTGACCCCTTCTTTTCTACGCAAGCATCTATTTATGAAAGTCTGTAGCTTTTCGTTTGTTCTTTTTGTTGTTCTCCATGTTTCAGAACCATACAATAGTATTGACTTGACATTTGATTTGAAGATTCTGGTTTTATTGAAGTTTTCCTTATGAGTCCAAAATGTTTCATTTGCCTTTTTTAAATAATCTCTTTAACTCTTTGACTCCGGAACAACACTCAGAGCGTTGGTCAGATTTGATACCCGTGCTAAAACAACTCTCTGAGCGTTGTTTTTAGTCTACCTTGAATTAAAATTACAGCCCAGGGTGGAAAAAAATTGCTGAGTCAAAGAGTTAATACTTCTGTTGACATCTCTTACGTAAATTTTTCACAGTCCTCAATATTTTTCTTCTTGCTCCCTACAGAACATAGCACCACAACTACAGGTGGTCCCTATGCAAGAAACCTGCACAAAAGCATACATGTGCCCGCCCCATACACAACCTCATATTAGTCGCCTCATGCAACATGCCTGAAGGAGCAGTCAGTGGCGGATCTACATTTTGGGAGCCCTGAAGCTTGAACTCTTGGAGGGAGGCCCCTTTTATTTTAAAAAATGTTGGGGATGGGAAAGAAACGTATTATAGAGACTTGAACTTGGGAGCCCTGAAGTCTTCAGCTTCATTAGCTTTATAGTAGATCCGCCTTTGGGAACAGTCGTTTTATTCTATATTTGTCTTCTCAGAGTCCCCCGGGAACTACGGGAGGCGGGTACATATATTAAGGGAAGAGTCTAATCTCTTTCTTCAAATTTCTAGTTTCGAAATAAAATGTGAAGAAATAAATTCAAGCAGGTTATGTCAAGAAAAAAACTCTTAGCTTAGATTAGAACATGACATTTCGAGTTAGTTACTTAGTTGGCGAACAAGCGAAGATTTGCTAGTTTACCCAGATTTGTCATTAGCTAAACGCTACACAATTCAGACCAAACCTTACATTGTTAACTGCCCAATCTCCGCCATTAATTTCATTCTTAACATATTTGTGTTCTATTAAAATGTTTTCTCGTTCTCTACACGTCGTTTCTATCTGAATTGTGCTTTGTCATTGGGCTTAATTTTAATGTTTTTTGGCTCATCTCCACAAAATCAAGTCTATGTCGATATTTTAATGTGTTGAGATAATGAAAATGAGGAAAATCCCTGGAGGCCACAGATACGTGGTGTTGCGGAAGAATGCTCAGAATACAATTATCAATTTAGAAGAGTAACGTGTATGCCCTGAAAGAAACCAGTACGGTAATAAGCAAACTTCCCCAATCGTATTCAAATGAAGCAGACCAATTTTTCTGAGGGCATATTATAAGAAGAGGAAAACTGAAATAAACTGTCACAATACGCAAGATGGAAGGTCAATGGGATAAAGGACGACAAATAGACAAGACAGTGGACAGTGTAACTTTATGGAATTGAAAAACGTCAATAATATGATAAACAACACTGGGGATAGAATGGTTGTGGAGAGGTATGATCACCTACGCCAGATAGCATGCTACTTGAAGACGAAGAAGAGAAAGAGGGAACATAAAAAAAGGTATTCAAAAAACTTGCACTGATGAAAAATGTCTTTATCATTGTAGAGTCTAGTAGATGTAGAGTCTACTTTATTCACCGTTGAAGTCGTTATAGACTATGCTGCATACATGGTGTATGGGTTGTAATAATATGCCGTGGTTAACAACTGTCAATAAAGTTAATTTAACTGTTATCAACTTCAGTCGGGCTTATATATGGCCGACACAAATTCAACATTATGAAACAAGGGTGTAGTCTGAAGTACTGACCACAACTGATAAAAGGATGTAAGTCGAGTCCATTTTCTTGACGAAGACGCAGACAATTTATTACAGACGTTAGTACAAGTTCAAACGTAATATTCATAAGCATGCATCAACAACGTAGATTACTTCTGGGATATGACAGTTCATATTGTTCTCGTTCTTTCCAATTTCTATTAATCATGAGCTTGATCAACATCTTATAATAAGGACCGACCCTTCAAGGACGGTGACCGACCTTCATGGTAATAATTTCTTCTTGGCTTGATTGGAGCCTACACGCCACGAAGGGGCTTCTGAAGTAATCCATAAAAAATGCAATAATAACCTTCAAAATATTCTGGGTACGTCTGGAACCCACTAGAAATACGACCTGTGGTTCGTATTGAGGTCCAGCCAGATCGAAACACGTCAGAAGGACTGACGAGAAAATATCATATAATTAATGTACACATATCGCCCTACCTTGGCCGATAACACTGTGCTCCTCTCCGGAGACTTTGAATACTTTATGAAGGCTTCCCAATATCTGGGCAAGCTTGAACAATAGTTCACAAAAATACATGACCGACCCCGGTCATGGCCATCAGGTCTCTCCTACGTCATTGCTCTCTCCTTTTCTTTTCATACCTTCGCGCACCGCGTTGCGCCTTTTTTCCCACTAATCTCCCCGACCGTGCGCAAATAATGAATTATATATATACTTACTCAAATGTGCCCCCACATTTAAATTACACGCGCCAAAAGGACGCAACAGTACCTTCCTCCCACGGGACAAAAAAAAGCGAAGCTTTTTTTTGTATTAAGATATAGTTGATCAAGTTCATAGAACAATTACTGTAACATCATTTAAAAAATTAAGTTAATTGAAAGTATTAATGTGTGGGATGAAGTATGGAAGAAAACAGAAAACAAATTCCAAATGAAAAGATTCACCAAAATAATGTATCAAACTGGTATGAAATACCAATGAAGGAATGAAATAAAGGGATAGAAGGATGAAAAGAAATGGTGAAGAAAAAAAAAAATGAAGACGACAATAAAACAGAAATAAAAAAAATTTGAAATGTAAAATGAATGTATGTCAATTGACAAATTGTAACAAAATGAAACAAAGTCCATTTTAAAAGTAACACAATAGAAGAAATTTGACACAATCCCAAAGCATGTGTTGCAAGAATGAACAACACGGCCTAACTAGGTATGATAATAATAGCATGTGAAGTTAACTGTGTGAAAACTATCAAGCGCCAATAATGCGCAATCATAATAAATATATAAATATCTCACATTATTTATAAATTATACTAAACTAATTAAGTTACTAGATTGGTACTAACTAAAATGTTACTGGAATATTTTTTTAAAAAATGTCCCTTATATATCCTCCGTGAAAAGTTCAATTGTTATTAATAAAAAATGAAGTACCGAAAAGAGTCACCAAGTCATAATGTCAAATTGCAAAATTGTCAATAATTTAAGCTAATAATGTTAATTTGTAGTTAAAATGCTATCTCCTTATAACTGTTAAGTTCACGTGATAGAGCTTTAACTTAAAGTTCCAATTATCTAAATTTATTCCACACTTGAAAGCTAATAGTAGTAATGTTAATACTAATGCGCTTAAATGTCATTGATAGTCAATATAAATGGAAATAATGTTTTCTTATATTGTATTGTTAGATGAGAATCAATTCCCGTACATGTCACTGTTGCAGTAGCGACTTAATTATGTAATGTATATAGATCCGGAAACGTTAGGTAAAATATCCATATCAATGCGAAATGTCAAAATCCTGTAATTATACAAATAAACTACGATTGAATAGTAGGTAATGTAGAGGTGGTACACTCTGTAATGCGCAGCGGTTCTGTAAAATCATGAAGGCATCTGGAAAGTGTGTCAGCAAGAACATTCTCCGATCCAGGAATTGCTCGAATGGTGTAATTGAACGGCTGCAAGGCAATTGCAGTAGATCTGGATGGTTTCAGTAGTGTTCCTGAGTAACACTGTAACAATGACGCCCCGATGCCCACCTTGGAAGAGCAGCTGCGAAGAACAAATGGTAGGTCTTTGTTTAGGTAAACATAAAATGGGCGTGGATGAAAACAAAGATTTTATTAAGACTAAAGTGGTATGACACTTATTTCACCACCGTGAAATGTTAGGTAGTACTCTTTAATAATACAGAAAGACATGCAGTGATAATAGTCAACAAAAAGGAAACGCAGGTGACAAAGGCCCACATCTCAAAGGCTGAACTAAAGTCATAGCCTGTGGAAAAGTAAAGCAGTGAGACAAAAGTCGTTGAATAAGAAAATACTGAGTTAATCAGCCCAGTAAAAAAATAACACAATATAAATACAACAAGTGTAGAATCTGAACAGACAGGATATATGAAAATAAAGAAATGCTAATATGTTAAGACATAAATGATATAAAGAACAGAGAGGTATCTGCAATAGAAGAAAAGACAAAAACATCCGGAAGAATGAAAAGTAACGCACCCACAAACGCAACTATAAAGTGCGTGGTGCAGAGTTTTGTACAAGTCGCACGTCTAAAAGAGGGTGCGCAAAAAGTGAACCATGTATTAAATTAATTGCTCTGTGAGCGTCGCGAAAGTTATTAAAGCGCACAAAAGCAAGCTTTTTAAAAGAATTTTGAAGTTCGAACTAGCGAACAAATTTAACATTACCGATTTACTGAAAAAAATGTTTCAGTGCATACCAAGTGGTATGAGACGGAATGTTGCGCACCGGAACAGTGCGATTCAGTGACATATGATCTCGGTCAGGTCGCAACTGAGCCAGAGTATCATTTAAAGGATTATGTGTCGCGCGTGATAATCGTGACAAAGAATGAAATCACATATTATATTTTTCCTTGCATGATGTAACAGTAGGATAAAATATAAATGCTAGAAAAATATTATGTATAGGAACAGCCTAAACTAACAAAGTCATAGAGAAAGATATGACTCGGAAGAAAAGGAATACCGACTAGTAAAGGAAAGAAGCGATGACTGCATTTGCTGAGTCATCCAAGACAAAATTCAACATCAATTAGCTAATATCTGCGTGAAGCAGAATCAGGTACCAATTGTAAATGAAGAGAATGGTGGTGAAAACACACACCATTGTCCCGCTCGATAACCATGCGAGCATCTCTATTGGTCCTAAATGTAACCACGGCGTCACCATACCTCTTATTGGTATGTGGCAATAGACGCACAAACCTAACGTCTGCCGTGTTGTTAAGGAAATCGCCAAGTTCCTGCCAAGTAGTTCGATGTGGCAGATTTCTTACCAAGACAGTGCGAGAAAATGCCCTTTTACCAATATATGTAGTATTATTGTCCCTCAATTTGGAGTAAGGATTGCCTTGATGCTTATTCCATTGATCACTATTTACGTTGTTATTTCCCAAACGCAACGTATCCTTATTGTATACTGGAACATACTGGCTAGACCGAGTATGACCTCTAATTCCTTTTAAACCCACAGGTTTAGAACATGTCATAGTAGATAACCTGACAGGCATATTTACGCATTTGTGTTTAGATGTACTAATATTCGTAGAATTATGTAAATGCGCAACACCTGTATTATCACCATGAATAGTACCGTTTTTAGAAACAGCAGCAAACTTTGTGTCAACCTTTTTAACACTAACCCTACTATGAAGAGCAGAGGCACTACAACTATGTTGTAACCCCAGAGGATGATTGGCAGTATCAATGCCAGCATTGATGGTATCTAGATTACCACGCTGTGTATAGAGATATTTATCAAAATACTTTGAACCAATCAGAACCTCATCAGAACCCACCGGTTCACTCTGGACATACTGGTCTGGCTTTTTAGTACCTAAGGGCTGCACCTTTGTAATATTCTTAGGAATGATGTTAGAACTCTCACTCCCTGATGCAATCTGATCCTGTCGATGAATGGATACCTTTTTAACTGCGAGCATAGAATCATTAGTTAAATCATTTGTTAAACTGCTTACATTGCCACTGGCCTGTCGCCGAGACTTACACTCCACAGAGGCAGTATTAATGCGAGGAGAATCCATGATATTGTATCGATGACTAGGGAAAATATACCTGCCTCGATATGATCTCCTCACTCTTTCAATATGTGATGACGTGATATTATCATTCTTAGTGGGCCTAGATTTTTTTGTGGATGTCATATACTGATCCAACCCATGAAGAACCCCATCAGTGTGCAAGGCTGATGGCTTAACGTAAGTCGGAGACGACTGTTTTCTAGGCAAAGTGAAAACTTTGCTGACGGACTTATTTGTCTTCATTTTATTATCTGCGTTCATCCTAACTCCCAAAGCATCATTCAATGTAGTAAAATCATTTACACTATTGATTTTTACCGCAGTTTTCTTAGAATCAGATTCACCCTGACCCCGTCGCCAAGGCGTATTCCCTGTAATGGCAGTATTTTTCTGTCGAGGGAAGTTGTATGTCCCTCGGAATGATTTCTTAAACCCCTGAAGACTATAAGCATTGAGTGCTAGGTGCGGACTCATTGCTTTGGTAAGGTGTTGATCATCAACCTTACGTTTAACAACATCAACCCCAACCATAGACAACTCCTTGTTGTTTAAGACCACATTTCTTACTCCATTAACCCTCTTTCTTAATTCATTACCTTCAGAAGACAGGCATGCGATCTTATGCATCTGCTTCTTATTTAATTTATTTAAGTTAGTTGTTATTTTCCTCTCACTAGCAAGTAAAGAGTCGACTGTGATCAATGCTGTTGAGAGTTCAAAGATCTGTTGTTGTGTTTTCTTTTCTAATTCAGTATACATATGTTTTTCATTCAGGAGTAAATCTTCCAATGTACACACCCTGTCATCAGTGAAACAATCAATACTCGAGGTTGATACAGTAACAGTGTGAACAGATTCTATTTTCCCTTCATTTTCTGATTTTATTTCATCAAAAATTTTCTTATATGTCTCATTTTCTCTATGGGAATCAATTATTAATTTCTTATTATATTCACGCAATAATGCCAAGTCGCGCGTGGAAGAGTTCACCCTACTTGTCTGGTCGTTCAACATCTGTTTTAATGAAGTCACCTCCTCGTCCAACTTTTCTTCCTGTCCAAGAAAACATTCATAAAATTTATTATCATCGGAATGAAATATTTCCATTATATTATTCTCCTCAAATAATACACTGTCATTTTCCCCGTTTTCTATCTCAATCTTTGACTTTATGTCGCTAGGTAGGCAGAACTGTGTATCTATGTCCTTTTCATAGTAACTGGATCCGACCTGCATATCATCAGGCAGAATCAAATCACATTGAATGTACTGGTCTGTACATGGTCGACTCAGGTTATACCTTTGTTTTTCAAATTTTGATTTCAAAATTGAGACTTCAGCTTTCAGCTCCTGAATAACCGAGTTCAAAGTATTATTCTCCTTCAATGTATTTTCTGAAAGCTCCTTAGAATTTGACAGTTCCAATTGTGATGACGCGAGGTTTGTATTGGCACTCTCGACCTGTGAAGTTAGAGTCCTTATCCTCTCATTTAAATCATTAATCAACATCTCCTTGCTCTCAAGGATCTCCGACAACTCATCTACTTTGTTTTCCTCCTCAATATCTTCTAAAAGTTTCTTATGTCTAAAAGACAATTCATGAACTTTATTAGTATTCGCTGTCAACAGCGTCATCTGATTCTTCAGTGAAACATTTTCAGACTCTATAACCAATAACTTATTCTCATACTCTCTCTTTAGCCGCTGCAACTCATTAGTAAGAGCCATATCTTTACATAATTGTTCCTCCTTATTATGATCATCAGGAATGTTGTTTTGAAGCATATTATTTATATTCTTCAATATATGATCGTGTTTCACATGAGTATATTGCTGCACAAATATACGAAGGTTCACAGACAGTAAATCCGCTAAATCTTTAGCCATTATTAAATGAGGGACGGAGTGAAAATTATCCTCAGCAAAAAACTTTAGGGATATTGACGCATCTGACAAAAAACGATCCATCACATGCTGTTCAAGTTCTGAGCCATGTAATCTATCAATCTCCCAACCATCCTGGAGAATCTCATCCAGAATAGACCTCATGTCTAATTTTTTTGTAATATACTCCTACTCAATATGTTAAATATTTCCTAAAGAAATTCAAATTATTCCTTAAACCAATGTATGGCAAGGTCCTGTACGTAGAACCTAAATAATTCCTATTTCCAACTATTAATAACGTTATAGTAATATATCTAAGTGCTTTCCCTAGTAAACAAAACACTTTCCCATTACTCATAACATGTTGATATCCAATGTAGGTCGGAACCCCAAAAAAGTATAAACGTGTGTACGCAAAACAAAATGGAGTTTACATTTGACGTCACAACTCCTACGTCACAGTTTTGTGCGTAACAATTAAAAGATTTTCCCCAAATGATTTATAATATATTAATCTATTTAGGAGTCATATTAAGGGCTTTAGCCTGCTTAATAAAATAATCTAAGGTAGACATTATATAATATTTATCTGAAATAATTCTCCTTAAAAGTGTTACTCAATTAATATCAAATTATTTTTCACTCTAATCAGTGTAACACGTTCTTGTCCAAGAACGGTATGCAATATCATAACTATCAAATATATTATTAATTAATGAAATAGTTTATGCATTTAATATATCAAGATACACTAGAAGAAACAATATAGACAATAGCAACAGGACAAGATGAATAGGACAGATGAAAACGTTCGCAGAAATCAAATAAAATAGAATGTAGAACAAAATTCGGATGTTGCAAAGGATGCAATAATATCTGCGAAGGGCAAAGTAACAAGACAAGAAACATCACAGTGTATAAATACAAAGGTGTAAAAAACTGAACTATAGCCAGATTGAGAAGGACGTAGGTTACAAACAATATACATTATAAAAATAAGGTACGGATAAAAAATTACTACGAAAACAACAATAAAAACCTGACGAAACAGCTAAACAGATACTATTATAAGAAACAAGTAGCGATCAGAACTACAGCAAGGTTTCTAGCCTTGAACCGGAATTATCGCTCAATTGAAACTTACAAACTAAATCCTATAGAACGTCTGACAAGAGCCCGAATTAGCTTCGAGATGAACCTCGTTTGTCAGATCGACCTCCCTTCCGCCCACGAAGAACATGGAACATTTAACATAAAATAGCATGAATGTGGACATATTAAAGGATCTACCCTCACATATAACGGTGGCACAAGTGTACATAATAACCACAATTACTTATCTTGAAAGAAGACAAAAATATCCCGGCCCTCGCAACGCTAGCGAAAAACTTCCATGTTGGGTCTCGGGTGCCGTTACATATATGAATCGCCTTCATATACAAGTGGGAGTAAACCAGATATGTAGCTGTTCAACGTTGACTTTGGCAGATGAAGTCCAGCGTTGACCTTGACCTTAGATGACAGTTATTTTGAATCCCAAGTACACGATGATGTCGCCTTGAAAGCTCCCAAGATTTCAAAAGATTATTTTTCATGGATATTCGTTCCCTTGAAACTTGTTCATAGCACACTGGCCACCAGATGTAGAGTCTAGTAGATGTAGAGTCTACTTTATTCACCGTTGAAGTCGTTATAGACTATGCTGCATACATGGTGTATGGGTTGTAATAATATGCCGTGGTTAACAACTGTCAATAAAGTTAATTTAACTGTTATCAACTTCAGTCGGGCTTATATATGGCCGACACAAATTCAACATTATGAAACAAGGGTGTAGTCTGAAGTACTGACCACAACTGATAAAAGGATGTAAGTCGAGTCCATTTTCTTGACGAAGACGCAGACAATTTATTACAGACGTTAGTACAAGTTCAAACGTAATATTCATAAGCATGCATCAACAACGTAGATTACTTCTGGGATATGACAGTTCATATTGTTCTCGTTCTTTCCAATTTCTATTAATCATGAGCTTGATCAACATCTTATAATAAGGACCGACCCTTCAAGGACGGTGACCGACCTTCATGGTAATAATTTCTTCTTGGCTTGATTGGAGCCTACACGCCACGAAGGGGCTTCTGAAGTAATCCATAAAAAATGCAATAATAACCTTCAAAATATTCTGGGTACGTCTGGAACCCACTAGAAATACGACCTGTGGTTCGTATTGAGGTCCAGCCAGATCGAAACACGTCAGAAGGACTGACGAGAAAATATCATATAATTAATGTACACATATCGCCCTACCTTGGCCGATAACACTGTGCTCCTCTCCGGAGACTTTGAATACTTTATGAAGGCTTCCCAATATCTGGGCAAGCTTGAACAATAGTTCACAAAAATACATGACCGACCCCGGTCATGGCCATCAGGTCTCTCCTACGTCATTGCTCTCTCCTTTTCTTTTCATACCTTCGCGCACCGCGTTGCGCCTTTTTTCCCACTAATCTCCCCGACCGTGCGCAAATAATGAATTATATATATACTTACTCAAATGTGCCCCCACATTTAAATTACACGCGCCAAAAGGACGCAACAATCATCTTGTATCTACTTGCTGCTTGTGGTCTCAGTAGAATGACGTGTGTGGTTCATTAATGGCATCTGATGCAGTGAATAAAGATGTCTAACTTTAAAAATACACTATTTTCTTTGTTTATGATGTAGTTTTTCTCAGCAAACTCATTTTTCTTTCTCGAAAAGAGCGCTGTGTTTCTCAGACACCTCATTGTCTTTCTAAAAAAGAGCGTTATGTTTCTCAGATACCTCATTGTCTTTTTAAAAAAGAGCGCTGTGTTTCTCAGACACCTCATTGTCTTTCTAAAAAGAGCGCTGTGTTTCTCAAACACCTCATTGTCTTTCTGAAAAAGAGCGTTATGTTTCTCAGACACCTCATTGTCTTTCTAAAAAAAAAAAAAAAAAAGCAGACTGTATTTGTAAGAAAGAAATTGCAGATATTTGTTGTTTTTTTTTTTTTTTTGTTCAAGAAGTACGCCACTCCTCCATCCACCTTTCCTTGTATCACCCTGTATTTCTTGTAGTTTCCAATTTGAGGATATATGCCAGTGCATCTAGTTATTCCGTATTCATTTTCAGTAAGTACCGGAGACAAATTATTCATTATTTTTCAAAATATTCTTTTTTTCAAACGAACGTCATGATATCACTGGTCTAGACCAGGCATTCTACTGTTTCATTAGCTTTCTCAGACAGCACCCTGTCTATCTCAGACAGCAGATTGTGTATCTAAGACAGCACACTGTCTATCTGTGACAGCACATTATCTAACTCAAATGGCACATTGTCTATCTCAGACAGCAGATTGTCTAACTCAGATGACACATTGTCTATCTTAGACAGCACACTGTCTTTCTCAGACAGCACACTGTCTTTCTCAGACAGCACACTGTATATCTCAGTCAGCTCATTGTCTATCTTAGATAGCACATTGTGTATCTTAGACAACACATGTCATTTTCAGACAGCAAATCGTCTGTCTTAGACCACACACTGTTTTTATCAGTGTGCAAACTGTCTGTCTCAGACAGCACGAAATCTATCTGAAACAGCACCGTCTTTCTCGGACGGCAGATTGCCTGTGATTTTAAAAAAATTTTCTTTTAGTGGCCTGGTCTGACTTTGATACAGTGACGGTGACATAAATACTGTGGAATGTGTTAAAAGTAATAAAGTCTTTTTAAAAGTCTACGGTACAAGCAGGGCCGGATTATCAAATTAGGCTAAGTAGGATGAAGCCTTAAGGGCCCGGAGCTATTGGGTGCCCGTGCATAGGTTGAAAAAAAAATTTATCGATTTTTCAATGAAATGTATTTCTTGTCTTTACCTTAATAATAATAAAAATAATATTAAAAAAATTAATAAAAAATAATTATTAATAAAGGAGGTAAATAATACCAACGAACTAACATCTTCTTCTTCTTCTTTGATCCTTAGCCGCCGACCGTCAAAGCAGTCAGTGGCCATTACGCCTGGTGGCGTCTTGTCGGGCAACAACAAATTGATTCCACTTTGCTCGGTCGGCGGTCATCCTTCGTACAGTGCCCCAACTCTGGTTCATTCTTTGCATCTCAGCCTCCACAGTCCTCCGCCAGGTTGTTTTTGGTCGGCCTCTCTTTCGTTTTCCTTCAGGGGTCCATAGCATAGCTGTTCTTGTGATGGCATCGGGGTCTCTTCTGAGGACATGGCCAACCCAGCTCCAGCGTCTGCCAGCTATGATGGTGTGCATGTCCTCTTGCTTGCTCCGAGTAAGCAGATCTTGGTTGGTGATGGTATTCGGCCAAAAGATTCGGAGAGTTTTTCTTAGTCATGTTGTGTGAAAAGAGGACAATTTCGACATTTCCTTCTCTGTAACTCTCCAGCTATCCGCGCTATAGAGAAGCACAGAAAGCACGCAGCTCTGATATAATCCTAATTTTGTGCTTGTGCTGTACTGAGAGGACTTCCAGATGTTGTTTAGACTAAAAAAGGCTGTTCTTGCTTTGTTCATTCTGTTGTTGATGTCTTTGCTTGCTTTGATGGTGTTACTATGCATCCTAGGTATGTGAAGGCATCTGTCTGTTCCAGTTGCTGATTCCTTACTGATATGGGCTCAGGGTTGCTTACATTGAGCGTCATGACCTCTGTCTTCTTTAGGGTGATGTTCAAGCCCACCTGCTGGCTATACTTATTAAGTCTATCCGTTTTTTTTTCCTGGATGTGTTGATGTGAATGTGCTAGTAGTGCAATGTCATCTGCATATTCCAGATCTTCCAATGTAGAAAATGTAGTCCATCTTATTCCTCTTGGATTGCCCTCTGTTGTCTGGCGCATCACCCAGTCTATGACTGTTAAAAATAGAGTGGTTGATAAGGGGCATCCCTGTCATACTCCTGTCTTCACTTCAAAGGTTAGGTTGCTCTGCCCAATGCTACACGTAAAGTTGGCATCGAGGCTTTTTATGATTGACACTATGCAGCTTGGAATTCCATAAGCCCTCAGT